>CM029359.1:2192655-2443215 GCA_017140985.1 Hormaphis cornu | reverse complement strand
GAAAAAATTTACGGATTTTTGAAGTTTTTGGGGAGCTGAAAGTTTACAATAATTTTTATACGTAAATGCTTAGCATACTAAGTGTACGCATGTTCTTAAACAACACTTTTACATATAAAGATATTTTATGAATAAGATTCGCTTAAAAATAATCTAGATTAATATTTTATTTCTCGTATAGGCAAAACGTGTTAGTTGAATTACAGACCATTACTTAGTTACAATCGACATTGTTCGTGATTTAAGTATCTTTAAGAGACTGAGAAAATTCGCATACTGATAAAATATTTAGTAGTTTTTGCACTAGGTAGATAAAAAACTTACTTTTAATTAGCTGTATATTTGCGAGTACGTCATATCCACTTTAGCATCAAACAAGTTGTGAGGCTAGCATGGTCAGTATTGTCAGTTGTGCGTGTGGAATAATCGTCACTCTTTTTGATCAGTGTCAGAAGTCTAAAATCAATGTTTAAACGTGTGTTGACCCTCAGATTCGTAATTAAAAAAAAATAAATAGAATTAAAAAAAAAGATGGGAAGAAAGAAAGGGAGTTCATTTTGTCTTTGAGATTGTTGTTTGGCGTTGCCATTACGCTTTAGAGTGGGTTTTTTCTTTGGGTAGGCCTATGTTTCTGAAGTTGTGATTTAAATGTACTATTTAATATCTGAGGGCAATAATAAATCATTGCATTCAAAATATTTATTGTTAGCGAGCTTAATTATTTAGTATACGTCCTGTGTATTAACTAAATTTATCATAGAATATCAGCTATATCGAACTACCTACCCTAAATACCTGAAACACGACTATTATAGGTAATTGCTTCGACAGACAACTTCTCACTTGACTCCCTTTCTTTTTTTCCTTTCTTCCTTTCTTTCCTTCCTTTTTTTCTTTTTTTTTTTTCTTGTGAGATACTACGTTTACTATGTTATGTTATATAAGGTACTGCATGAAAAAATTGTACCAATCTCTAATTTTCTGTCTAAATTTTTGTTTTTCGAAAACTCATAACATATGTATAATTTTAAAAATTGTTTTAAATAATATCTAATTTAAATAAAATTTGCAATTATTTTTTGTTATAAAGCGAATTAATCGCAGATCGCTCTTTCCATTCAAAAACACAAACAATGGGATTCGGCGATGTTCCAATGTTCGTCGTTTTTGGCAGATAACTCAAAAAATAATGTACATAAAAAAAAAAATTTACATTTAGAAACCAAAATCTTAATATTTTTGTGGTATTCAACTTAAAGTTCGCAGTCAACTTTAAAATTTCATGCCGATTTATGAAAATAGTCAACAGATTTTTTTGTATTTTGGACACAACTCAACAACAGATAAAAATTTTAAAAAAACTTCATGTAAGGTAAAAAATTAATTCAGTTTTCAAACTGTTTTAGTTATGATATTTTTTGGTTGGACGTGCCTGGACGTCTGGCCGTAAAAGTCTTCACCAAAGAAAAAAAAAACATCATTATAAAAACAATAAAATTTTTGCCGCACTCATAATCTAATAAAAAATTATTATGTTATATAATTTTTAGATACTAAATAATATGTTTTTAACATAAAATCTGAGATATTATATAATCCAAAGATGTGACCAAATACAAAACGTATAGTCGCTACTACAAACAACTTCTCACTTAACCTATATTATTTAAACTCTCTTTCTTTCATTCTTTTTGTAGAATTTATTCCCATGTTTAAATTACGTATACTAAAAATTATCCTATATACATAACTGTTGCGGTAATTGATTCTAAAAATATTTAAACAAACTTTGATAAATCAGATGAAATTAATGAGAGATTTGATAGTAAGTGATTTTCTATAAAAAATATTAAATATTTTATTGTTTGATTAGTTTTCAACATATAGGCAGGATTTAAACATACCTACGCATAGTAGTGATTTCAATCAAGAATAAAAACTATATTTTATTTTAATTTTTTAGCAAAAGTAAAAGTACCAGGTCCCAAAAATTATGTAGTGTATGCATTTCTCCATATGCGTAAGTAAAATTTGTAGTAAAAATTCAAACAGTAATTGAAGACTAAAATAATAGACAATAAAAAAATTAACTTTATTTTTATTATATGCGTATAAGCATTAGTGATTTATACTGTTTTAACGTTAACAAAAACTAATTCCTTATTGAAATTAAATCGAAATTAACTATACAAAAGCATTAGGTTGGTATATCATTATATTTAATTTTTCATTATATTATTTTTGTGCTTGGTCGACAACAAACAGAATTATCCAAAACCCTTTAAATAAATAGTTGGACGAATTAGACAAAAAAGATTTATTGACTAATGACCTATAGCAGGGGTGGCGAACCTTTTTTGGGTCAAGTGCCAAAATTTAAAATCAAGTTTTTTGAAATATGTTCGGGTGCCAAAAAAAAAAAAAAATGAATTTTACTAAGTAAGATGAAAAGAAAAAGCATGCAATAACTAGACACATTTTATTAGGTATATAATTTAATAAATAAATAGTATATATATACGTAAAGTTTTATTACATTTATTAATGTGATTTCTGTACAATAAGAGTATAAATATTTTTTACTATAACATTTATAATCACATTTTATTACAAACTTATAAATTTGATTCTTAAAATTTCTCATACTAAAGTTTTAAAATATAATATTTTTTTTTTTTAAGATAAATAAATAAAAGTGCCACTGAAATTTGGTCAACGTGCCACTTGTGGCACGCGTGCCATAGGTTCGCTACCCCTGACCTATAGATTATATTTTTATCATTGTATAGTTGTCAAATTTGTTTTAAACCAAAGTAATTTTTGTTTTTGATATACCATATACCGATATACGTATAGACATCAAATGTAATAAGTAAATTAATAAATTAAATCATTTAGAAATTTAATTAAACGAAGTGTTATCAAAGGTTATGTGTCTGCCATGTAATAGTGCATGATGTTTCCGTCATAACAAAAATATTGCAATTTTACAATATTTTTCGTCTGCTTTTGGAAACTACTAAGCTATTGAATTTTTTAAATGTTTAGTGAAAAATATCAAAAGCTTAATATACTTAAATACATCACTTATTTTTAATAAAAACTATATACTTAATGTGAGACAACTAAGTGTGATTTTACTGTGTAGATAGACAATTTTTATTTAAAATTAAAATATTTTATATTTTCTAGGAATATCTGATGACCTAAGCAGTAAGTTAATTTTGACTTATAAAATGAAGCAAGAATATTATTTAATATCTGAAAACAAGGATAAAAAAAGCATTTCCATCAAAAAAACGATTCTGAATGAGCTCTGCAATTGTCTACGTTATCTCAATTGCTTAAATCCTGGTACATTTTTTGAAAATTTCAAAGTTCTATACTTCGCTCAAAAATTTTTGAAATAACATACAACTTTTATCAAATTTGTACCTTACATATTTTACTAGTATGTAAAAGTTCAAGCTTGTTTTAATGATTATTTTGGATATTATGGCCAATAAACTAAATCGATATGTCAAATACACGTTATGCTGTAACAAATATTTCTCTTTAGTAACTGCTTAGTTTCTTGATTATAAATATTTAATTTTCAATTTTCAATTTTAAGACTTAATCTTAAAGTACTATATCTGTTCAAAAACCTATTACTCTATCGCATTAAGTTTATACAAATTCTTTTCAAAAAAAAGTCACAGTTATGACACACTAGTCTAAAGTAAAATAACAAATTAAACGAGGTTCTTTTCTGAAACTATATTTGCACTTTTTTTAGATTCTGAGTGACGAGCGAGGAATGTATTGTTTGTACAATCATGGTTTTTTTTTTTTTTATCAGTTTTTTGTATAGAAGGAATTCTCCCAATTTTCAAAGTCAGTAACTTTTTTAAAATGTTTCTGGACTCCGGTTGTACTATGATTGAAGTTTTCTTTTGAATATTTTCTTACTTTTTGAGTTATACCCCGAAAACCAAAAAAAAAAATCCAGAATTTAACGGCAAAAATTTTGAAATTCTCAGGTTTGTAAAATGACGTTTTCGGGTAGAAGGAGTGCTTTAATTGTTTCAATAAATGAAACTATTTTCGATAATTTGATTATTTTCTGAGTTAAGTGGCAAAAACGACAACAATGTTGAAATCGCGAAATCCAGCGTCAGAACGGTTAACTTATAATAAACTATATCGTTATACAATACTATTCCATGTTGTTTTCGAAATTGTACGTACTAAATTAATTTAATACTTTATAAAATTTTTGGTTAGGTATACTTAATACAAATTTTTTTTTACGTTTGTATAATAAGAGTAATTCGCAATCTTTTTTCTTTTCAACCAGAACTTATTAGATTAGATAGCTTGCTCAGAAGTGTTTTATTTTAATGCAATGATCTATCATTGCTTTTAGATATTAAAAAATACGGATAAACCGCAACTTTGAAATCAATGACAACCCAAAGCGTAATTGTTTCTGCATCTTTACTGTGGTACCGTTTTTTACTTTAATTTTTCAATTTATTTCAGAGGATACTTTTCATGACGGTATGTAATGAACTATTTTAATTTTTAATAATAAAATATATAAGTGCGATCCCCAAACATTCAAAAAAAAGAAATAAACTGTTTATTGAAAATGTAATATTATGCGACAATTTATTTTTAGCGAGTAACAATTCAGAATATAGTAAGTGAAATCGAAATTTAAAATCAATACGATCAAATTAACTAGCCAATATGATTTTTTTTTATTTGCGTGCAGTGTGATATAGTCATATCAAGGCATAATTTCTTTTTTGTTTATTTTAGAATATGCAAAACAATACTATTTGGCAATACGTAACGGAAATTTTATACAACTTGGTATGTTATATTTTATCTTCAGTAATCTGATTTATCCTTAAAGAAAATCACAGAATATTAAAATGCTATGTATAAAATTAATAGCTTAAATTGTTTTAAAGCTTAAAGATTCTAAGTTGAAAATTATAGGTTTTACAAAATAATAATTGGGAAAATTTTCGAAGTTCCAAATATTAAAGTTGTATATGTTTTCCTCTAAATTAGACAAAAACCATTGTTTACTCTTTTGAATATATTGATTAAAAAATATGACAGAATATAAAAACCATAGGATATTAGAGTTTAGAAGAAACATTTTACGTGAAATTATTTAGAATTCAATCACTAGATAAATTTAATTGGACGTTAATTGTAACTGAGATTATTTTGACATAATTTCGGTCTCATTTAAATCCTGAATGTATCAAAGGACGTATTACGGTATACCTATTGGTTTTAGTTCATAAGTTGGTCATGACTCATGAGTTTTAAAACGTCAATTTTTTTTCCATTCTTACAAATCTTAGGAATCTTCACAGTTTACATTTCCAACGTACCAAATACCGATTGATCTAATGATGCAATAAATATTTATACCGTTGTGACGTTTAATTTTAGTTGATTTTATAACATTTTTTATTTTATCCCCAATACATTTTTACAAATTAAATATTTATAAAAGTATCTTATTATTTAAATAAAGTGCCTATGTTATAAAGCCAAGGTTTCTTTTATGATTTAATTATTTTTATTTTATGGCAATAACTTGAATGGTTTTAAGAGAAACGGGAGCTGCTATAATTAGTATGAAAAAATACCAAAACACAAACATACTTTTCAAAGTATAATATAAAAGGCTAATTTTGATTGTTTGAACGAGTAAAACCTCCTCTAGGATCCTCATTTTCCCGATTTCTTGACCAGGTACTGAACATTTACAATTTTAAATCAAGGTTATAAAAATTAAAATATTTTAGGATAAAATTGTACGGTATATGCCAGGACATAATTTTAAAATTGATATAACGAGCGCTCTTTAATATATCTTACATTTTATCTAACTAAAAAAAAATTAAAAATATTCAAGTACGTTGAGTGGTTAACTCAAGCAATAAATTCTACTAAATTACATATTTATATCGGTGGTTTTGACAAAACTTGTAAAAATGCACCACTAGATTAAAAACTAGTTTTGTAAGCAAAGCGACGTGTTTTAACCTAAAAATTATATTAATTTCTTTTCTATGACGACGTCATTGTTTACAAAACTCTTAAGTTGACGTCCCTGTATAATTAACATTTTTCTAAACACAATATTTTAAATTTAGATCTATTATAAGACTTATAATTAGATTTAGAATAGAGAAATATTACGAAAAACTACTAAAAACAACATTTGGTCAAAAACGTGTAAAGTTATTTCTCCATCATTTCGAAAATAATCATTGAGCAGTCTTGGAATTATTGACAGTAATGTTTGTTTGTACTGTACAAATTCCAAAAAATTTTCAAAAAGTTAATTAAATTTTAGGCTATTTATAGCCATGTTTAGATTTTGAGGTTTTTCGTACATAAATGAGTTAATTTTGGATTTTTTTACTTGGAATTTGAACACAATATCAGTCATACGTTATTCTGACTATATACCAAAAAATTTTGAAAATCACATAATTTTTGGATCCAACAATATTGGTTTTTAGATTTTTAACGACATTATAATTGCGATTAGCTATTTATCCATTTTGTTGTTAAATTTAATTTTTACCAGGACGTATCCTAGACAACTAAGCTCGCTCAGAATCGTTTTTTTCGAAGGAAATGATTTATTATTGCTTTTAGTTATTTTAAATAGTACGTTTATACCACAATTTGCAAACCAGTGACCCGCACATACCGCAGTCGTTACCTACTCCGTAAAACTACCCACGTGACCTAGACTGATCTCGGCTTTTTATTTTTTTAATTAATATCTATAGGTAAAAAATCTGCGAATCCAGTGGTTTTCTGCCAGACGACTCGTGTTCCGTGTAAAAGTTCGTTTAAAAATTAAACAAATTATACCTAATATACTATTATTTTATATTTTACAAGAATTGTAATTTTTTTTCAATATTTTTTATATTAATTTAACATGAATACCTACCATAATTAATTTGTTTTATCAGGTCAAATTGATGGTTTAGAATAGATTATTTAGACTCTTATATTATAGTAAACTATAACCTTGGAATAATATACATTAAAGTAGGTAAAAACAAACGATCTAATCAAAGCCAATTTAAAAAAAAAATGTATTCAAATTACCAAAACAGTTCAATTTTTATATTTTTTTTTTAACTTAAGTTTTTTTTGGGAATTGTGTTTTTACAGAAAGGGCAAGTCTGATTATAGTAGGAACCTGAATCAATTTTGGTATAGGGTAATGACTTTAGGTTACAACAAATTATTATCGAATAAATATTCATACTCAAAATGTTATGTTTTAAAATTTGATAATATAATATGCAAACCATTTAATTCGGAATGATTTTAAAATAATTCATAAAACCATAATTATATTGAATATAATGAATAATTATACAAGAATAAATGTTTATAGCTTTCAAGAACTTACGTATGTTAATTATTAATGAATTCAAAATCGTTTTGAATGAACATGTAAGTTGTAAACTAAAAATCAAAAGCAACTTCAATTCTAAGTAACGGGCGACAAGCCTAAATCTATTTGAAAGGGGTATAAAGTACCATTCCTACACATCCGTACACCGATCACATCGCGTCATTAAAATAAAACATAAATTGTATTGAGTATAAATAAATATATCGCTAACCAATCAATATTTTTTTTCAGATCTTGGACAATACACCCGTAATTTTGTATATTTAATATGAATTAAAAATATATTTTATTTAAATAAATAGTGTAATTTGGGTTAATTTTCGTTTTCGTTTTGTTTGTTTTTTATTTTTTGTTTCTGCATCGCGTTTAACCCCTATGGGATTGCCTCAATTTTTATATATAAACCAATTAACAAGTACTCTACCATAAGTTATATCCTAGATGCAATTACCACACCAGCAATTCATTTAATATAAACATTAAACTGCAACTTTCAGACTAGTGACCCATCCATTGTTAAGACAATACTCTAACAAACATCCCACATAATTTCAAAAAAGTACAAAAACACCTTTTAATTCTTTATTAATAGGCACATACAGGGATGTAGATAAAATTAAGTGTATAATTTTATGAATGGTTAAGAGTTTTAAGACAAGACTGCCACCTCTGTCGAACGCGTCACAAGATCACTCTTAGCTAGGACAGAGTAATATCTATTTATTGTTGTTAATTATGGATACATTTTTGAAATTAAGGTTTTGAACGTAAGTTTTATGTTTTGTTTCTATAAAACAATTTTATTAATAATGTTATGCTTAAATTATTACTCTTGGTAAAATATTCTAATTATTTATTTTTTAGTTGTTACATATAACTAATTTGTTATCATTGGTTTTAAAAAGTTTACTTAAAAACGACTTAATATAAAAAAACTTACCTATTTTATTTTTAAACGTCAATGAACACTGATTCTTAATACTGACCTTCTTATTGATTCATAAACATAATTGGTATTCTTCATTTTTACAAGTTGTTATTTATTATTATTCAAAATGGCTAACGATCTCAAATTATACTTTGTGGGAATTGAATGGTTGAATTAAACATTTCTAACTTAGTTTTTTAAATTATTCAAAAGAGCGATTTTAAGGATTATCATTTTTCTTTAACTTCATTGTATATAACTTTGAATTTTCATTATTTTTTATGTTTATGCTGTTTCATAAGACACATTACCATTACAATTTTGTGAATTCTGTGTGTTTAGTTTAAAATACTTTAATTAAAGAATAGTTGGAAAAACCCGTTAAGTATTAAATGGTTCCACATAATATTTATAAACTTTAGAATTACACATTTTATTAGTTATAGAACTTAATATACAAAGCTCTCAAAAAATTTAATGGCCGTAAAATAGCATTGTAAATATCTACTTAGATGGAAAATTTTCATAATTAATATTCTTCATTTTTGCTTATTGTTTTGTACTATATAACAAATTAAAAATTATCAGTCTGTTATTTTGTATTATTCAATAACTTTTATAAATTTTCTGTAAATTAATAATCAATACAGTTATCAATTCAATTTCAAGACAAAAAGTTGTTTATTCTTATAACAAATATTATATCAATGCGGAAAATTCGATTTTAAAAAAAAAATATTGATTTAGAACATTTAAACACTATGCCCAAGATTTTAGCCAGTAATATAATATATTGTATATTATACAATATCATTAATATGAATGCTTAACATTGGTTTGAATGACACATTGTAATTTAAGTTTGTAATTCAATTCAATTTCAATAATATAAATATTTAGGTTGTATAAGTAAGTTTTACAAGAAATTACAAAAATAAGTAATTATATCACATACACTTTCAATTGCACTAATTGACAATTTGGTATGTTATATAATATTACATATTAAACAATATTGAATTTGTTGGAATTCAATATCATTAAATATTAATGGTAGGTTAATATATCTTTTTTATTTAAATATTAATATTGATAACCAGCACATTATTTTAATAACTAATATGTTAAGCAGTTTTTAATTTGGATTAAAATTGGTATAAGCTCCATATTTAATAACGAGACTATTAGAAATACAATAAATTATACAAAGCACAAGCTATCAACTACATACAATTAAATGATTTGTGTAGCAAAAAAATATCTAGAGTTTTTTTTTTTCTTGTTGTTTACTTATGATTTAATACATTGATTGCATTTATAAAAGCCAAATCACTTACCCACCTATTAGTAATAATGGCTTGTTTTATTTTGAATTGAATCTTTAATAATTAATATAAAGACGATTTGATACTTTTTAGTTTTAAATATACCTAATAATATATTTTTCTAATTTATGATTTATATTGTGGTATAATAACATTATATTGTTATGTACAATTTGAATTAATAAAGACGTATTTTTTAATCAATTTTCATACAATAAAAGATGAAATGAAAACTCATTCTATACCATTAACACGAGAATCACGTATGTTTGACTATTATAATTTTTTATGTAGGTTCTAGATAACGATTTTACTGAATTTTTTTCAGTTTTATGAAAATACAAAAATATTGTAAATACTAAATTTAGTAAAAATAGTATGATAAAATAATCATCTTGTGTATGAAAATTTTTTTGTTTTATTATATTATTAATATTTATTATTACTAGACGAGTCCCTGGAGGTACTGTATTGGATATATGATCACATGGGTGTGTACAAAACCAACAAAATTAAAAAAAATTATTTTATAAATAATCAAATATTTGTTATACATCAAATTTATTAAGTTTCATAATACAAATTAGAAAAGTATATTATTAAATGGTGTGCCGTAATAAAATAAAATATGTATTTTATTTTAGTCTTGAAAGAATTAGAGGACGAAGATTCAAGTAAGGTTTAGTTTATAACAAATATTTTATTAGATCGTCTCATACACAATTTATATATATATATATATATATATATATATATATATACTTAATATTTTATTATTTATATTTAAAAGAAATGGAGAAAAGCTTAAAAAAAGAATGGTAGAAAAAGAACAAAATCTAGGTCGGATAAAAAGTTGTTTGGTGTAACGATAACGCTTTGGAGCGGCTCATATTTATTGGTAGGACAAAGTCTTGAAAGTTGTGGTTCAAATAATAATTATTTAGTATTTTATAGCAATTATGAATCATTTCATTCCAAAAATATAATTCTAAGCGAGTCTGGTTATCTGCCTATGCGTCCTGAGAAAAAAAACAAATTTTACAAGAAAAATCATCCAAATTTAAGTACCTACAATTTACACTGACTAATATAATTGATGCTATTACCCGTAAAAGTGATCACGAATAATGTCAATTTTTCAAGCAATTTGCCAAAAATTTTGATGTCCATAAGAATTACATAATAAGTGTAATATAATAATTATTATATTGTACATAATAATTTACATTCCACACAAAATTTCATGACGTTGTTTTCTTTTAAGGTCATTTGCATGTCTAATATGTGAAAATTATTTTACTCTTAAAAATTTAAAAATATAATCGAAACTATGAGACTTGAGTAAGCACAGAACACAAACAGTGGAGTTAAAAACAGAAATATTTGGAAAAAGTTTAATTCTTGACTATTGTAACAGTAGGGTTTCATTAAATGTTAATTCTTTTGGAAGGAATATTATGCACAAACGTCTCACAGCATTATAATGGTGTAAACATATTTTTAAAATTTACATTTCTAAATTGTACGTACAGGAACGTCTAGGCATGTTGGTGGCCTTTCAATTTTAAAATTTCAATAATATTTAATGTTTAAAATGAAAATATTACCTTAGTAAGGTTTAAAACACATATCATATAATATGACGGGACTTGCACAAAATCCCAGCACCAAAAAACATAAACTTACAAAATTCCATTCATGTTTAGAAACATCGAAAAATATTGTTTTATATAAAATGTGTTTTTCCAAAACCTATGTGATATACCTTACCAATTTATCATATATCAACATTTCAATTTAAGTTAAATTTTGTTTGAGTATAACTTGATTACGATTTGTATGTTTTATGATTTAAAAAGAAAAACAATGATTATTTTCTTGAAATTTTTTACTAAAATTGTAATAATCTTTTTTTAAACTGGAATTTGATGGTTATTATTATATGTTTTAGTATTTATAAAAACATACTTAAATAACTCTGCATTGCATTTACTAGCTCGTAAGTACCATATATTATGCATGCAATTTAACTTTGCAATATTTTCATAATATTACATATGACGTAGTATATTTTGATTCATAGTTGATTCAACTTCTGTAATAGCAATAAATAATTAATTTTATTAAGTAAATGTGTTTACACATAAATAATTAATGAATATTTTTGAATTAATTATTCTGGGGAACCATGCGTAGTTCTTTCCTTACAGTTTTTTATTTATTGCTTTTATCATTTTTATCATTTTAAAATATTATATTTATGCCAAACATCAACATTATGTTAATCATCAAGTCATAAGAATTCTTCAACGTTTCTGTAAAATTCAAGTACATTTTAACTTATACCTACAGTGGAAAATAGAATAAAATAAAACATTTCTCTTTTATAATTTTAAGTACTTATACACTTTTTTAATATTAAGTAATAAATATCACTAATTAATGATATAATACCATCATAGATTTACACATGCATAGATTAAACTTAATACATTTGATATTAAGGAACAAGTGTTGACAAAATGTAAAAAGTTTTATAGCTAATAAAGATTCTTCTTAATTAATCTATTATTATTAATAAGAACTTTCCCAAGTTTCTTTTTTAAATTAATAATTTATTTAATTGATAAAAAATCACATTCTCACATAAATATATATAAAAACAAAATATATAAATGTATATTAAAAAGTACCTACATTATTAGTTTTAAATATAAGTAAAAAAAAAAATATTTTATACTCAATTTATTTTGTCAATTCAATGATTAGATAGCACGATTGGTCCAATAGAATTTTGCGCCAGAACTATTTATTCAAAATTAAGTCCAAATGTGGTTTTTCAATGATTTGCATTGCAATTATAATGAGTACCTATATTTTATTATTCAATATTTTTTGTATATTTTACAAAATATGTATTATGTTATCATAAAAACTACGTTAATGTATCATCTGTAAATAAAACGTATTTTCATTTGTAATTAATCTAATTCACATAAACCTTATATTACATCGTATGCTAACATAAATAATTATTATGTGTTTATAATTGTATTGCATTTCAATATTTATTACGATAATGTAATGTAAAAAAGTTAAATACAATTTTGTCGTCTATAAAAAACCGTAAATATAATATACTGTAAATAAGCGTTGTTTTTAAATTTGTTTATTCATTGTTTTTACTTGTATTTTCTATTAATTCAGGTATCTAACAGTCTAAGATATTCCGCATCAAAATTCAAAATTTTTATCAACTCTATTATAACGTAATTTCTGACGTACGATGGAACTTTAACTAAAAGTATCGTAATTTCATAAAACTTCAAATTAAAAATGAATTGCCACAAAATTGTGAAATCAGAAAAACTCTATCAAAAAAAAGTTGGATTTTCAAAGCCGGTATATTACATGCTTTGGAAAATGTCACCGCGAATTGGTATTTTTTTATTCAAATTTTGCCGCAACCGTTCCCCTTATTATGATCGTTAGAGCTTCGTGTACTACCGTGTTGCATCATATTGTTTGCGTTGCAAAATCTTTATTCATTTAAATGCTGAGTCATAATGTCTGTATACAAATAAAAGCAATTAGACAAAAAAAACTTTTCAAAAGAGTTAAGATTTCATAGTTACACACAACCTCGGAGACTGTCAGTTAGAGACCGTTTGGCTTATCGTAACGTTATGCAACATTTGGTCATACGCTATTGTTGATTATGGAACACGGCGTCGGTAACAAGTTTGTTTTGATAAAAATCAATGTATGGCTTGTATTATTTTATAACAGAAAACTAATAGGAAACTACACCCGTTTTAAATTATATAAAAAAAATCAACTTAAAAATTTAACGAGTAATCTAATGTTATAGTTTTAGAACATGACTTCAAATTTTCACGAAAAACTCGAATAGGTTCTCGTTCAATTGATATCAATTTAATTGTCCATGTATGTTTTAAATAATTTAGCTAGTTATTTGAGAATAAATATTTCAATTTTAACCGCCAACTTTGCAACTGCACACAATTTCAAAGTATTAGAGTTGTCCATAGTTTGTTTTTAAGGCGGCGATTGGAATCATCGATAGGATTTTTCAAAAACATATTCATATATTTTCTAGTTGCATACAAATTTCATCTGCCTATAATTATTCTGACTAAACCTTACAAATACGTTCGACATCAAGCTACACATACCACCTAAACATTTTCGGCATTCTAACAACAAATAATTTATTTATTCCATATCATTCCTTCCTTTCTATATCATTATTTTTATATTTTTTTTTTATTAAATATTCTGATAACTTTGTAATAACTAACAACAAAACCATTCAAAATAGTTGTACCTTTCTATAAGTGTGACGCACCCCTTTTCACATTATTTTAATACATTTCCTCAACTTTTCTAATAAATTCATCATCCAACCGAAATTCATTAAATTTTAGATTTAATGTTCAAGATAATATGATATGTCGCCAAAAAAAAATATTGTGTACATAGTTCAAATTTATTCAAGCTTTTGTTTTGTTTTAAATTAATATGATTAGGTTAGGTACCTAACCTAACATATAATTAAGTATGAACAAATTATATTACGTAAAATTCATTCTAACCACGGCATATTTTGCCGTAATATTCGTTTTTTGCACATTTAACTAAAAAACTAACTAAACAATCAAAAACAAGAATCAAATAAAATATACTAAACAGCCAAATTCCAAACTTCTATGTGGTAATGAACGGAAAGATCGAAGCACTCTTATTACACTAAAACGTGATAAAACAAAAAACAGAAATTTCATGTTTTTTGACAAAAATTATCGAGCAACAATTAGTTTTTGGGATATAAATCAAAATACTTTTTAAAAATAATTAAAAACATTTGAAACAGAGTGCCATCTACCTACATTCAATTTAAAAACTGTTTAGTTGTTGACATTACGAAATATTAGGCCACGTATTTTTCCATCTGAAAAAATGATCACAGAAAAAAAAAAGAAATTTTTCACTACTTTTAGAATCTAAAATTCATTCAAATCACTCCCGAATTATAAAAATATTAAAAAATCCTAATTTGAAAGGGTTTGAATTATTTTGAAACTTACAGTGACAAAATTTTGTTTTTAGGAATTTTGCGTTGCGGGAAATATATTTGTCAATGTTTCGTCTCTGTATTAAATTCACATTATACTCCCCATCCCTAATTCTCATAAATGTGAGGATTTTTAGAAAATGTTGACCTTAGTGACGCACGTATAGAAATGCAGCCTTTCGCTCATGAATGGCGTGAAAAATAATGTAAAGTGTATACGAGATTATTTTAAAGAACAGTTTTCTTAATCACATTATTTGCATGGTCAAGTCACTCAAAAATCATCTGATTTCCAAATCAAATATATTCGTGTGAATTGTAATGGCTGACCAACTATGTAATATAAAGGGTGCACCAAGTACCTTTCCACCCATCAAATATGTGATATAAAGAATATACAAAAATTCTTAGCCCATGTAAGTGTGACGTAAAGGATGACACAAGTTCCTGACGATAGAATATATAATAAATAATAATTTATATCCTTCTAGAATATATTCATATGGGATTTTGACAGTAATATTTTGGCCGCTGGATTTTGTCCTAGATTCATATTTTTATTTTTCACATAATGTGGTAGGTTTTGGATATTTTAAATGTGCGTTAAATCTACGACTGAGTGTGATAAATTAGTATTAAATGGCACACTATTATTTTGTAAAAAATATGTATTTTATCAGGTAACTAATAACATCATATAATTTACATTAATCGTTTGTCAAATGACAAATAATTGATTATTTACGCAAGTGGTTTGAAGATACAAGTATTGGAGCATAAGTAGAGTATAAAATTTTCATTAGCCTACCACCTATGTATTTTAAAATCAACTGTGTAAATAGTAACAAACCATTTTTCCTAGTACAGATGATTAAATGGAAATAAGTCTAATTATTAAAAGAATTCTAATTATATATTAAAATATAATATTATCTAACCATATTGCAATAATTATAGTTAACAACTTTAAAAAACAAAGAATTTTAATAGGTTATTATAGACAAAGTGAAAAAAGTATAGAATTTTGATAGAAATGGCATACATTTTAAAGCTTATAGATAATTTTTCCATTGAGTTTATTTTAAAATTTTAAAAAAATGAATTCATTATTATGTCTGTAAAAAATTTATGTTTGAGTTCAGAAATTTTTATAAGCAATTAATATTTTATAAACACACTTGCTATTAATTTAAACATTAATTTGTTTTGTTATAATAAAATTATAATAGAAATATTTATAATTTAAGTTTATCCTAAAAAACGTGGAAAAATTGCATGACTCTTGTATAAAATATTTTAGAAGTTTTTAACTTAAAAACTTTGAATCAATAATTAATTTATAGTAACTAAAGAAATTAAAAGTGTATTTTGTTAAAAAAAAAAGAAAAGCGTAAATTATATCAATTGTCTGAAGCACAAGTGTTCCTAAGGCTCTTATTCATTAAAAAAATAATTTTTTTTTTTTTACACTATTTAAATTTTTATATACATTTGTCTTTATTCAATTTTAAGAAAAAATTTCTATGAAAATACTTTTTTCGCATAATTTATTGAAAAAAAAATCCAAACATATATGAATGCAAAAATTGTTTCTACATAAGCCCGAGGTTGGCTCAGAACCTACTTACCCGATTTTAAAGCGGTTTTTTTTATGTTAAAACGGAAATAAAGGATAGGGTTTTAAGCATAAAATTTTTCAAAATTTCACTCTTTAGAGTGACCTTAAACACAAATTATGTAGAAGAATCGATAATTTTTGTTTTATTATGGTTGGTTGGTAAACGGGATTACATGAAATCAATTTTTAGTTGCTTGTTTAGTTAATAATTTAATACAAAAACATCTGATATCACCGCATTTTCCAAAGTTAAATCTTAAAGGTGTTAAAAGGGGTGAAAATGAAAACTGTTATTTTTGGTCGAATTTTTTTAAAACTTGGTATTTACAATAATAAATAATAATATACCAAAAATAAAAAGTCTTTTATAGCGTTTTCCACAATTGAACCTCGAAAGGTCTAGACATTTAGTATATTATTATATAATGTATAAATTATACAATATTATGTTTAATTTAATATTACTAAATATCATTGCAAAATAAAATTATCTATATTATTTAATCAAATGCAATCAATTGCAGTACTTACCTACCAAATGTATTTATTTAAACAGATGTTTAAAAAAAATCGTATTGAATGTACAATAAATATAATAAGTATAAAAGTAAAAAAATACTGTTTTACTTCACTTCTTACCATTATAGTATTATCAGTATAGTTTTGATTGCATGATTATATTTGAGTAAAATGTATAATTCTAATATAAATCTTGTAACTTTAACTATTTTATTAGTTAATGTATTTGATTATTGTTATGGTTACTTTGAAGAAAAAGGTATGCAAAACAAATTTTAATGTATTTAAATAACAATTTTATTTTAAGCTTTGTTTTATTTTATTGTAAACTATTGATTTTACAAAGATGGGTTTTTTTTTTGTGTCTGTGGTATGCGTACTTGCACCTTGGGTATTGCTCCGATCATAACATTAAATTCCATTTTCTGAAAGCCCAATTTATTAACCTTGGCGTGTTTTACTTGAGGTTATACAAAAATTTTCAATTTCAAAAAAGTTATACCCAAAAACCAAAAAAAAACTTCAAAAAAACTGATAAACAGTATGGTAAACGAGATTTTAATAAAATCGTATTTGTTTTATGCACATATCTTTCGTAACAATGATTTCTCAAACCTGAAAAATTTACGCACTGTTAACATAGATAATACACAGGTTTGGCACCAATAACATATTTCACTCTTTTTTTGAGCTAAATAACATCTTTGAATAGATAAATATCAATACAACTATACTTTGGATGTTGACATGTACCTAATGTATAATTATTTCATGTTATATTGAAATTGTTTAGGGTATACAACGTGCTATAGTAAGAAAAAAAAATTAATTTTATAGTTAATCTTAAATAGCGTTTGGAAAGAATGAGTTTTATGAGGAACAAGTTTTTTTATGTCATAAAAATAAAGAGAAATGGTAGAAATTATGTTAACCAAGAGAACAAAATTATATTTTTTTTTTTAGGTCATTATTTTTAATTTAATATTATAATACAAAAGTTAACTTATCATAAAATTAATATATTTAGTTCATTTTTTTAGCTTGTTGGGTTAGAGTATCTATCATTAGTTATGTCCGAACATCTATTTACTAAAATTCCGTTCTATAAACACAATTTTTCTAAAAACTCATCACAATGTTATTTGAAGTTATTCTATACTAAACTGTTGCAATCACTGACGCAAGAAAAAAACATTTTCAATTAGATCAAATCAACAGGGTATTTCGGCGTAAGTAAAACATTCACTCCTATGATATAGAATCACATTACAATGTTAAATAATAAATATTCTTGTTGATATTATAATATACATTCATACATTTATCATACCTATAAAAATAAAGATAAAATCATTAATTTTCTAAACTCCTAGTTCCACAAAATAGACCTTCCGCCAAAAACTATGCTTCATTTGCATTTCTCAATTTGCGTAAGTAAATTAGATTAAGAATTAAGCAACTATACGCAATTACGTAAACAACGAGATGATTAGGCAATAAATGTCTATCAATAATGAAGATCAAACTTTTCTTGTTTAACTATTTTTCTTTTCTTTTGTGTACTTTATAGTTTTGCTATTATTTAACATTAGTGCATTTTTATAAGCTAGTTTCTACTGACTTAATATGTACTTTTTTGTTTGTTGATTTGTTTTTATTATTATATTAATTTTATACCTATTGGTATATTTTAGTCAAAGTGCACTGCCGTAAATTATTAATAAATAAAAAATAATAATAAATGAAGAACAAAATATAGTAAAGCATACAAATGTATATTGTCTACGCTTGCGATTAGATATTTAAATATTGGATCAATGATTTGAAAAATTAATTTTGACGTTTTATATTAAATTTTTAAACAATGAAATGCAAAGGAACATTACTTCTATTATGATCACTCTCAGTATGTCAAATACACAAAAAGTTTAAATATTTGATGTTCTATATTCGACTTAAAGGAGGTCAAATTTTTTCGGAATTATTAAATCGTTTTAAATTTATCTATAAAAAGTATGATTAATAATTATAAACACAATTATTGTATGTTATGGTTCTTTGCAATTTAACTAAAATATTATTACACATATACAAATTGCTTGTCCCTGCTTGAACCAATATCTTTTTTAACATTTATTTTATTTATTATATAATAATTTTAAATAATTCATATAGATACTATAAAACTTGTTTTGAGTTTTTCTGTTGATAATATTTAACGCAGTCGGGGTTTTTTTTTTTAAATAATAATTGTTTTTTGTTAATTTTTTTTATTATTATTAAATTTTTAAACATGTTAAAAGTATTTAGTTTTATGTTACATTACTTGTATCCATATATTTATCATTTGATATTTTCTATTCTTATAGGAATGCTTGATATTTTTTTTTAAATTGTAAAAATTAATTTTTTTTCTGGCTTGATCCTCGAAAGCCGTAAATATACATGCTGAGTATGCTGAGAATTTACTCCGAATAAAAGTTGTTTGAACAAATTTTTCTAATGCAATTTTAAAATAATATTACCAATATTCAGATATTTCAAACTTCCAAATAATTATTTACTCTATCCGAATGGTACCTATATTATATATATTTTACTAAATTATGTATTACCTATTATTGCTATTTGTGAATTCAAATATTTTAATCCTATAACTATTAATCAATTTCTTAGGAGAAGACGGTAAGTTTATTTTTATATCTTCCAGAAGTAGGGGTAGCCTTGAGAAAATTCAATTGTATATTATTTTATCTACAGTCAACAAAAAATAATTTACCAAATCAGATACTTTTGTGCACTATTCTTATAATAAGCCCAATTAAATTAAATTTATGACTTTCACTCATACAACCGATAAATTCTTTATTGTATTATGTAAAAACGATCAATATATATTAAAAGACTTTTAAAAAATATCATAAAAAGTCGTTGTGCCATTATTGGATTCAACATGTTTAATTCAAATCATACTAAATGTATATGAATATATTAAACTTTATTAAATAAAAACATAATTTTGTCTTTGGTTCTACATATTATCTCTTCTGTCCAACGGAAGTACCAAACTTAAAAACCAAATCTAACTTAACCTAACCTAAGCAAATATATAACTAAAAAAATGAGTGTTACAGTATAATAATGCTTTTTATATTGATTTGCAATTTTATTTATAATTATGTTGTTTACATATACTTATATTTATTTAAATAATATTTTGCCATTTAATGATTCGATGAAACCTAATATTTTTCCTTCATATCCAGTTCAATATTTTACTAAATTACTATATTTTATTTCTAATAAATAAACATTTTTTTTTTTTTTTTTAGATACTTGTTTTAAGAGAGGTAAGAAATAAATATGTTAATATAACCAACAGGGCAAAGGCTTGCAATGAAACCCTTAAATATTACTATTCACTCATTTTTCTTTTTGTTTTTTTTTAGAAAACAATCCGACGATATTAGGTAAGTAAACACCATAATATGTTAATATAACCAATAGAAACCGGGCAGAAATTTGTATTGGATACCATTTAACATTATATCCATTTATTTTTTTTTTTTTTTAGAAGGTGATAAATCGGACTCACGTAAGTAAACACCATAATATAATAATTTAACTATTAAAAACTAGGCAGAGATTTGTTTGGAAACCTTTACACATTATATGCATTCATTTTTTTTTTCAGTTGAATTTTTTAATCAGACGACTTTACGTAAGGCAACACATATTATGTATTACCATTAGAAAACGGGTAGAGATTTTTTATGGAAATCTTTAAACATTATATCCTTTAATTTTTTAGATTTTGAGCGTTAGCAAAGAATGTATTGTTTTTACAAGGATAATTTAGATTCTGAGCGGAGCGAGGAAGCTAGTGGTTTTATTTTACAATGATGATAATTATTTTTTTTTTTTTATACTGTTGACAAAATTTCAACCAGAAATATTGCACTTATTTCTAGAAAAAATGCCATTTTTTTTTTTTTTAAATTGGACCAAGATGGTCCTTACAAAGGTAATTTTTCGATTTTCTCAATAGTTTTTTAACGCGAAGAGAAAAACCACCAAAAAAATTGTGAAAAACGGCATTTTGCCAGTAATCAGTATAGTTATTACTCCATAATTTCAAAAATAATCATCAAGAATCTTGAAATTTTAGACAATAATGTATTTTTGGGCAATAAAAATCAAAAAAATGTTCAAAAAGTTTCATTTAATTTTTGCCTATTTATAGCCATTTTTTGATGTTGAGTTTTTTCATTCATAAATGGGTTAATTTTATATATTTTTACTTGAAATTTGAACACAACATCAGTCATACGTTACTCTAATTATATACCGAAATCTTTTAAAATTGCACAACTTATTTACCCACCAATATTGGTTTTAATATTTTCAACGACAAATTTTTCTTTTTTGACACTTTTACGAGTATAAGGGATGCTCCAATTTTTACGTTGAATATTTCTAATATATGGTCTTGGGATTCTAGTTGTACTTTAAGAAGTCTAAAATTTGAAGGTTTAAAATTGAAAAAAAAAAAATAGGTCAAATTTGACCAAAACCGTTAAAAATTACGGCCAACGTGTTTTTTGACATTATCAATTAACGGCCATAACTAAGAAAATAATAGCCAGAACCGTGTGAATTTTTTACACATTATTTATACACGAGGTAAAATACGTAGGTAAAATACAGGTTTGGTTAAGATTTCAAGTGATTTTGAAAATTGTTGAGAACATAGAAGTATAGAACTTAAAAATTAATTTCCATTTTCTTTGTGGTTTTTGCTTGATAAAACATTTAATTTTCTACAGTATTTACCATGACATATACTAGACAACTAAACTCGCTCAGAATATATTGTATTATGGAAGGCAATGGTTTGTCGTTGATTTCAAATAGTAAACAATACGTTTGAACCACAACATCTGAACTAGAAACCTACCCAAAGCATAGTAGCTACCCACGCGTCCTAGAGTGTACCGATTTTTTTTTTGCTTTGTGCACACTTTTATAGGAATAAACAATGCTCCTATATTTACTTCTAATACCTCCAATGAAAGGTCTTTGAACTCTAAATTCTAATTGTACTTTTTGGAATTTGAAATCCAAAAGTTTGAAATTGAAAAAGTTCTAATCAATAAAGTAGGTCAAATTTGACCAAAAACAATAAAAATTATGGCAATAACGTACACAATAATAAACGGAACTAACGGAAAATTTTAAAAAATATTGACATATAAAAAGTACAAATTTGGTACAAGTTATAAGTGTTTTTAAAATTTTTTAAGCTAAGTATAGAACTTAAAAATTTTCGAAATTTTCCATTTTTTATGTGGTTTTTGTTTGATAAAAAATTTAAATTTCAACAAAAAGTTTATAAACCTTAACATAAGGTTAACAACTAGTATATACACATATGCTACTGAAAAATTTATTTTTTAGTCGTTTAAAACTGGAAAATGGTTGAAAATTGGTCATAATTTTGACTTAATTTTAGAAAAAAAATCGTAATTCACACAAATTTTTTATTTAAGAATTTAAATTAAATTATGCTATGCAAAGTAACATTTGCTACCTGATAAAAGAAATTTTTAAACAATCACTCCAATAGATTTCAAACGCGTACTAAAAAAGTGTTGAAAAACTATGCAATTATGTTACAACAATGAAATTACCGGCACTATTATGCAATTGAAACTAAAATCGTATTAACTACTCAAATGTAATGGTCAAAATGATTAGAGATTTTTACACGTTATTTAAAGTTATATTTTTTGCATGTGAATTTTCGGAATCTAAGGAATATTTTTATTTTTATATTTGGTTAATACTAGGACGTATACTAGACAACTAAGTTCACTCAGAATTGTATTTTCAAAGCCAACGATTTATCATTGGTTTCAGGTATAAAATAATGAGTTTAAACCACAACTTCTAAATTGGTGACCCACCCAAGGCGTAGTCGCTACCCCGACAAACTATTCACGCGACCTAGACTGATCCCGGTTTTTTTTTTTTTTTTAGCATACAACCAGACAAATTTACGTAAGTCAACACTATAATATAAATCTATAAAAAAGTAAAACTAAAACATTTGCATTTTTTAATAAGTATAAACCGTGTAAAATAACAAGTCATAAGTTTAATTTTTTTTTTTTAGAGTTTGCAATATTATATTATAGAGAAATATTTAATAACAGAATCATGGAACCCGGTACGTATTACGTTTTATTTTCAATTATTTAACCTATGTTTTATCCAAAAATAAACACATAATAAGATTAATAATGTTTTATTACGAGTATTGAATTTTAAAGGTTTGAAGTACAGAAGGTACCCCATACCTAGGTCTAAATATCAGGTTCTTCTTATTTTTTAGAAAAATATCCACCTCTACATTTGGTCATTTATTCTTTTGATTTTTTGTACCGATGATATATATATATATATACATATACTTGATTCGAGATGGTCCGTTATTTGGAGCGTTTTTTAAAATTTAGATTATTTTTGGAGTTATGAGCAAACAACGAAAACGGCCGAATTTTCAAAATTGCTCCGTTCGACTCAAAATTTATAAATGTCATTATGAATGGTTGTTACCATGTAACTATCATATTTATATATATATATGAACCATATTTAAATAAGAACACGAAATGATTATAATAACCAGTTGACTGTATAAGACTAGAAAAAATATTTACCTAATATAATATCATTACAAAGAATATACAATTTAATGATACGGCACACTGGCAATACAACCAGGTACATAATATTAACAAAAAAAAAAACAATACCGAATAATAAGGTTAGAAATAATTGACCAGCGTACAAGATTTTACCGATCACCGCTGACCATCAGACTGAACAGTGTATAGTGTCGTCACATGCCCGGCCGCTCCGGATGTATCCACGACGTGCACAAAAAAAAAAAAAAAACACCAATCCGTATTGGTTACTGCGACAGTTAACGCGCACTTTATCGCGGTGGCCACATTAAAAGGCAGAACAAAAGTGAGAGCAACAACGGCCCGTCACGGTGGTATATATACAGTGGCGGCGCTAGGCGTGGGCGAAGTGGGCCATTGCCCACGGCCTCGCACCTCAAAGGGCCTCGCGTTCCAAAGGGACTTATAATTAACCATAGAAAAATATGGCCAAAAAAGTGCCTCTTTAAGTCTACTTTGCCCACTTTTACCTCGCGCCGCCACTGTATATATATATACACCCTCGTGGCTGGGTAGGCCGGCAAGCCAGATAACGCGCCGCCGCCGAGAAGTTTCCCGAAAGCGGCCCGTAACCGGTTACAATACGATAGCCGAAAGTTCGAGAAGAATCGCGGCGGCGGCAGCAGCGAACATTCTCGAAACTTCTTCCTTTTAACAATCAATACCGAACAATAATTTTATGAGATTACTGCGGAAATTTTAATCGGGTTTGATAATTTTTGAGCGAGCTATGGAACATTTAAATCTTTGAATTTGTCATTTACGGCATATAATTATTATTCCATGACACCTCTAGTTTTTATGTTTAGGTCTCGAAACTTTAATACAATCTAAACAAACTATTTTTACACATGTCGTTAAAAATTTTAGAAAATTGGTTCTAACGATTTTGGTTTATAGCCGATTTCACTTTGTTATTTTGTCGTAAAACTTGTCGTTCCGGGCGGCCGCGTAATTTTTACGGGAGGAACAAATAATTCAGGTTACCGTGTTATTTACATATCGATTTAGATTTTTTTGATCTTAACATCCGAAATTTAAATCGGACCAAGCTGAAATTTTTACATCGAACAAAAATAGGAATTTTGATAAAAGTTTTTATTGTTAAATTTGTTTTTAGGTACCACGACGTATACTAGACAACTGAGCTCGCACAGAATAGTTCAAAGGCAATGATTTATCGTCGCTTTCAGATATAAAATAATGCGTTTAAAACAAAACTTCTAAACTAGTGAGCCGCCCAAAGCATAGTCGCTACTCCGTTAAGCTACGCACGCAACCTACAGTTATCCCGGCTTTTTATTTTAATTTTTTTTTTTTACCACTATGTAATTACGATAACTTTTTCAATAATGCTCTGAATTTGACAGTTGTATGAATACAGATGGTACTTTGAAGGGTCATAGACTTAAGCGTCCAGAATATTAAAAACTTACAGTAAAAAAACTAATAGCACAAAATGTGTACGTGAAATAAAATTCTATATTCAGTATTTTATTATTTTATGCGTATTACTATAGTAATATAGTAACCAATATATGGTTGGTCTCGTTTTTTATCAAGTTTAAATTCTACCAGGTTTAAGGTGACAGTTGATAAAATGTATAACACTACTGAATTGGGTCACAGCCCACATGGACGTCGTTTCTGTTGTTGTTATGTATTATATGTTTGATAAACTTCCATACTTCACTTTTACGTTAGCTGTATTTTATTTATAAAATATTTGTTTTCATTTACTCTCTTAATCCCAAATGCACATTTGACATTATAATGTGCATGCAATATTATCTATAGATATTGTGAGATAAATCACTTTAAGAAGAATTGCCATTTTTTGTGAACTCAATTAGGTAATTTTTAACTGGATTTATCCATTTTTTTTTTTTTTGTTTTTTTCGTCAACAACGACTTTACAAAATTCTGTCCCTTTAATAATAGTTACCGGAAACCGTTTATAAGTGTAATGTTCAGAGCATCTTTCAAGATTTCATTGTGGATACATGATGGTAATAACTAATAAGAATAGAATAATATATAGACATCGCTGAAAAACTTAATACTGTTTTCTTAGCTCAGGATCATCAGAAAAAAATTCAATTCATAAAAAAAAAAAACAAAAATAATAAGAAAAATATAAACAAAAATAATTGTATGTATTTATAAGAAGACCAACTAAGAAGATAGCATACAACAAGAAGAAATATAAGTAAATAGTTTATTTTTATTTTAGCTCCCAGAATGAAGACTCCTGCGGATTACTGCAGCGATCGAAAAAATGAACATATTGAAGGTTTGTAAAGACTTTACTATTAATTTCAAGTTAAATTTTAAATGTTTATATGCTAAACAATTTTGTATTAATAGCTTAATATTATGATTATATATATATATATATATATATATATATATATATATATATATTTTAATTTTATTTATATTAATATATATATATTTATGTAATGTTAAATGTTTGATATATACTTTTCCTGGGTTTCAAATTTTAACAACATGTTAAACCGTAATTTCATTTATACATTTTTGTATTGTCAAGTATATAATTTGTAAATTTAAATTACATATTTGTCATTTATTGTAGTTTCATAACTAAAATATATATACCTATCTCATATGATGAATGAAAATGTATTTATTCGTAGTATTATAAAAATATTTATCTATTTACGTCAGTCAAAATATACTCCGTATAAATATAATATGATTCATATTAGATAATATTATGCATATTAGTATTGAAACATTTAAAAATATTAATATTTTACAATTTTATATAATTTTTAATTTTTGAATGACATTATTATATTGTATTATGCCAATGAGTGATAAAAAAAAAAATTTGTTTTAGCATATTTTGACACCAGTAAGTAAATCATTAGTTGTTGATTCGTTTATTTTGAATTGATTTTAATTAATTTTTTAAATGCAGAAAATAAGAGGAACAATAATAAAATGTACCCAACAATACGCATACAAAATATGGATGTTTTGGGTGTGGCAATGTGACATAATGCCCTCGAAACCAATATCCCACACAAAAATTAGTGAAATATTTACATTCAAGTCTAACGAAATTTCTCATTGAAAATATATTTCATTTTAGACTCTAACTACGCTATGGTTACTTAACATAAGTCAGAATAATTACAGGAGTAATTATGGTTCCATAATGATAACAAAGAAGCAATAAATAAACATCTTTTGATATCAATGCGTTTATCCACAGAAATCAGATTATTAAACGAGCTTGTACATGACAAGTTCCTAGGCAAAACTTTAAGAGAAGATTATTAGTTTTAAAATTTTTCATACAACCCTAATATATTATTTTTAATCTACATAACAGACTTTATATCATTGTAACTAATTAGTTTATTTCAGTGGCGGATCCAGGATTTTGATAAGGGGGGGGTCCAAAATTTTTTTAAGGGGGGGGGTAGACATTTTTTCCTTGAGATATATGCATAAAAACCACGTATATACCCATGGGGGGGTCCGGACCCGAAAACCCCCCCCGTGGATCCGCCACTGGTTTATTTAGTTAGTTTATTTTTTAAATTCAGATTTTGTTCTGATTTAACATTATTCTATATATTTTATTTACTAAAATTGCGTAATCATTTTAATCATGCTTTTTTTGTTAATCAACATTTTTCTTTGTAGACGAACAGAAACATATAACTAATGGTAAAAATTTATAATATTAATTTTTTAAAGTTCATTTATAGTTACAAATTTCACTTGTAATCTAAATCCGTAATATCCCCCTTTATTTTTCAAGCTAATTTTTTCAAATTAATTTACAGTATAAAATACTTCTGACAAAATTAGAATTTCCTCAAATGTAATGTCATTTTCAGACTAGGGCAGGCCCGTGCGCATGGGGGGGGGGTTGGGGGTTCAAACCCGTCCCATGACCCAAAAATATAAATCGTGTTTATTTTTGATAGATTATATTAAATATTTTATAATCTTATTTGTAATAAATAATAATGCATAACATAATAGCACACCACTATTATTGTTTTATCTTCGTATTTGCTGTTTATCGGCTTTCGTCTTAGTCGTTATTGACAAAATATAATGACCGCAACCGCGTCGTATAGAACACGATAACGGATGTCGCGTATATTAAAAGTTATCATAATCATTTGTGAGACATAGATCATTACTGGACTCATTAAATTCAATTCAGATGCGTTTCCAAACGTTCATAATATATCACGTGTAATGCCAGTTTTGCCTGTGACTACAACGGCTAATGAAAGGTCATTTTCAACATTACGTCGGCTGAAAACTTACCTATGATCAACAATGGGAGAAGATCGTTTAAAAGGTCTAGCGTCATTAAATATGCACCGTGATATCAACGTGGATATAAACCAAACATTGAATGAATTCTTTTCTGTCCCTCGTCGGGTAAATTTATTAAAATACATGTAATAAATTTTGTAAAATGTTTTTATATGTATTATATATATATGTATGTGTTTGTATATAGTATTTATTAATTAATGATGTATCCATTTTATATATTTATCTTTTTTTCAAACCCCCCCCACCCCCGATTATAAAATCACTAGGGTGTACAGAGTGAAAAATAATTTTGGGAAATATTTTGACGTTCTATCATAACAACATTATTATGATTCGTAATAATAATTATAATAATATTATTAGTTTTAGTTTATATATTTGCAAATAACCAGATGATTTTTAATTTTTTTTCCTATGGCATTTTACAAATTAAATTTCACTAAAAAAATATTTATGAGAATGAAATTTTATAATTTAGCTGTTGAAGGTAAGTTTATTGTTTGTTTAGTATTAAAATACAGAAAAAAAATAGTTGTTCAAAGATTATTGTATGTCAATATTGTATGTCAATATTCAAGTTTACACTTTTTTTGTGTTTTATATTTAATATGTTTTAAAAAATAAAAATGATAAGACTAAAACATTTACTTAGTATTTATAAGAGTTTACACAAAACTCATTTGATTCTGCCAATAAATGTCATTAACTGTCATTATTCATTAACTATCAGAGGAAATTTTAATTACTTACATATACAATTACTTTTATCAATGACTATTTAAAATTATATTTTATAGTGTGTTTTAATCATTCAACAAACTGACTCAAAAGTCTTCTAAAATTATAATATAAATTTTTAGCTTGTTTGGGTAAGTCGTGTATTATTATGTAAATATGCAGGTACAAAATTCCTAAAGGATTTTTCAGAACTATTTTTTATGTGCATTTACATGAAAATTATATTCCAATTTCCCCATGAAATTTCTAAAGAAATTTTAGAAATATTTAATGGACAAAATTAAAGTTACAATAAAAACAAAAAAGTAATAATTAACATTTAACAATTGGGTTTAGGGTTGGTAAATTTGTAGAAGACTGATTACGAATTTGCTCTTTAACATCGTTTTAGGTAGGTCACAGTTTTAAAGGGTTTTTAAAGTTTTATAATTTTAAATTTTATTTGTAACGTTCTTATTAATAATAATAATAATAAAAAAAAAATCATAGTACAATAAGTGTAATGTGAATGATAAATAATGCATACAAATAAAACAATTTTACAAAGTTTTTGGTTCAATATGAAATATGCATAAATCATTCGATTTCCTAAAATAACCTTAAACCATATAAAACAATAATATAATACGATCGAGCTTCAAAATGCACGCACTCCGCCATCCTCGCACCAACGACGATACGCAGAAATGGACCAGTTTTGATTACCGCCCTGTTGCGTTTTTTAAGTAAACTTGGTATAGTTTGATAATTAAATGAATTTTTTTCGAAAGTAATTGATAAAAATCAAACATGCAATGTTTTTATAAAAGCTCAAATTAAAGCTGTTCAAATACCAAGTGTGGGTACGTATTTTGTTTAATATTATAATTCCATATACTCATTGTAGACATAATTCTGTTAGAATTTATTTTAAATTGATACAATACATTTTTAAAATTTTATTATTGACTGTTCAGAAAGCAAAAAAATTTGATCTTATGATTCAGACGTTCACAATTTTATGACTCAACTCATTTTATTTTTGAAAAAATTCATTTATTAATTTCGAAATAATAATAATCGTATAATTATTCGTTTTTAGATCAAGAGATGAGACAACAAGTACTCGATTGGATATATGAACACATAGGTTTGTGCACAGTCTGCAACTGCTTAAGTATTTATGAATAGGAATGAAAACTTTTTGTGTCGATGAAATTTGTCAATATCTGTGCATTTAAAAACTAATGACTTACCATACAAGTTTTAATATAGGTACTTTGAGTGATTTAGAAAGATTGTTATTTATTTAAAACCATCATTCGTAAATACTTTCAACATTAAACCAAATACATGTTTTGAAAAATAAAATTAACACAAAGGTATCAAATGATTTTTGTTCACAATATTATGTCCAACAAATGTTTAAATGTTATGTTTAGATGAAAATGAGGTTCTTTTAGAAGACTTAATACAAAATGAGACATTTATTTTCTTTAGTGGTTAAGACTCTGGATAATGTTCAACACAGTAAGTATTCGTTCTTCATAACATTGTGATAATTTTGGATTTTACTATGATGTATAATGCTATTATTTGATAATTTGTATTTTGTTTGTTGTGTCTATGTCACAATGACAACCGTTATAGCTCTTAGGATATTTTTCAAATTGATATGTTGGAAATATTTCTCAATAGCACAATTAGTTTAACGACGCATATTACTACATTTTTATGTTCAAAATTTTCAATTCCAAAATTGTTATTATTAAAAAATAAACTATTAATTATGAATACATTATTCTGCCAATCTTATATTTCCAAAAACATGATTGGAAAGATCTGCAATTCTTACTCAACGTTATACATTTGGTATATGAGTATGATACAGGACTCATATAAGTTTCAAAATATTTAAAATATTTTTGAGTTAAATAAAAAAAATAGTGAATTTATAAAAATATCCATTTTTTGCTGAATTGTTCAAAACTGTAATTAAATAAAATTGTAATTTTTAAGAAAAAGTTTTTAAAACATAATACCAATTTGGTGACGTAAAGTGTTGCATGTTTGTGTGTTGTATTGTATGTAGCCAAAAATATTTCAAAATATCGTACTTTACGAATTTTTTATAACCCGTAATTCAGTTTTGGAAATATTGTAAAAATTTCAACTTTTAATTCATGTAGTAGTTATAGAGAATAGGAGGGGTATCAAAATAGAATATTTTCCAAGTTAATTTTTTTTTTAGTTTGGTAGAGAAAAATGGATTAAAATACACGTAATTGATCAAAAATAACAAGTGCCAAAATGAAAATCTCATATATTAAAAGCTATGTACCTATAATATAGGATAAATAGGTCCTACATATATATAGCAAATAATTAATACACAGGAAACGGTGGCCCAAGACAGCTATTATGTTTCAATGGATACAAATATAAACTTGTTTTGTGTTTTAGAATACGTAATAGACTACATTATGCATTGTGATAAATATTTCTATGCTCGTACGTATCAAATTATGACAATACATTTTGGTATGAAAATATATATTCTTGATGGGAAATGGGTGCGTCTAAAATTTGTATGAAAAAACACCAACACGTAAACCTACTTTTCTAAGGCCGATTTTGAAATTTTTTTTTGTTTTTGTTTGAAAGAGTAAAACCTCTTCTAGGGCGCTTGTATTTTGTAGCGATACGTCAACAATTTAAAATTCAAGTTATAAAAAATTACGATATATTCAGATACTGCTGTACTTTATGCCAGCTGGAAATTCTTTAAAAATCGACAAATCCAGCGCCCTTTAAGATATTTGTATATTTACCCGATAAAAATAAAAAAATCGGCGGCTGAAACAAAATTGTAGAAATACACTGCTAGATTTTCAAGCTAAGCGACACGCTTTAATCCGAAAATAAAATTAATTTATTTTTATGACGCCATCAGTGTATTAAAAACCTTATAATTGACAGCAGCGCCCTTTATCAGAATGCCCGTATTTACACGAAACGAAAATTTTCCCCTTAATAAATAAAATAGCCGCACCCGTTCCCCGTAATTACTGATACGAAATCAAAAATAATAACCTAAATAATAAAAATACAAAATAAATTGTTTAATTAGTATGTTATGTATGGGATTATAAGCAAATTTTAAATTTATAGCTAAGACAAAGTCACCGGATAGATTTTGTAAGGAGCTACACACTCATGAAGATTATGTTAGTACGTCATTCCAGTTACCATAGTGTAATCTTAAATTATAAAAGTTATTATAATTATCGTGTAATATCATGTTATTCGTGCAATATTATTTTTGAAATGTATCTTATACGCGGGATAAATATATTATATTCAATAATATTTTTTAAGCATTTTAATCTAGTATGGAAAAATAAATGGAATTTTGTCCGAAAATAGCCATAAAATAAACTTCAAATGCATTATTTTAATAATTGTTTTGTTCTATATAATAGCTGCGTTTGTATATCTATTTTTTACAAATAACAAGTCTCCCAAATGTGTCTAATTAAACTTATAATATTTAGATAATATTAAGGTAATCTGAGAAGCTTAATGGAACAGTGGTATATCGTCGTTGTATGAGAAAGCCGACTTTTAGTTCCTTTAGGGTGACAAATTTTCTTTCTTTTATTGATGTTTTTTTGACGTCGCGACGCGTCGGGAACTCGGACTGTTCTCAATATCATAACTAAGATGAGCCAAAGAAACTTGTTTTATTTTAAATATCACTTACACGGGTGGACCTGATACATGATCTGCCTTCACACAATGTACAACTATAAAAAAATGATTGAAAAAGCCGTTCCTCAAATGAACCTGGTTATACTTTTACGCTATACCTAACGATTTTAAGTGTACAGACTTCATGTTCACTAGATAATTCTAGCTTTGACCAATATATTTTAGACACAACTAGTTATAACTAAATAAAAATAAGTTAAAATCAGAAATGACTAAATAGATTTGTGGCAACTAGTTTTGACTAGTTAAAACTAATTTCGACAAATTTGGGTTTAAACTGTAACACACACACACACACACACACACATGTATATATATATATATATATATATAAATATTCTATCGAAAAAAGCCAAATTTTACTATAATAATTACCTAGCTTTAATTTTAAATTTATGTAATACAGTTTCTACACAAACGTATTATAAATAAAAGCCGGGATTGCTCTAAGTCACGTGGGTAGTTTGACGGAGTAGCGAGTACGTTTTAAGTGGTTCACTAGTTTATATATAGTTCAAATGCTTTATTTAATATCAAAAAGCAATAAAAAATCAGTGCCTTTGAAAATACAATTCTGAGCGAGTTTGTCAAGTAGGTATACGTCCTGGAAAAAACAAAGTTTAACAATAAAAATGGTCTACATTTTTTCAAAAAAAACGTTACTACGTTTAAAAGATATTAATTTAAATAACGTGTCAAAAAGTCAAACCATTTGGACTATTATTTCAAGAGTTAATACGATTTTTGTATCAATTGTACTATGTTGCGTAATTTCTTTATTATAACGTAATTACACCATTTTTAATTCCTTTTATGTGCACGTTCGGATTTTATTGAGCAGATTTTTTGAAATTTTTTATTGAGATAAAATCAATTTTTATTTAATTTTATTCTTAAATAAAAAATTTGTGTGAATTACAAATTTTTTCCGAAAAATAAGTCAAAAGTATGACCAGTTTTTGACCATTTTCCAAATTTAAACGACAAAAGCAAAAATTGTGACAGTGGATTTTCGAAATTTTGTAGTAGCAAATGAATATACATATTGTTAATCATGGGTTAAAGTTTTAAAACTTTTTATTGATAGTTAATTTTTTTTTTAAATGGGAATTTTTGATAATTTTAAAGTTTTATTCTTAGCTCAAAGTTTTTAAAATCACCTGAAACTTAGATAAAACCTTTATTTGGCTTATTTTAATATTGTGTAAAATTTTCAACTAGTTCTGATTATTATTTTGGAAATTATGGCCAAAAAACTAAATCGATTATGTCAGAAAACACGTTATCCGTAATTTTTTGCGTTTTTAGTCCAATTTTATGATCATAACTTTTAGATTCTGAGAGTTAGCGAAAAATTTATTGTTTTAACAATGAAGTTTTTTTCTTTTCTTTTTTTTTCATCTTTTTTTTTTTATTTTGAACTTTCAAATTTTACACCCCTTAAAGTACAATAACAGTTCTTATAAAATAAAGACCTTCCATTAGAGGTATTGAACGTAAAAATCGGAGGATTCCTTATTCCCTTAAAGTTTTTTACATGGAGAAAAAAAAAATCAATGTAAAAACAATATATTCTTCGCTAACGCTAAGAATCTAAAAAAATATAATATATAGTATGTATATATACTTAAAAACCAATTGTAAAAATAATCAATCATTTGTCATAGAAAAGATAATAAAAGAAAATATGTTAGGAATCACTTAAAGGTAAACTGTAAGAATACATATAGTTAACAACTATAATACAATTTAAATATTATATGAATTTAATTTTGGCAAATATTAGAAAATTGAAATGTTATAATACAATTATTACAAAAATATAAACAATTTCTATAGATAAAAACTAATATTATTATAAGGCAAGTAAAAAAACTATGAACAAATTAAATTAAAATTTATAAAGTTTCTGATTTACTGTAAGAAACTTTAAGTCACAGTGCGAGAGAAAATTAATTTTAATTATTATGGTTGTTTCTTACATCAAATATGTAAATTGTATTAATTTCCTTATAATTAAATTTAATAATTCTATAAATATAGTGTTTAAATGTTAACTTAATTTTATACAATTTTATATGAATTTTCAATAAAAATGTTAATACATTGTGAAAAAAAAAGCAGATTTAGGTAAATAATATATTATTTTATTTAATATCATCTTATAATTAAATGCTATATATTGTGTATTTACAATGAGAGTATTAATTTTATTTGCCTGATTCTTAAGCATAAGCACAATTTAATCGAATTTATATTTATTTATACAGCTGTTCAAAATAATTTGACAAAAATGAACATGTTGTTTTTAGTATGAATAATATAAAGTATTGTTTTACTTCATTTCTTACCATACATTTGTCGATGTCGTATGAACTGCAAAATAATACCAATCATATATTTAAACCAAAATGTATTTTCCTAGTTTAAATACCTGTGTAAAATTGACTATATTATTAGTCATTCTTTTTCATAATTGTGAGGGTGTATTTGATCAAATCGGTAACTACCTATATTATATTTATATTAAAACCGTCATCATAATGATTCATTCTAAAGACCTTTTTGGTCAAGACATGTCTGTCACATGCCGACGTACGTGATTTTTCTCCAGGTTTTTACCATTTACCAAATTAAAACAAAATTGTTCTACTTACCAAAATATGTCGATATGATAAACTATAAAAAAAGAAGAAAAAAAAAAACAAAATAGGATTCATATACCATTTAGTACAATCTATGTAAAATTCAAACAATGTTATAAAATACAACAATCTAGTTTCTTTTTTAGTTTAGAAGTTTTGAAAAAACAAAAAAAAAACAATCTAAACATAAATAAATCTTATTAATACTATGCTAAAGCTATTGACATAATTAAATTGTAATATTTTAAATAATTTTTACTTTTTTTAGGATATAATAAGTGTATAGGTAAAAAAACCAAATATTATTTATTTTTAACAATATTTGATAGAAATAAGCTCCAAAGATAACAAACTATATAATAAACGGAGTAAGTAAAAAGTTTCTTGATTTTTTAAAAATAACGAGAATAAGACTATGATGTTTACTTTATCTGTAACATTAACTTGATTTAACAAAAACACCTACTTAGTTACTTTTAACACAGATCCTCCCTTTGTTGTCAGTATGTATGGCAAAAAAATAAACGGGTAGGTTAGGTTAAGTTAAACTACAAACAATGAGTTTCCCACAACTTTAGTTAGTCATAATTCATAAAGGTTATTTCTAAGTATTGGACGATGGAAAATTAAAAAGTTTTGTGGTTTTTCAAATATGTATATTACTGATTAGGAATAAAAGGTTTTAAAATAAGTTTACACAGATAAATCTTTTAGTTTAAATTGTCATTAAATCTTTCAAGTTGTTGCTCATAAAAATTATTTTACCTCATATTAAACGGAAATATACATCTGTCGAAAATAATACATACATAAGTTTGAATTTTTATCCGCTTTGTTAACATTGAATTGACCTAACTATAAGAGCTAATTCACAGAATTTATTTATATTCTTCTTTTCTCACATTGATTTAAAATTATTTTATTATATATTTTATACATAAATATTAACATAATTGATATAATAACTCAACAAAAATATTGATTAGATCAAGTAAAAAAAAGGTTTAATAGTAAGTATTATTTTCATTATCTACATAGGTACCTATGTATAAATAATGTGATAAATGTATAATAATTCATCATTTTAAAACAGCTGGACCGATTTTGCTAATTATTTTGTTGTTGATTTCTTTATTGTTAAGAGAAAGTGTTTGTGGAGGAAACTATTAAGAAAGTTTTGCGGGAAATTAGTTAAAATATTTAAAATATACAAGCATATTTTAAAAATAATAATATTTATCAATAATATTAGTTTTTGTTTTGGTTGCTATGAGATAGACGAAATCAAATCTTTCAATACTTATTTCTCAAGAATGTTTGAGTTAAAATTAAAAATAGATTGAAGTAAATTTAATTGATCAAATATAACAAGTTACGGGAAAACATGGTGTCCATGGGCAATGCTGGATAGACAATGCATTGACAACTCTGGGCAAATACCGAATTAATAGAAAAACAACCGTTAGGGGGTGTTAAAGGGGTGACGGGTGGAAGAGGTCAATTGGTAAAATATTTTTTTTTTGTCATTTAATGGTCAGTTAACACTTACCTACTATTTTATATTAACTGAATATTTATCAATACATTTACCCACTAAAGGGATTTAAATGAAGTAAAAGGAGTATTAATATTAACACTGAAAATGAATTACAATAAATTTAATTGATCGAGAATAACAAATATCAATTTAAAACTCATTTATTGGTAAATTGTAATATACGGGCAATTGTAACGCTGGATAACAAAAGTTACTCTCTACATACAAACAAAAAATATACGGGCAACGCCGTGTAAAGACGGCTTGACGTTTTTGGATTTTGCAACCCTCCCCCCCTAATTTGCCTATGTTCTCTTTAGGTTTTAGCTTCTGGAATATTTTGGAAAACGGGAGGGTCAACTTTGAATTTGATATTTACTATTTATATCCAGGAAACGCTGGGTCAGGACGTCTAGTTTTTTTATAAATTTGCTTATTACAATATTTAACAATAAGAGTTTTTACAAAATGTTTAAACGTGCATACATTTAATTTACATATAAAAGAAAATAAAAACTTTAAATTCTAAAATTTCTTAGTTACAATTGATAGTCCGCACCGCAAAACCTATTTGTCATATGCATTTCTTCATTTGCGTAAGTAAAATAGTTTAAAAGTTTTAAATAAAATGTTGTATGAAAAAAAAAAACAAAAGTAAAATATAAAAATCTGTTATGACTTTGCTTTGGAATAGGTAAGAAGTTTAATGTTTATTTTGCAAACAATGGAATGCTAATAAAAATTATTAATGTGACCACCTTTAGTGAATCAAACACTCAAAACTTTAAAACATTGAAAGTTATTTATTCGAATTACTGTCGGTTAAAGTTTTTTCAAACTATTATGACGCTTTAAGTTTATCTATTTATTTTACTTTTAAAAATCTAAAAAAATTTTTTTACAATTTATCATCAAATAAAATTGGAGAGAAAGGTAAAAAGGAAAGAAAGGCGAAATCACTCTAGGTCGCATGAATAGTTTGACGGAGTTGCGACTAAGCTTTTGGTGGGCTACTGGTCTAGAAGTTATCGTCATATTCATTCCCTATTTATCATTCTGTTTTTGGAATTTCAGTCCATTTGTATACACCTAAATTATTCTCTCTCTTTTCTTACTTTTTTCAATTTTTAAAAAATTATGTGTTTTATAATATTAAAAAATTTGTTATGTTGTGATGATGATGCAGAATCAATTAACATTAATTATCAAAACGATTTTGTTTTAAGACCAGAAACCGAGATACGATGTATCCTAAGTTCACAATAATTAATAATTTTTTTAATTGATTGTCTTTTTATTGCTTTAAAAATAATTTTTACCATTACCTATACATGTTGCAAATTTTAAAAATGTTATAAATTTCACTTTTATTTATTTGCTTTTTTGTGTACGTAATACTTAATATTATAACAATTTTAACTACTTTTTTAGGTGAGGACGGTAAGATTTTTTACCATATTTAACAAGAAATATGGGAAGCCGTGGGAACATTTGAAAGAGTTTTATATGGTGTAAAATTATATAAATATTGAGTATTCCCGAACCATTGCACTTTTCTTACGATGAATACAATTGTATTTTTATATTATTCGGGTAATAATATACCATTATAAAACCTACACATTTTAATTACTCTAGTATGTAAAATTATGATGTTCCATTCAATAAATATGAAAAGTGATTATAACAGATAATGAACAATTGTTGGGCTATTTTTTGATTCAACATGTTTTTTAACTCAAAAATAAAAAATTTTTAAAAATAACTTCCGATAACGTAGGTGCTGTCTAAGTACAATTTCTAAAATTTTAAGTGTTATGACATTTTGCGATTAGACGTTACATTCATCCTTCAAAGTGTTCACAGAAAAAAAAAAAAAACGTTATTGCAAAAACATTACTTTTTTCACTACGGTCTGAATCTTATAAGATACTATAATAACAACAGTAAATAAAGTAGTAACGTTTCTGTTATAATTAAAGTAAAAAAAATTAATAAATTATGAGGGAAGTGACTGTAAAATAGGAGTAAAAGCATATTGATGATGAATTCTATTGTCAAATAATTTATCACGAATCAATGACTCAATGAAACGTGTTTTATTCATGTTTACAATGTACAGTTTAATACCTAATTATTTTTTTTAATATTTAGATCCAATAAATTAAAATACATCTTTTTTTTTTTGTTCTAGATGCTTGTTTCAAAAATAGTGAGAAATCAATAAGTCAATATAATTATGTCAATCCCGGAAAATATTTGTGATCGAATACTTAAAATATTATCTATATTATTTTTTTTTAATAGGTGACAACTCGACGGATCGTAAGCCAACATTGTTAAATATATATATATATCTAATTACCAGTAAAACTTGAAAATTTTAATATTGAATAATATGTATACCATTTAAAATAAATATAATTAACGTAATATGTTTTAATGTGTATTAGTTACATTTTTCATTATTTTTATTTTTAGACTATGCAGTAATGTACTACAGGAGAATATTGGAAATTGGAGACATGAATCCTAGTAAACAATTTTATTTTCAATAATTGTTCTAGATTTCAAAGTTAAAAAGAGAAAAATCTAAATTATTATTCTAAAAATATGGAATTTCTTAAATCTTTGAAATATCTAGATTTAAATGATTACAGATTACACACAATATACTTTCAAATCTAATTTTAATTTTTCTGATAGGTTGTTTTTTTTAGATTTTGAGAGAATGATTTTAAAATATTATTTTGATTATATATTTTTTTAATTTAACCATTGATTTCTAATATTTAAATTATATAAATTCATGAAACTTTCAAAATTTTCTCTGATCCCTTTGGTACTTATACTATGGTAGAAATTATAGTTTTCATGGATGATCAGTTAAATTTCTAAAATATAGCATGTATAAAAAAAAGAAAATTTTACTCTTTATATAAAATTAAAAACTAATTTCAATTATTGTATTAGAAAACTGTAATATTTACGCAAATGCAAATTAAATAATAAGTGTATTTTTATTAAAATTATATTTTTGTGTGGATTTTGATTTAACAATTTCACTTAAACATATTTTTACTTAAACATTTAAATTATACCATGGCTCATGAAATCAAAACATTGATATTATTCATTTCTCTATACAATTTAAAAAAATAAGCGCCGGGATCAGTCTAGGTTGCGTGGGTAGTTTGACGAGCTAGCGACTACGCTTTGGGTGGGTCACTAGTTTAGAAGTTGTGGTTTGTATGCATTATTTAATTACTGAAAGCAATGATAAATCATTGCCTTCGAAAATACAATTCTCAGCGAGCTAAGTTGTTTAGTATACGTCATGGTAAAAACAAATTTAACAATAAATACTCTTGTCAAATCTGTATCTTTCCTATTTAATTATTGTGTAAAAGTTTCAGCTTGGTCCAATTTTTAATTTGGAAGCTATGATCAAAAAAATCTAAATCGATGTGGAAAAAACACGTTTCCCGTAGTTGTTCCCCCAATTTCCATTACTCCCTTAAAAATGATTAAAATAGTTTAAAAACTAAGCAGTTAATTGGTGAAACCCTTTTTAATGACACATATAAATTTTAAGTCAAACGGAGCACTTTTGGAAATTTGACCATTTTCGTTTTTCCCTCAAAACCTAAAAAATAATCAACGTTTCAAATAAAGTACCATCTTGGATCAATTATTTATCTTTTGAGGTATTGTAAGTTAGAATTGGAGGATTTTTTTTACTAGAAAAAGTAATCACAAAATAAATAAAAAACCTAATCCTAGTCCCTAGGGGTCTCCCTTTAATGATTTTTCCATAACGTGTTGCATCCTAAACAAAGCTGTATGCAAAATTTCAGCACGATAGAACTTTGGAATGTGGGTTAAATGTTAATTACAAGATTTGAAAATAAAAAAAGATTAAAATCTGCGTAAAAGTTAGCCAACACAATTTTTGTAAATGAACCATTTCAATTTCTTTTTTCCAACAAATAGTACTTAAGATTTTGAGGGCTCAAGCGTAAATGACCGATTCGTTTTTTCAATTTACCTCATCGACTGATTACGGAAATAATAAAAACCGTATTCGTGTGCACACCATATTTGTTGACGTCATTTATTATTTTTTTTGAACGATTCATAATCTAAAAATAAATTACATTATTGGTATGACCTAGTTTTACTAAAGTACATGACGTACCTACTCTTTGTTATGTTTCACCTACACCGTTTTAAACTTAATAAGAAGACAAATAATTTAATTTCTTTTTTTTTTAACAAATTAAAAAAAAAAATTACTATCATTTCGTTATTTAGTAGGTAAGTCACAGCTTTGGGTTAGTTACGGTTTTGGGTGGGTCACTGACATAGAAATTAGAATTTATAGTTGAATATATGACCGTATTAAACTTTATACAATGGAATACTAACAAACATTACGATTCTAAGCAAGTTTAGAGTGTCAAATACTCAACAAGAAGTACATTTTAAAGATTTTAGATTTTTAGAAAATTTAAGAATTGTTTGAAACTTATAAGATGAGAAAATCTACATTATTCAATGTTTTGTTTTGGAGTAATTGATAATATGTATGAGTATATGGGATCATCCACAAACAATAAAGTAACTCTTATAAAAATAAGGTTACAACTTTTCTAAAATGCTTACACACAAGTAAAAACTTATAAATAAAATAATGCATTAAATCATTTTGACGTTTTTGGAGTTCAAAAAATTATCAGCCAAACTTGTGGACAACAATTTTTGTAATATTAAACTTATAGTCACAAATTTAACAATAATTATTTCTTCCTAACCTTCAAAATATTTTTTTGAATTTTTGTCAGGAAATTTGAATTTTTTATAAAACGAATCTTGAAAATGTATCTAATACTACTTCAACCCTTCTATGATAAAACAGTACCTGCGTGATATTTAGTTAACTAGGACTTTAAAAAGCTTCCATAATAATTATAGTAACAATTCAAAAAAAAAAAAACGGTAGCACAGTCGAGTGGAGTGTGCACTCTTGTCGGGGCATAGTAGTGATGGGGTATAGTAGTGATATCTGACAGTGATTAAAATCACTATCGTAAAAACGCTTCGATGCAAATTTGTAGATAATGTTAAATTTTTAGATTAATATTTATTAATAAGGACAAATTTCATTAAATAATGTGTTTGAAGTGGGAGCTACTTCCCCACCTTTATCACCTTTTTACATATTATATGAAGCTCCCCCCGAAAAAAATATCTGGATACGGGTCTGCCCCTAACCCCTTGAGTTGGTGAATTTTTTATTGACTCATTAAAATTACGAAAAGTTATGTCGTTATAATGAAGTTTTAATTTTATTTATATAAGAAATTTTACGATTTTGAATAAAAATGGTTTTTACATTTTTTAACTTTAAAGTTCATTTTCACCATGAAGATAAGTCGTGGTCCCTCAATTTATTTTTCAAAAGAAAGTACATCACATAAGCTTTAATTTAAACTATGTATAAAAGTGTCAGACTTTCCGAAACGTTTTCAAAAGTTATGTTGAAAAAAATTTTTATTTCATAAGCTATTTCCAAGTTTTGAACCCCCCTTTATTAAGGCAAAAGCTCAGACTATCAAAAAAAGTATATCGAATGAAAGATAAACATACATAGCATTTGTGTCGAAAAAATCGTACTGATTTATACATTTTTCAAAAAGTTATAGCATTTTTAAGTTAAAATTTCAAAATCGAAAACCAAAAATTTTTACGCAAAAATTGCATTTTTTCGGATACGGCAGCAATTTTCACCATGAAGACATGTCGTGGTCCCTCTATTTTTTTTTTCAAATGAAAGTACATCACATAAGCTTTAATTTAAGCTATGTGAGAAGGTGTCAGACTTTCCGGAACATTATCAAAAATTGAGTTGAAAAAAATATTTTTTTGAAAAAAAGTCGAACTTTCAAAACTTTGTTGTGGAGCAATTAAAAGTCAAATTTATATAAACAGTACACTAAAAAAAAGGTTATAGTCTAGCGCATCTAAAAAAAAATTATTTTAATTTGATCATTTTTCGAGAAGTTATGGCTATTTTTATCCGAAAAATCATGGAAAATGTCGAAATTTCCCGATTTCAAAAGTCAAAATTTTTTTGGACACTTTCCCCTCTTACAGCGGACGAGGGGAATATGAACGCTCAAGAAGTTAATGTTGCCGACTAGATACGATTTGTGATCTTTTGACGTATCAATCATCAAAATCGGTCCAGTCACAGCTGAGAAAAACCGGCGACAGACACAAAAAAAAAAAATAAAAAATAAAAAAAAAATAAAAAAACACATCATTTAAAAATTAATACCTTCTCAGCTTCGCATCGAAGCTAAAATACTTGGATAAAAACGCAAAAAACTTCTTCCCGGGAGTGGATTTGAACCATCGCGGCACCCAGTCAATAAACAAAATATATAGTGTGACACAGCGTTTTATGGACAATTTTCTTGTACATTCTTGAAAACTACTTGGCCGATTTCTTTGAAATTTTCGTATACTTATAGCAATTTTTGTTTTACATAACATGTTAAATTTTTAATTCCTAAATAATAAAATTGTTTAAGTTACAATATTTTTTCAAAAAATAAATCACAAAAATAACAAATTTTGGCCAATTTTCAGAATTAAAACGACTATAAAAAAAATTGTGACTAACGATTTTTAAAATTTTTTAACTACAAACAGAAATATATGTCGTTAATATTGTATTAAATTTTCAAAACTTTTGCTGGAAAACTTAGGTTTTTATTGAAATTAAATTAAAATAAAATTTGAAATTTTTGAAGATTTCAAAGTTCTATATTTAGCTCAAAAATTTGTGAAATGTTTTGAAATTTGCCTTACTCCTGTACATTACTAATTTTAACATTGTGTGAAATATGAAGTCTTTCCAATCATTGTTTTGGGAGTTATGACCATCTAACAAATTTGATTTTATCAAAAATGCGTTTTTCGTACTTTTTTCCGTTTTTTCTTAATTTTGTTTTATTTTTGTTTTTCCGGAAAAACTTTTTTGGAATTGAAAATTTCGAAAAAAAATAATTTACAATGCACCAAGGATATAAAATTTTCTACCAGAAAGAGGTACTGTTGTTGTAGATCACGTGCTACAGACAAAAAAAAAAAAAAAAAACACATCTTTGTAAAAGCAATAGCTTCCTCGCTTCACTCAGAATCTAAAAAAAGAATAGAAAAAAAGGTACTTAATACTAGGTCAGCTGATAAGTGGTTAAAAATTACAACTACGCTTGGCAGTGGGTAACCACTTTTAGTAGGAAAATAATTTTGGAATAATTTCGGAAGTTTTGGTTCAAACATTATAATCAAATCAATGTAAAAGCAAGAATTAATCTTTGATTTTATAAATGTATTCTGAGTAAGGTCAGTAATGTCATATATAAATATAAACAAATTTACAAAAAGTAGCAGTACTGGAAATGTATTTAAACTACTTAAAATAAGACTTTTTTTATATTTTTGTTTATCTTATGCAAATTTATTTTATGTGAAACTAATCATGCAATAATAAAAATTTTGGGATACTTGTACATTTAAAACATAGGTAAATTACGTAATTTAATTTAATAATTTTATGTTAAAATTTAATTTCACGTGAACAATTATAAATAAGCAATTACAGTTCTAGCTTAAATGAATGATTCTATAGATAGGTGTTTTTTTTTTTTTTAGGACTTATTTTACATTTAGCTTGTTCAGAATTGCTAGTTTAAATTAGGTAGTGATTTATCATAGTTTTCAGATATTACGAGTAAATAATACTTTAAAACAAAATCACCCGAATGTGCATCATCCTCATTTTTTTAATCACTTCAAGATTTAATAACTTAAGAGTTTTACTCAATTGTAAATGAATAATTAATTGTAAATATAATTTCTTCTACCAAAGAAAATATTGACTTGAAAAAAATTATAAGTCCAATAACCTGTATAACTGTATATAATGAATCATTACATACAGTTATTATTAATTTACTTAATTTTTTATTAGTTTTACGTTTGTATAGAAATAGTCACTAATACTTGTTATAGCGACGGTTATGACATTTTTATAATATTAGTCTTTTCTGACATCATCAAAAAAATAATCAAAACATCAAAAAAAGTTAAAAACTATATAAACTTTAAAGTCAAAATGCTAATGTTTTGTATTATTCAACGCAAAGGTCAGAGCACTCCTTCTACACAAAAACGCTATCACACACCACAGGATTTCACGTTTTTTGCTGCAATATTTACAATTTTTTTTTTATACCTACTTTTGAGTGTAACTCCAAAATATAATAAACGTTCCAAAAAACGCTTCAAATAAAGTACCATTTTTGATGATGTTACTATAGTGGATTCATGACGAAAATAACACTTAAGAGAAAAAAAATTTACATAGTGTTAAGAAGAGTTTTTCTTCACTTAGAATCTAAAAACAAAACCAAACAAAAAATCCTAGACTAATAAGTTATTGGTTACAAAATAAATGCAAAACAAAATTTATTTTTTTATTTTTAGCTGGTCATATGAAGACCCCTTTTAAATACTGCCGCAGTAAACCTAAAGTAGGACCCTTCATAGGTTTGTAAAAATTTAACAATTATAAATTACAGTGTTTATTGTGACGCCAAACTAAAACAATTTGAATTGTAATAGTTTTAGCCTTTATGTCATATTACCTATGTTTGTATACTATACAAAATAAATAGCTTATTTTAGGACGAAAATAATTTTTAAAATTTTGATTTTTTTGAAACTCGTACCAAATCGCAACACGCAATTTTTGAGATTGTTGTATAAAAAAAACTTTTTTTTATACAAACCATTCAAAAAATAACAGTCGAGTGATAATTCAACACTTTCAAACATAAATAATGTACATCATCGGGTTTATCATCTACACTGTACACATATCTTCGAGTTGCTTTGGGCTTAACTCAAAAGATGAACGTCAGCGATGAATCGTTTGTTTGTTTTTTTTTAAATAATATTATAAAGACATCAAGATACGTTTGTTATTAGTACCTCTATATATTATGCATATTAATATTTCAAACGTTGTAAAATAAATTATGATTAATTCTATTGAATTCAAATGATTAATTTGTGTTATTCTTGTATTATCCAAATTGATTACAAAATTAATTCTTTTTAGCATATTTTGACGAAAGTAAGTCAATACTTTATACATTTCAAGTTTATTTTTATTTATTTTTGCATGCAGAAAAAGTATAAGACGCTTTTGAAAACTACCGGTAAAATATTTTAAATTTTCTTTTACCAACTTACTAGATCATATAGTTTTATTTAACATAAAAAAATTGTAAACTTAAAAAATAGAATTTTTATATGAATTTTTTGAACTAAATAAATAACTATTTGTTGGGTACACATTTTCGACTTTTTTCCACGGATGTATCATACAAACTTGTTTTTTAATTTATAATTTTTTTTAGGAAAAATTAAAGTATTTATTCATTGAATAAAAACAATGAAACAAATTGAAAGTTTAAAGTTTTCAGTATTTGAAAATTATAATTTGTTTGAAAACATTGATACCTATGTATATATATATATATATACGAAACTTTTTTCTTTTGTGTAAATCTTACTGCCGTTACCAACTATTTGGATAGTGTTTTGAATGTAGATTTAAAATTTTTGAAAATTTTACAAAATTAACCATTATATAGAAAGTTTCTTCAAAACAACAAAAACTACATACTATTTGAGTGAAATTATTTGACCATTTTTGAATAATTTATTGTTGATTTATGAAATTAAAAAAATAACAATAATATTAATGCACATGTTACAAACCAGTATGTTAATTGCTGAATTCTGAATATGAATAAAACTATAATGTTTCTTGGAAAGTTTTCAAGATTACATTATTAGTTCTAAGATCAATAAATCAGCTCATAAGATCACCGGAATACAATATCTTAGTTTCTCATTAAAAAGTGGGATTTTGTTCTGATTGGTTGTTATCATGGTCATATCTGCTTCATTGCTTTAGCACTTACAAAAAACGTGTTATAGTTTTTAGATTGATTTTTAAAAATAACCAACATTTATTCTCTTTACAGGGCTGGGAAGATATATTAATAATAGTAATTGTTGACATTTATTTTATAGACAAATATCACAATATCACGTACTACACCCAATATTTAATTAATATGCAATTCATAATCTTATTTATTTTGGCCCCTGTTCTTTTTCGGCATATTTTTTAAAAATTAAATTAAAATATTACTATTATTATGACAAAATTAAAATGTTTTGAGAATTCATATCAATCAGACTAGATTATATTCTTTGTAAAATATGTTCATGTTCTATCAATAACAACATAAATAAAGTTTGATTACTACTTAATATCTAATAAATAGGTGTACTGATATAAAATATTTGATACCTAATAATAATAATTATATTTCTTTACATATGAAACATTTTTTGTTGTTGGTAGAATGTGATGTATACATTCACCAAAAAAAAAATAATTTTAGTATTTTTTTATTATTTAACAACTTGAGTTTTACTAAAAAAGAATATAATATAACTATAATTTCTTTTCAGCTATTGAAGGTAAGATTAATTATTGTTTTACAATATTATTATAGTGGTTTGAATAACCTACCTTTGTTGTTTGTCTGTAATAATCTGAATATTAATCTAGTTTAAATAAAATACTAAGGATAAAAATTTTGGTTAGTGTGGATAAGAGGTTACATAAAACGCTTTGGCAATATTTCAATAGATGTGATTGTTTCAGGTTAACCATGATAGGGCACATTAATCGTATAAACGATAATTTATTTTGGGATTACAGTAATATATCAGAGAATGTATTAATCTTTCACTGAACTGTTTCAATATAAATATATTAAAATCTAAAATTTTAGCTTGTGAAAGTAAGTAATGCCTCATTGTGTAAATATGCATGTATCAAATGTACAAAGGCTATTTCTGGATATTTTGCAAATATGCATCGCCATGTAAAAATTTTTCCAAATAGGTCTGGGAAATGCCTTAAGATATTTTAAAAAAGATTAATTAACATGATTTATGTTTATGCAAAATAAAGTAAGAAAGAAAAGAAGTGAAGTAAATTAAGAATTCAAAGAAAGAAAGGTTTGGGTGAGAAGTTGTTTGGCATATTTACTATTCTTTGGATTTGGTCACTTTTTTGGGTAAATCAATGTTTAAAAATTTTGGTTCAAAATTATTTTTAAATATCTGAGAGCAATCATAAATTATTTGAAACATGAATTCAATTTGTGTGTTCAATAGTCCTAAGGGCTAAGACTCATATTAATTGTATTCGTGAATATCATAAAAAGATATATTTTTTTTGTAATTTATAATCGTATTTTTATAAAAGCTCAACTTCAACAAGATAAAATACCATTTATAAGTAAGTTTAATTATTTGCATTATTCCATGCAACAAATAAACAATTTAAATTTAATGATGTTAGAAAATATATTCATTTTATTCAAATTATTTGTAACTTTTCAATTCACATTTATTACTTTAAACCAAAGTCTCGGAAGACTTTTTCTATTTTATGTTTCTAATTATTTTGAAAATGTATTAACAAATCTTAAATCATCAATTGTACAATTTTTTAGGTGAAAAAAAAATGATAATAAAATGGATTTATGAAAATATAGGTACGTATACAACAGCTAAAGCATTTATGAATTGGAATGAAAACTTTTTATGTAGAAAAAATTATACTCCATTGACTTTATGAACTTAAAAAAAAAAAATTAAGACAAAATACAATACCATGAGTAACTTGGTGTTTACCAAGTGTTTGAATAAAATACAACAGATTTTTATAAAACCACTTAAAGTACAGCAGAACAAGATAGTAAGAATTTGCCTGAAAAAGCATAGTCTTGCTGGTTTCATTCAACAAAACTATAGAGAACTCAAAATGTTTTCAGTTAATTTGGTACGCAAAAAATTTGCAATTTTGTGGTTAATAAAAATATTCATAATTAGTATATTATAAATAATAACAGAAAATAGAAAGGAATGTTCAATGTACAATTCTATAGTAAAAAATTTGTTAATACATCTTTTGGTCAAAGATTCCTTGATTATATGAGTCCGGTCTGTTTTAATTCTATGGATTTGGAAACAAAAAAAAGTATATGGGTATTTGAAAACTTATAACCTTGCTAAAAAATGTGTAAATAAGTGGTTTCTCATAAATTTAAAAATAATAACAACTTAGAATATTTCTCACTTCTGTTTTTTTTTTTGGTAAAATAAATATTTTAATGTTTATATATTCTATCCTGTTGTATATATTTTGTAATGTTTTTTTTCTCTATATCCCTTTCTAAATGATTAAAATCGTGTGAATATTATATAATAATGTAATTTGTTTTTAAATTTATGTAGTTCAACTCTCTATCTTCATTACAAAAATTGCTTAAAGAAGATGGATAAATCGCTAAATAATATTATGTTTTTAAATTTGTAATATTTGATTTTTGATTTAATTTAAAAAAAAACATTATCATTTGTATAAATATTTAAATTTAAACAGACAGTTGTTTGAAAGATAAATAAGCATTAATACATATTTTGATTTTAATTCATAGCGCAAGTCTGTTTTTAATTAATAAATAAATAAATAAATAAATAATGGATAACTTCAAAACTATATTTAAGATGTTTTTTGTATACTTATTAATAAACTTTTCTTTCTGGAAATTTTAATTTCTTTAGTGGTAGAACAACTAGATGAGTTCTTCTCAAGTAAGGCTTTGTATTCTTAGTAATGCAATTTTTATAACATAAATAAATCGTCTTATTGATGTTAAATAAAAATAAAGGTTTTGTTTTTTCAGAATTACATTTTTTGTTTTTAAGTTATTAAAAATACTGATTTTTTTGGAGATTGTGAAATTTTGCCAAAAACTCAGCCTTTTTTGATTGCGTGTCAAAATGCTCCAAAACATATCATCCCAACTGTAAAATCTCAGATAAGGTGTTTTTGAACTTCAAAGTAAATTATGTCAGCTGAGCACTTTCAAAATTAATAATAAATGGACCGGCAATGCTTTCATTGTTCATGCGATTGGACCAACTAGTAAAAGAAAATTATTTTCTTTTTTAGTCCGGTATTCATTTGAAAATATATAGGAATTTGAATTCATCAGGAATATAATTATTAGGAAGCACTTTTTCAATGAAAAATGTGACATTTCTACAATAAGTTCAAATATATATATCACTGCCTTTTTTTAAATTAATAAATTTTTTTTAAGAATTTCTTATTTAACAAACTAAAAATTGGTTTTTTAAATGATCTAGAAAAATGTATTATCAATAATTTCTGAGTTAAAATCGTATCAAAAGAGTACATATGTTCAATACTATTTCGTGTATTGATCTAAACACACAAAAAATACAGACATTGGAGACGATTACAAAAAAACTAAAATAAAAATTATTCTATAATCTAATAATACCCCAGTGAACATACTATAAAAAAAACATTAAATGTTATAGTCAATTTATAAAATTCGTTTGATACTATCTATCAATTTTAACTAACACAAATTTAGTCGAGTTAAATAACTGTGTTAAATCAAAGATTTTTTAACGAGTATACTTAATTACATTGTGTGTGATTCACAATCAAATCAATAACAATGCACAAGTGCATCAAAATTTAAATAAAATTCTGAACAAAAGTTCCTTGTTGTACCCATTTGGTAGGCAAAGATCATATCGATTGGCTATGGTGAAAATAAAACATCATTGTATTATAAATTCTAAGTTTAAACATAAAGTAAATCACAGATATTTAATACACTATCTCTTTATTTTGGTCGAGAGAGGTCTTCCTGATTTTGTTTTGGTAATAATTAAATCGCATAAATTAGTGATAGGGAATTTTGAAGAAATAATGCAACTATAGTTGTTTGACCTAGAATTCTCAGTAAGTCTACATCTTTTTTGATATCATACCATATCATAAAGATGTTTAGACAACTTACTATCAATCAAGTGCTCAATTAATGGGCCTACAACTATACAACTATATAACTATATTATATTGTATTCTGTATCTATACTAATAAACATACATTTGCCACGATACGAGTATACTCAAGGGTCTTGAGGGTATATGGTTTTTCACACACCTAAAAGTTACATCTTCAAACAAATACTATCCTAACGCAACTTTTTCTGAGTAGACACTTGTTATTTAAACAAAATAATAAATGTAATTTCCTCATGATAGTGCACACAAAAATTGGTCAGGTGCGCCAATATTAGTACAGTCCCAAAAATAAAATAAAATCACAAGAGTCCAGATTTATACGCATTTACATTTCTTTTTCTGAGTGTATGCAACTTTATGGTAGTTAAAAATTTGGATGATTTAATTAGTATGGAATAAACAGAAAAAAGCAATTGTCCCATATAATTTTCTGTAGGTATTATGAATAATGGCATGTTTGATATATAGTATTTTGCATATTTTTACATGCAATAAGTAGGTAAATTTAAATAGTAAAATGAATTTCAAAATAGATTTTTTTATTTATATTCGATTATCGCTTTCTTTTTTTAAGAATTATGATAAACGAATATTAACTGTTAATGGTAAAAATGTATTGTTAGTAAATTTAAATTGTTTGGGAATTTTATTTGACGAACTGTAGTGTTGTGTGGACTGTATAATAACACGGATTAAATGCATTTTTAATTTTTTAAATACGTCATGTTTTTAAATATTGAAATTGAATTTTAAAGTAGATATCTAATTGATAGACAGTAAAACAACAAAAAACCAGTAATACATGAATATCGGGAACTATTTTAGATTCTGAGCGAAGCAAAGAAATTTTGATTTAACAAAGATGTGTGTTTTTTTTTTTTTTTTTTTTTTTTTTGTGCCTGTGGTTTGTGCCATGTAGCTCATAGGGAATTGCTCCGATCCAGAACAACAGTACCTTTTTCCGGTAGAAAATTTGATATTCTTGGTGCATAATGAATTGTGTTTTTTCGAAATTTTTAATTCCAAAAAAGTTTTTCAGGAAAAACAAAAAAAAAATTTAAGAAGAAACGGAAAAAGTACAAAAAACGCATTTTCGACAAAATCAATTTGGTTAATTAGTCATAACTCCCAAAACGATGATTTAAAAGACTTGATATTTTCACACAATGTTAACGTTGGTAATGTAAAGGTGTGAGGCAAATATCAAAAAATTTCACAAATTTTTTAGCTAAATATAGAACTATGATATTTTCAAAAATTTCCAATTTTATTGTCATTTAATTTCAATAAAAACTTAAATTTTCCTGAAAAAGTTTTGAAAATTTAATATCATAGTAAAAACATATATAACTTTTCGAAACTAAAAAATTTTAAAAATCGTTAGTCATAATTTTTTTTTATATTCGTTTTAATTCTGAAAATTGGCCGAAATTTGTTATTTTTGTGATTTATTTTTTGAAAAAAAATTGTAATTTACACAATTTTATTATTTAAGAACAAAAAAGTTAATATGTTATGTAAAATTAAAATTGCTTCAAGTATACGAAAATTTCAAAGAAATCGGTCCAGTAGTTTTCAAGAGCGTACAAGAAAAATGTCAATAAAATGGTGCGTCACGCTATATAAATTATATTGTTTGTCGACTGGGTGCCACACTGGTTCAAATCCCACTCCCAAAAAAAAATTTTTTGCATTTTTTTTCAAATATTTTTATTTTCAAATCTTGTAATTAACATTTAACCCACATTCCGTTGTTCTATCTAGCTGAAATTTTGCATACAGCTTTGTTTAGGATGACATCACGTTATGGAAAAGTCAGTAAAGGGAGACCCCGAGAGGCTATGGTTGGTTTTTTATTTACTTTTGTGATCACTTTTTCTAGTGAAAAAAATGCTCCAATTTTAACGTACGATACTTCAATAGATAAATACTTGATCCAAGATGGTATTTTATTTGAAACATTGATTATTATTTAGGTTCTGAGGAAAAAACGAAAACGGTCCATTTCCCAAAAGTTCTCCTTTTGACTTAAAATTAATATGTGACATTAAAAAGGGTTCAACGAGTTAACTGCTTAGTTTTTAAACTATTATGATCATTTTTAAGTGAGTATTGAAACTTGGGGGATACAAATAATTACGGGAAACATGTTTTTTCCACATTGATATAGATTTTTTTGATCATAACATCCAAATTAAAGATTGGATCAAGCTGAAACTATAACACAATACCAAAATAGGATAGATACAGATTTGACTAGAGTATTAATTGTTAAATTTGTTTTTACCACGACATATACTAGAAAACTGAGTTCGCTCAGAATCGTATTTTTGAAGGCAATGATTTATCATTGCATTCAGAAATTAATTATGCATTTAAACCACAACTTCTATGCTATTGACCCACCCAAAGCGTAGTCGCTACCCTGTCAAATTACCCACGCAACCTAGACTGATCCCGGCGCTCCCTTTTTTTTTTACAAATATAATGAAGTAAAACATAGTTTTTATAAATTTGCTTTTTAGTGAGTAAGTGCAAATTTTAACAAAAACGGAAATTTTTTAAGCATTTTTAAGAGCATATTTTATATTTTTTAATTTATGAAAGTTCTTAGTGCATAAATGTTGCTTGAAATTTAGAATTTTTTAAGTACATACAAATCCGAAATCAATAGTCACAACACATCAACTATTGCGATTTTTATACTGCTTATTATTTAAAAATGTTGTACCAGATTTACAAAACATTCAAAATTTACATGTCTACTGTTATTAGGAAAAAAATTCTATAATGTTTATTTACTTTGGTATAATACACTTAGTCATTAGGAATTGCTTGCACAGACTTTCTACACAGTACTCGTAAAATAGTATTATAAGGACCATATAATAATTAAAGATTGTCACTTTATATTTACAATTGAAAGTTTGTTTTATATTTTAGAATACACAAGAAATTACGTTGAAAATTGTGATACACATATAAATGCAGGTACGCATCTAGTTCGAGTAATTAATTTTGACATAAAGACTTAGGGTATAATCAGTATGATGCACAGTCAAAAATTATAATCCAATTAATTTGAATACAATAATTATTTGCAAATTGTACCTACATGGAAATAAATATAGATTTTATTTTTATATTTATCAAAATTAATAGATCAAACAATATCACCAGCTGAATTTTGTAGAGAAAGCAATACACGTCAAGAACCACCAGTAATTAATACTGCATTTTGTATACCTTAGCCGTAATTAAATAATTATATAGAAGTTATTATAAGATACGATATATTATAATATAATACGATATGTAAAAATATGCTTTAAGTGGCATAATTATTACATTTGATTTATATTTTTAAAGAACCTTTAAATTTAGTACATTTGGCTAAAAAAATTATATTGAGTTTGTAAATTACCATAAAATACCTACTATAAATATACTCTTAAAAATTGTTTTATAGTGTATAACAGCGTTTTTATACCATTGAATTTATATATAAATATTTCTGCTGACCTCCTAAATTTGTCAGGACTAACAAAACATGGTGCGTTATGCGCGATAATTTTGTAATATTCTGACAATTTGATAAACGTGTATACTGACATCACTGCACTTATAATGTAATAATGTATTAGACTAAGATCACAATTTTTTTAAAAATTAAGTGTTATTTAATAAAAGCCGATATTTTATCTTACGTCAAGATGAAAGCACTCATTTCACTCGTAAAATTATGACACTAAAAAGGTAAATAAATTGCAAGTCGTTTGGTTTACTTTTTGGTTTACTATTTTTACGTTTAATTGTTTAGTTTTTGGTCATTACATAAAGTTTTTGAAAATCAAAAACTGCATATAGCTGTACCCATATATGGTTATGCTACAACATGATTATGTCCAACAAATCCAAATGTCATTAGCAATACAGATTATTATTTTTTTTTGCAGAAAAATTTGATTCCGATGATCCTGATAGTTTGTTTCCAATAATAATCAATGACAACAATTTTCAAATGTTTTTAGACCACAATATGATAGGTAATCCTGTTCCTGTCTGATCAAACTCAATGCAAATACAATCAGGTACAGTTTGATTAAAATTAATCAGCACTTCAAAACATGCGCGGATCCAGAAGGGGGCGGTAGGGGCGGCCGCCCCCCCCTGTAGGCCGTATCAAAATGTATTAATTTAATTTGGTATACTATTAAATTGCAATATTTTGTGTTATATGCTAATGTATTGTTATTGACACAGATCTTAACTATATACATAATAATATAATATATATTCGTATTTATTAGTAGTTTTCTAAATATATGTACATATATATAATCCACCTCCCCCCCTTAAGGTAGGCTGGATCTGCGCCTGCTTCAAAAACGACACAAATATTGGACGTAAAAACTCAACAAAACAACATTCTACTGTTTTAACATCATGCAAATGAAAAAACCACTTAAACAAAGATAAAAAAAAAATTAAAAAGTAAATCAAGAGGCTAAAACCAACAAAAATAAAAATCAAATCAAATTATTCTTTATAATTACACCTAATAACATTTGTAAATAAATTGTATGCACTTTTTATTAAATAGTGCTTTGGCAGTAATTTATGATTTTGTTCTGTCAGTCCGTCCGTTTGTTTGCGATCTCCAGAGCAGAGTTTTCAAACACTTTTCACAAAATATGATACTACAGTTTCTTAGAGAAAGACCCTAAGAGAAACACGTTAATTTCAACGCTCATTGATTGGTATTTGAATTATTCAAAATTGTATTATAAAGTAAATATTAGTGGTATAAAATGACGTTAAAAGTTAGAGTGAATTTTCGTTTTTTTTATAGGTTCTACCTATTTAATTTTCTACAATTATTCTACAAAGAACTCTATTAGATTTAAAAAAGGGTTTTATGAATAATGCTTTATCAAATAAATATTTATTACGATGTCCGTTTATTACTCTCGTTTTCAGTGGCAATAAAATAAATAAATATTATACTTTAACAAGTGTAAACGTGATGTAAAAATAATATAATACTATTTTATTATTGTTGAATTACCGATTGGTTCTATAGAAACCAACAAACGCATCGTGATTTTATTATAAACCAGCGTACAAATCCTCTATTCACGGAAAACTTTCGGCCTCCTTAATGTCACTTGACAACTCAAGTCCCTTTCCATTGCTACCAATCTGGAGACGTAAGCTTTAAAAACTATAGTTTATATAGTGACAAAATTTTCTTTTGGAAAATTTTGTAGTACAAGTGTCTATACCATCAAGTATTATTGAAATATAGAAATATTGTTTTACGAAGTATTATAATATTTAATTAAGTTGTCAGAAATAATTGGAATTACTTTGAAAATGTTACTTCTGTACAGCGTTACATCTTTACATCTTTTACGTACCTATCTATCGGAGTTTTAAAATTAAATTAGCGTGTTTTTTGGAGAAAACAAGCTAAATATATGTAAAATTTTAAAAACTGTTTTTAATTATATATTTATTTTACATACAAACGGGCTTTCGTTTTGATTAACATTTATTTGTAATCAAATACCCTAAATTTGTTGTGCTTTAAAGGCCATTGATCGCTCCTTTTACTCAAAACACAAATAATAGAATTTGGCGATGGTCTAATTATTGTTGTCTTTGGCGAAAATGTTAATTATACAATATAATTTTGATACAATATAAAAATTTTTTTGTGGTATTCAACGTAAATATCGGGTCCACCTGAGTGATAACAATTAAAGAAGAAATTTCAAGCCGTTTTTTGAAAATAAGCAAATTTTTTTTGGTTTTTTGAACAAAACTCAAAATCTAAACAAACATTTTGAAAAAAAATTTCAATTAATGTTATGTGATTCAAGTAAGTCCAATTTCTAAACTTTTTTTGCAATATAAAATTTTTTGATTGGGTGCACCAGACGGCTGTCAAAGTGTTAACAAAAAAAAAAACCATCATTGTAACAACAATACGTTCTTCGCTGCGCTTAGAATCTAAAAAAATTTATATTTAGAAACGTTTTTGATACGCGTGCAAAATACCACGAATTCCAAACAGTGATCAAATTAATGCTTTGACCATTCCAAAACAAAATTTGTTACAAAAAACTAGAATTTTCACAAAATTATTTAAACGTTCCCATAACGTTTCCAATTAAGATGAAAAACGTTCAATATTTGTGTTCTTAGACGATAACAAAAAAAGGAACACGAATTATCATGTGCGATTTTCAGAAATTTGTTGTGGTATGAACATTTTATGTATAACAATTTTCTGGTTAAACCAGAATGCAAATACATAATCAAAACTAAAACAAAAATTCAATTATATGTCAGAGTATTCCTTGAAGACAAAAATATGTTTCTAAACGTATTTCTTCTACGTTTAGAATATAGTTTTGAGTATTGTATTTAGTTTAGTTAATGACATTATAGACACGTCTTAAAATAATAAAAACAAGTGTATATCTTAAAAACCAACTTTGTAAATAATCACTCATCCGTCATAGAATGTACATAAAAAAAAAAAACTTCACAAATTAATACAAACACCATATGATTAAGAACAGAATGGATTTTTAGCAAACATAAGAATTATGTTTAATTATTTATCTTATTACTGCACAGGTATAAAATTCTTTAAAAGCAAATAAATCTTTTTTGAAAGGTTTGTATAACTTACGTAACCCCGTCAAACTACCCACGCAACCTAGAATAAACCCGGCGCTCCCTTTTTTTTAGGTTTGAATATATATCAAACACAAAACTGTATAAAAAAAAATTATGGAATTGTGAAACCAAACAGCGCGTAAATTATCAAACAAAATAATTATTTGTGATAAAATTATAACTATGTGAACACAAAAGAGTTAGTTACTTGAAGCTAAAAACAAAGAAGTAATCCACTCCAAAGTGTAGTCACTTCACAATACATTTTTGCACTCGACTTCAGAAAATGATAAAAATATTAAAAAAAGTCTCATATAAAATATCTATGTTTTAAAACCAAAATCCAAATTTTTATTTGGTGTTCAACGTAAAGATCGTAGCCTCCTTATATCCGTTAATATAATTAGAATTGTGAAAATATCAATAAAAATAAAAATCCGTTTGCCAAAATGTTTTAGTTTTTGGCCCATATCTTCAAAACTTATCAAAATTTCAAAAAACGCTTGAATCTGAGTATGCATCTACGTACATTTTCAAAAGTTTGAAGGACTATGATATTATTGGTTCTTTAATATGATTGACGATATTTTTTAGTTCTTTTATTTTGTCCTATAAACTTAAGAGAAGTGAGCTCGCTCAGAATCGTTTTTTCGATATTTATTGTAAATAATAAGTGTTAACCAAAATTTCAGAAACATTGGTCTACGTAAAGAAGTGATATAATCCAAAGTCCAGTCATAACGTCAAATAACTACCATTGGATATATTATATAATACTAGCTGATCCCGCGCACTTCGTTGCCCGTAAAAAATGATAATTCGTAAAAAAAAAAAATCGTGTTTGTTCGAGTACTTTTGGGTGTAATCGCTGCAGTAAGCGCGAATCGGCCACCCTGGTTCGCGGACAAAGTACCACCTCGGTAGGCCGTGTTCAAAAATTCGATTTGACGCAAGTTTTTGTACCTGGTCTGCCCGAACAACCGGTGGCAACCAATAATAATTAAGTACTAATTTTTTCTACTATATAATTGTTTCTCCTATAACCAGTAACGACAATACTGCGTATCTATTATACACTATTACATCGATAAAAGGTCCCCGGGTAAAGTACACTCTCCTTTATACACACAAATATTGTATATATATAATTAGTGAAACATGGGTACGTGCGCAGGGCCGGATTTAGGGCGACCACAACAGTGACTCGGGGGAAAAAATCTTTCAAATTACATGTGCACTGTCACCCCGCCGTCCCGTCGAAAGTGGCCAATAGGATTGAAATGAAATTTAACACCGAATGCCGCCGATGGGTGAAATTTTATGTCGACAGCATGTTCGTTCGTCAGTAAATCCGGCCGCATCCTAAACTCTACCATATATATACAGTATATTTATAACCATAGAATATTATAATATTATAATTTAATCAATAAATATAGCCCATCGCTCCGCAAAATTATCAATTTTTGGTACCAGGGTCCCATGAAGCCGACGTTTGCGTTTCAAGTGCACCACGTGGCCACAAACACGTGTTGCGTGCCGCGTCATGCGGATCATGGGTCCCTGGTACCGCGGTGGGCTAAAATGTCCGTATTTGCGGACCTGTACGCTGCCGTACGCTTAACTATTTTAAGCTCTTTTTACCCTTTAAAATGCGAATTTCGAAAAATCCTTTCTTAGTGCGCCTACACATAGTAATAAGTACATTTCCTGAAAATTTCAAATAAATCCGTTCGGTAGTTTTGGCTGTGCGTTGTTTAGTGAGTGAGTGAGTGAGTGAGTGAGTCAGTCAGTGGTATATGGCTTTTATATGTATAGATAGATAAATAATACTAATATTTAATCCATTTTATTTCTTTCCAGAATTAAAATTTACTCCCATTATTTTCTTACTTTTTTAATTGATTTTCTTTCTTTATTTCTTTTTTTTTTTTTACTTCAAAAATACTATAGAAGTACAGTAGTCGTATAAATAGAAATAATTCAACTAATATTTATGACAGCAGAACTAATGTGCTATATTTAATCATCCAATACAAACAATACAAAACAATTGCAGACCACGTTAAGTATGAAATTATTGTGAATGTTAGTAACTTAAAATTTAAATACTGTTAATTTATTGAATAGTATAATTTAGCAATATAATAATTAGCTTTGTTTAAAACATGAATGACGGATGTTTTTTAATTTTCTTATGTTCAAAAGTTTGCATGTTAATAACGTTTAAAATACATGTAAATTGTACTCAATTGTATGATAGTACAATTTAGCATTTTTCATATTTTAATAAGAAAAAATATTAAAATATTCAACATAATATTATATTTAATTATATTAATTATTTAACATCATTGAAAAATCAATTACTTATTTTATTTACCTAAGATGTGTTGTGCAGTCCAATATTACAAATGATTTGCTTTAATACAAAAAAATGTCATCAAAAAATTCTTATTTATTTAAATTTTTTAATTGAATATAAAACTAATATTTAATGCATACATTTGTAGAAAAAATTTAACAAAAATGTTCATGTCATTTTTTATACGCATATCAAAAATCAAAATATCGTTTTATTTCATTACCTACCTCACATGTATATAATCCATATCATTTTGATTGCCATTAAGTACTCGTAATTTAATACTTAACCAAAATGTATATTTATGGTATAAATTGTTTTATTTTTAATACTTTATTATTTAGTTTTTTTCATTATTGTGTTGGACCCTTAAAAGATAATTTAGGTATACAACACAATTTATTATGACGTATTAAAATCATCATTAGTTTCTTAAAGCCAAGTACTGTTTTTGTGTCTGTTCATTTATGTGTGACACATATCATAAATCACATAAAACAAATAACAATAAGAATAATAAATAAAATATATACAACTCTATGTTAATGTTATTATCATAACAACATGTTTTAGGATATGATGTGTGTATGAGTATGTATGATAAACACTATTTAATATTATTCTTAAATAATATTTTAAAGGAATATTTTTCAAAAGGAACGGATTATACGAAGGATAAGTTTTTATAAAAATAGTAAACAACAGTGAGGACTTTTTTTTTGAAGGGAAGATCGTTATTTAAAAATTTGATTTTTAGGCAATACCTAATTTTTATTAGGTTTTAATTTTTATTATATGGTTTTGTGTATCCATCAATTATAATTGATGGTATAATGATGAAAACAGATTATGAAATACGTACACTTATTTCATTTAACGATTTTTGAAATGTTTTAACTATTTGTTTGAAACATACTATGTTAAGCTATTGTTTATGTATCTAGATTTTAAGAAATGAAAATTGCAAAAATTAATCTGACCGTTATGGGCTAGTGTTATGGAATTTTTCTCCTATAGGAAATAATATGTAAATTGTCCGACCAAATTTGTTAACGGTATCTTAAGAATCCCAAAACCGTTCTGCAGTTAAAGTAAATAACTAACTGAGTTTTAAAAATTTGAAGGAGTATTGTTAACCTAGGTATTTCGGGTACAGTTTAGTGTAGACAATTCATAAATATTAGTGTCCCACTCTCAAATTCTGTTAGTCAATATTGTATTGAATATTTCCAATTGTTGTCCCTAAAATAATTTTTTCTCCTACTAAACGAAAAAAAAAAACTTTTATCAAACATAATAGTAACTTGAATTTTAAATTTATTAAGTTTTATTAAAATTCCGTTTACCAATAATTTAATGTAAACCCGTATCATACTTGTATTTGAAATTATTCTATACTTAAATGTTGACATTATTATTAAAACATTATTGATTAGATAATATAAAAAGTGTATTCGATTGTAAGTATAATATTATTATTTGTTTATAAAATACACAATACATAATAACTATAAAAATAGTCTTGTTTTAATAAAATGTATACTCATTCCTACATTTATTTTATCTATAAATGAAATTAAGAAACCGTTTATTCGTATTTTTAGTAAAACCAATTACTCCAGGACGCAAAAGCTATGCTGCATATGCATTTCTTAATTTACGTAAGTGAAATATTTTTATATTTCAAAAATAAATATATAAATAAACAAATAAAACTAAAAAGTAACATAATATACAAATGTATATTATATTAACTTTTGTTTGGTATAGATACCTAACAACTTTCGTAGAGTCACAGGTTGTTAAGATTTAGTTTAGAGTTGGATATTAATTTTCAAGAAATTGCCAATCAAATGCATATAAGCTTTACAAATATGCAAATCTCATTTATTTGGATAATTGAAAATCTATTAAACATTTTTGTAACAATTAAAATGATTTAAAATTATCTATTCCAATTAGGTATTGTGTAAAACGTCTTACTTTTGATTATGAAAATAAACATTTTTAAAACCAACAAAGTTTTTGAACATTTTAATCTCTATATTTAGTTTAAATATTAGGCATCGTTTGGAATTATTTAAGGTTTAAACTTAATTAATTATTATAATGTGTAAACATTTTAATGAATTGTTAAAATGAATTGAAAACAAGATGTTTTCTATCAAAGTTAAAAATTTATATTAACACTATCAATAAATTTATGACGTAAAAATCATTAAATAAACATTATCAGAATTTTTTTTATAACAATCAGTTATATCGTATCAATGTTCAGAAATTCGCACAAAAATTAATGGTTTTAAACAAAAACAACTGTGAAAACGACAAGAGTATACATTTCATAAATCATAACATCTAAAATTCTAACGATCTTAAAATATTCTTCAACTGAATAATTGCCATAAAGATTTGATCACCTTGATTTTAAAAATTCATACGTAAAGCTTAAAGTATTTTTATTAAGTACTTTAAAAATAATGAAAGAAACAAATCAATATAAAATTAATGCATGCTGTTGTAAATGATTTGAATCTTTTTTTTTTTTTAAACAAGACATATTTTTAAGTGATTATAGGTCATAGAAGGTTACTATTGTCGAATTGTTTAGGAAAATGTACATCATTATAAAATAGGATAAAAAAAAGGAGTAAACTCTAATTCAATGGAGATCATATTTTATTAGTGACATCAACGTTTAGGAGTATTTCACAGCTCTGAAAGGATCACTGGTTGGTAGTTTTTTAAACTCTGTATCAATGTAATTTACAGTTAATTTTTTATTTGTTGATAAAACATTTGCTTTTATGATAATAATGCAGATTCATTTTAATATTAGTCGTCAAAACTATTTGGTTTTATGATCTGGTTTCCAAAAAACCGAGAAACTATATATGCTGAGTTCACACCAATTTATAATATTTTTAAATAATTACCATTATGTATGTATATTTTACAAACTTCCAAAAAGTTATACACCACCGATAATCGTTATCAAATTGTACACTAAATATTTAAAGTAATTACAATAAATAAGTTGATTTTTCAGGAGAGGATGGTAAGTTTATTTTTCCATATCTTTGAAAAAGAAGAGGAAGCCGTTTGGTCCATTTGGAAAGTTCAAATATATTTTGCTTTGTCTGAAATTTCTTAAAAATTATATTTCTTAGCCAGACGTTATAGTGTACTGTTCTCGCAATGAATACAATTATATAAAAAGGATGACATTTTGTTGAATGACTAAAAAAAAAATTCCTTTTTTTAAATAATTATAATGATGTAATGATAATAACGTACAGAAAATACAAAATAAATTAATTACAGATTTTAGCTAATTGAATATTTTTTGTTTGCATCAGATGTATTCAAATTCGTACATTTTACTTTAATGCATTTTATCTTGGACTCACAAAACTTTTTCTGAACTTTTTTAACAAATTAATGATAACATTATAATAAATATTTGGTCATTGTTTTGAATTATGACATTACATTTTAACATAATTATTTTAATAATATTTTGTTTGCAAATCAATAATTTAATGAAAATACTGATATTTTCATTTGATAAAAAGTTTGATATTGTATTATTTTTAAGTTCAAATATATCAACATATTTTTTGTTTTCTATTTAGATAGTTGTTTTCTGAATAGTAAGACATAAATAAGTTAATAACCACAAGAAAACAGGAAACTATGATTGTTTATATGCATTAAACTTTGCTTTAAATACTACAAATTCATTTTTTTTCAGAAACAAATAACACGAAGTATCGTAAGTCAACACAATCATAGTTATCTAAGAACCAGAAAACCTAAAACATTTAAATTTTTAGTAAATTTGAACTAAGCAAATTAACAAAGTGTGATTTTAATAATATTTTTGTTTTTAGACTATGCAATAAGATATTACCGAGAAATATTGAACAGACGTGATATAACACCCGGTATACCGTTTTATATTTAAAAGCTTTACTAGTTTCAATCCCAAAAATTAGAAATATAAAAAGATAAAAAAATTTTGTTGATAAATTTGAAATATTTTAAAGGTCTGAAAAATCGTTTTAACATAGGTATCTAGGATTGAATGTTTTTAAACTACCGATAGTATATCCTGCAAACTAATTTTAAGTTTTCTGTAAGGTTCACATTTTAGATTTTGCGTTAAGCCTTGGAACATAGAATGACATAATATTTTTTAATTTTGTACATTTATTTTTATTCGTGTGATACCAACAAACTTTCAAAATGCTCTCTTTTAACCATTTCCCTATTTCTTTAATCTTTGGTAAAAAATATTGATCTTCTAGGACAGTTAGTTCAATTATCTAAAAAATTTGGTTCAAAACAACACAAAATTATATTGTAAATATAAAGAGGGTTCACGCTAAAAGGTAACACTAAATATTTTAGGTAGAAGATTTTGGCTTGAAACGGGGTTTTCGGGATTTGAAAAGGAGTATAGAAGCACTCCTATCATTTTGGGAAATTTTCAAATTGTGAGCTCTCTTGGTACACGCATTTGTATTACAACTTTTTTTTTTTTTAAGGTAACCCCAATTATTTTTCTGCATATTTAAATAGAGTATATTTTTAAGTTGTTAGCTCTCTTGGTACACGCATTTGTATTACAACTTTTTTTTTTTTTTTTAAGGTAACCCCAATTCTTTTTCTACATATTTAGATAGAGTATATTTTTCTTAATGATTTTTGTGCAAAATATTTCTTTTTAGCCACAAAATTGAGAAAATTAGAGCTAATCAAACTCTGAATTCACGCATAATTTGGCATAGTTTCAGTTTATGTGAATTATCGATACTTTATACGTTTAAGTATGGATGTAAATGTGGTTTTTGTCGTTTAAAACGATGGTGTGACCATAATTAATCGGTCGTACGTGTTTCCAGAGTAATATGAATTTTAATGTTTTTAATAAAGTTTTTTATTATTGCAGTACCAAATCACATTAGTCTTACATCGTTTGATTTGCCCTTTAAAGCTTGGATATAATCGTATTAGTGGAGTGCAGCAACGGTGCCGATCAAGCGAGTGCCAAACTCGCTGTGTACTAACACTTAAATTATAGGGGTTTACGTTAAAAATTGCTAACGATTTCCGCCAATGCCTTTTTGCACAATAATTTTTGAAACGTTGAAATAAGGGTGTTGAAAAAAAAAAAATACAAAAACTTGTAAATATCCATAAACTAGAAAAGTAACAAAATTTTTGCAAAGACAATAAGGTTACAATGCATTAATACATTGTCACTACTGCGTACTGTAAAATTCTTATAACTCTGGAACCACACCCGACCGATAAAATCTGATTACACCATTGTTTTTAGCGACAAAAACTACTTGTAATTCATACATTAAAGAATAAAAATCGAAAATTCCCATTGACTCCATACGTATGCCAAATCATGCGTATATTCATAGTTTGACAGTAGTTCTAACTTTGTCAATTTCATAACCAGAAAAAAATGTTATGCACGAAAATTGTTAAAAAAAAATACTCTATCTAACTATGAAGAAAGGGGTCACCGATAAAAAAAATAAGTTGTATTTCGCATGCGTGTACCAAAAAATCTAACAATTTGAAATGTTCCCGTAATTTATATTTCTATACTCCTTTTGATATCCAGAGAATCCCGTTTCAATCCAAGATCATTACCCTAAAATATTTAGTGTTATCGCTTAGAGTAAACACACTGTATATTAAATATAATATGTATGTATTTAGATTATAAAATACCATATTTACAAGAAATGCGGCGTTAAATAATTATCGATTTTTTTCGTACAATTTTAAACTTTATTAAAAAAAAATAGATCTTATCTAACTAACAAAAATTTTTCAAAATTTTACACTACAGCAAAATGTTAAATGTTGGCTTTAGAATTTTAAAAATTGTACAGAACTTGGAAATGCGCTCAATATATATCAAAAATTGTAATTAGGTGATAAATATGTATTGAGAGGGAATTCGCACAGCAAAAAATTAAAATTTGTTAAGTAGATACCAACTAGATTTCAGTAAATGTACCTATTACCCATTTTTTTTATATTACTATGGCCTATTTAAAAAAAAAAAACATTCAAAATACCTACCGTCTAACCAAAAAGAGCTACTAGAAACCAGGTATAGATGACAATAGATAGAAGCATTTTCGGATATGTTATAATGAATTTGTTAGAATCGTAAAAATTAAAAGAAATAACCCACATTATGTAAAAAACCAATGTACGTTCTTCTTCACTAAGAATCAACAAAAAAATTAATAAATAAAATAAAAATCAAGATATGGGTATGTAAAAAAGACATTAAATAAAAGTGTATGGGATAAGAAAAAAAAATTAATTTTAAATAAGTTGGTAGGTACATTTTATTTTTTTTTTTTTAGGTGACAGAATGAAGACCCCTAAGGAATACTGTAACGACTATACTGGTAGAAAACGCAAAGGTTTGTGAAAACTTGACAATAAATTAAAGTGGTATTGTTACCTTTCTCGGATAACTTCAATTGTAATATTTCTAGTTCTTAGGTATTATTAAATACCAATATGTTTAATTTTTATAATAATTAAATATCTAAAATCGGGTCACGGAAAATTGCTTATATTTAGTTTTTCCTGGCTTTCATATTATTATAGCACAAATATGTATTTTTTGATATGCTATTATAAACACGCCATAATTATCATTCATACATACCCTTGAAATCTGTCAATGAATTTGATTTAAAAGTAAACCATCACTGGGCATTTAGGCGTATCAACGATTAAATTTTTGTAGACAACATTGAATAATATTGAAGAAAGTATTATGATGATTCGATTAACTAATCGAATTTTTTAATAAATATATTATAATCAACAATTTTAGGTTGCTTAAGTAAGTCATTTCTCATTGTGTACATTGCAGATATAAAATATTGTTCAAAGAAATTTTCTAGATCTATTGTAAATATGCCATGCCGTTATAATAATTTTACAATAGTTCTAAGTTATTAATTTAGAAATATTCAAAGTGTTCAACCGACATTAAAGTTATGGGCGAAAAAAAAAAATAAGCAGTATTGTACTACTACAATTTGGGTGGGTAAATTTTAAAAATATATAGTGACTACCAATTGCTGTATTTGTTGAGTCATTGGTTTGAAAGATGTAGTTTTACGTTTCATAATAATTTGTTAGCAAAAATAATTAAATGCCTACAAAAATAACAATATTTGAAGATATTGGGTTAATAAAAAAATATATATTGGTCGTCAGAATTTCAAATCAATTCAAATGTTATAAAAAATGATAAAAATAATTTAAAATTTTTTTCTTTGTAACTGCAATTAAAATTAGCTAAACAGTAATTATACAAACCTCAAAAAGTAGGTATTCACTTTCTAACTCATATTTTAATCAATAACTAAAAAATATACAATAGATTAATTTAGCAGAAACATTTTAAACTTTTCAATTTCAAAAGCTAGAGAAAATAATTTTAATACTACTACTAAAATAAGCCGACAAAACAATATCAAGTACATAATTATATCTGCTTTAAAATTCATCTTCCTACGGTGGCAATATATGGTTGCAATACTGTTCAATTATGGTTATTTTTGTCCCAGGATATTTAACATAATATTATAAACTATAATGATTATCTTTAAGCCCATTTTATACCCAGCAGTGCTAATATTATAATATGATGATGAGAAATATTGTTACTGCCAAACATCGTTTAAAAATTTAATAAAAAAAATGCGTCAATCTACATTTTACGCCCTTGAAATTATTATCCTGCATCAAACAGTAGTAGTGTTTTGTTCGTTAGCATCCCGATACGTCATGGTTGGATGCGCTTGTTAAGTGGATATAAAATGTTATTTTTTGGAAACAAATATGTTTTATTATACTACCATACCATATGAAAAATATTATAAAAGATGAAAATATTTAAAAAAAAAATCATATTTTACTATATATGGATAAGGTCAATTACGTTATTAATTTTCTAGTGTCGAATCATAACAGTTATACAAAAAAAAAAAAAAAAACAACAATATTAACTTGGAAAACATTAAACAAATCCACGGAAAGTACAGATCTTAACATTCTCAGTTCCACTTGATTAAATTATATTTGTTGTACCGTCAGAGTGTGGTCATTTTTCTGAAAATCCCCAATAACGAAGTGTAAGCTGAGACATATTTTATTTAATCTTCATGTTTTATAATACAAACCAGAAAAAATAATCACTTAAAGTTATTAGTTTGTGATATACTATTAGTACTATATTAGTATAATAAAATGTGTATATTTGAAAATAAATGTATTATTTCTGTATATTTTTTTTATTTACTTGTTGACAAAAAAATATTAACTAAGCACTGAAATTCATTCCAATGGAATTTGAGCATCTTGCACTCAATACATAGGTATTAAAAACATCATTGTCAAGTGATGCGAATATTTAGGAAAAGGAGACGAGATTGAGAGGAACTGTATAAGATTGAATCGGGGCTAGGCGAAATTTAAAATGGCGTGATAAGAAAGTGTTGAAAAGTATAAGCGTACGGAATGTATAACATTCAGAAATTGTTGTCTAAGAAGACACGTAGACGAAATTCAAACAATTTCCGACGCCGGGGATATTTGAGATTTTGGTTGATCCTTGACTTTTGTCATCTACAGGTTCATTAAATCGACAACATAGAAATTGACAAGTTCAAAGTGTAGGTTAAACTTTCTTTTAAGAATATGTTTATTTAATTTTTTAAATTTAAGAAGCATGGAATTGATTTGGGTGTGTTAAATACCCCTTGAAGCCATATTAATCGTATCTATAAACTACCTAAATTGTATTAAATAAATATACGACTCTTCTTTGATATGATTTGAACATGAGTTATTTTTATAAAAGCACAAATTCAAACCGACCAAATTCCATTTACAGGTAAATTTGATACTTTCTTTATTCTATGCAATAGATAAACAATAAATATTTGAATTATATTATATTATAAATTATTATTATTTACGTACATTTTTCGTATTTTTTTAATTCAATGTTATGAAATAAAAAAAAATCTTGCGTTTTAATTCTATAACTCAACTCCTTTTTTTATTAAAAAAAAATATATTTATTAATAATGAAACTGTACAATTCACTTTTTAGATGACAAACAATATATACTCGAATGGATATATGAAAATATAGGTATGTATAAAACTAGCTAAAGCAATAACGAATAGGATTGCAAGCAATTTAAGTGGAAGAAGATTATACTCAACTAATTTATGTGAATATATCAATAAAAAATGGTCAAAAAAAAAAAAAAAAAAAATACGACACATTGATTTAATAAATACCTACTTAATAGATTGTTTATTTACTAAACATAATGCGTTCAAATATTTTAATTAAAACACAATTTTGTTTGAAGAATTAATAAAAATTTAGAAATCAGTCGATTTTAGTTCATGTTGGGTCATTTAAAAAAAAAAAAATATTTAAGATGTTTTTGAATTAATTTGATAACATATGGATATAACTCATTTAACTTTAACCAGGCGTTTGTTTGAAAAATAAATTAAAATAAAAAGATCAGTTGATGTTCAAACTGTGTCTATTTATTATTTATTCAAAATATAGTTAAGACGTTATTTTAGATGGATTTATGTAGTTTTTTTTAACTATTTTTTAAGTAAGATAAATTTTTTAATTTTTATAGTGATAGAACGCCTGGACAATATCAAATCTGGTTAGTCTCCGTTTTTTCAAAAATGAGAGTTATTTTTTTTAAACATAATTACACAAATATATATTGTCTATTAATTCTAAATAAAAATGTAAGTTTTAATTTTTAGATTTATTTTTTTTCGTTTGTTAAAAACGAAAACTTTATTTAGAAATTGTGACAATTTTCCCATGTTCTACTTATCTCTCGATTCACCTAATATCCGTTTGCATATAAATACTATTATATAGAATAGTGGAGAAGGTCAAATATTTGAGTATTTCATTATTGCTAATCTTGTATAAAAAACGTATAACTTGTGTCAAATTTAAAAGAAAAGGTAAATTATTGCTTTCTAAATATAATTCTGAGCACACTCCGTGATCAAATTATTACTAAATATGAAAAAAAAAAACTTTTCGATTGTATACTTGGGAATTATATAGAAATAGTGTTACTTTTTGTGCAGAGCTAAGATAAGATAAAATTTTTCTTGATAACATGCAGATTATCTTAGTCTTAAGAACATCTTAAATGCAGACGGAAATACATTTTGCTGTCAGTGCAGTGTTCAGTCGATGGCCCTATGTATCACCCAATTGGTTATATTATTAATGTTTCTAAACATTAAATCACTAGTTAACCATTTTTTGGGAACAACATGTTTAAGTGTTAATTATTAATTCTCTTACCACACCTCAATTTTATTCTTGTGGTCCAACATTACACAAAATTTTCTGCGTATTAACTATTATTTTCTAACATAAATTATAATTTAGAATTTGTTCACAAAAAAGTGCAAAATAATTTTTGTAAAGTGCACCATTTATATACATAACATTTTTGTAATTTGGTTTGACACTTTAATATTATAATGTATGTATCCGGCTTTGTTATGACGTACTTAAAAGGGTTTTACACGTCTGTTGTACCTCGTTAGAAATGTAGTTCAACAATATGGTGCTAATTTACTTTGGTATAATTGACCTAGACATAAGTACGATATATAAACATAATATAATTGATCTTGAAAAAAATCATTGAGAATAAGAAACATATTTAAAAAACAGATTATCATAATATCAAAACATAATAATGTACCTATTGCACTTAAAAGTAATTATAGGTTTTCGTAAAAACAATTAATGTAGAATTTCTACTGACAATTTTTAAATCTACTAATAATTAATGAAAATAAAATATAACTAATAACAATAGAGCACAAAGAATGTAGTTTCTCAAACATATTGGTTTAAAGTATTTTTAATATAAAAAGTAACAACAGATACGTTAATATAAAATATTGTTTTATGTTTTAGCACACACAATAGGATACATTTTGAAATGTTCAAATCAATTAGTAGCTGGTATGTATATAACTCTAGTAATATATTATAATCAAAACTAATAAACCAATTAATAAACTTACCAAAAAGTATTTATAAATTGTATAGAAAAATAATTATGGATGTCAAGTATTAATTTTTTCTTTAAAAATCATAGAAAACACAGTGACGCCGAATGAATTTTGTACGGAAATAAGTATTCATCCAGTACCATCACTTTTTACAACATTGCGTATGTAAATACCTACTCAATTATTAAACAATAGTTAGTATCATAATATGTAATATCATAAAATATAGTTTATAAACATATTAAGTTTATGTGGTATGATAGTTTTCAATTTAAATTTTTTAAGAACTTAAATTTAGCAAGAATATATGTATAACATTTTTGTCTTTAAAAATAACCATACAAATCTGTGAAAAATGTAATAAATGCTTTTATTATATTATATAATATTGTTTTTATAACTAGTTTGTAAATCAATAATATTTAGCCAAACTCTCAAGTCTGTTGGATCTAATAAAAAATAACAGATACCTATTGTTAAAAGTTAATATTCGTCTATTGATTGAATGGTAATAAATAATCATACATATATTGTTTCGCAATAGTTCATTATTTGTAAGATTTTGACGTTGTATATCACTATTTGTGAGCAACTGTTATACATTCCTTACGAATTTAACGATTCTGAGTAAGCTTAATTCATATTTATATATTTTGTTTATACGTCATATAAAATGGGACTGGCCCAATTTAATAATTTTAGTTTAATAGTACAATTATAAAACTAATTTATATGCTAAAGCCTGTTTTATATACTCACACAGAGTGTAAAGCATGCCTTCAAAATATATACACACCAAACATAATTTTGTATCACAATTATATTACATTAATCAAACTATCACTAGGTACTTAATTACTATGTAATCTTATCAAGATAGATTTATTTTATCAATATACGATACAGCGACGCAATACGACATCTCACGATTTCGGTTTAATACAAAAACAAAATTTCACAAAAACTTTTCCCTTTTTTGGATCCTCTCAGGTCAGAGCTCGCGACACAGTCTAATAATAGAACATATTATATAGGTAGCCGTCACGGGAAAAAAATAGATTTTATTACCTTTGCTCAACACCACTAGATATGGTAATATAATTTTCATACATGCGTGCGTCAAAAACCAAAGGGTACAATATATTCATATACACGAATAAATTATATTATTTTATCATACCTTTTCCTTCAAATATAATCACAAAAAAGAGACACCCGTCATGTGCACAAAACAAGCCCCAAGTCTAATTTTTATTGGTGTTTCACTAGAGTCCACCACGGCCAATCCCCATCATCTAACTTATTGAATCTATTTTAGGACCAGTATAGCCTGACTAACGACCAGTCCAGAGAGGTTCATTCCTTTGTTTCCTTTTGGACTCGCTACATTATCCTATTGCACGACGAAATTCTATACTCGCACCTTCTACAAACTTAACCAATATTTTTCTCAAAACGAAGACGATCAGCACACGAGTTCAAATTTTTAAATTTTAAACTTTTAATAATTTTATTGTGAGCTTTCATTTAATTTGTACTCTGCTTTACAAGAAATACCAATTGTTCTTTTTCTCCTCTGAAGATCTTTCAAGTTTTTTCTATACCCACCACCTACCAATATTTTCAAGTGTATTTCTCATATACATTTATCAACCTAAATTTCATTTCGGACTACCAGGACCACAAGCTTAGGTGGCCGTTACACTAGGTTCCACTTGGATATCCGCATAGGCAAAATCTGCTATGTCCCCATAAAAAGAAAGGAGAACACCCCAGCAAAATGTTAATTAGAATTTATATTAAAATGTTCAAGAAATTGCAAAAGTTTTACCCATTATTGTCAAGTATTAATTTAAATAACGTGGAAAATCACTTGGACAATTAGTTACCTACTTGAGCAATTATAACGGTTTAATTCGTATAAATTTTCCAACAGTGCATAATTTCATTGTTATATAATCAAAAAAACATCATTTTTATCATTTATTTTTTAAAACACATTTAAAAAATGCTGGGATTTTTTTTTTAATATCTTGTATTAGATAGAAAATATTTTTGTTTTATATAACATTTAGTTTTTAAATCTTAAATGAAAAAATTGTGTGAGTTACGAATGTTTTTCCAAAAATAAAATCACATATATGACCAATTTTTGAAAATGTTCTTACTTTAAATGACTAAAAAAATTGAACTAACAATTTTTTAAATGTCTAGTAGCATATGGATAAAACTTTGCAATAATATTTCAAAATTTTCTGTGAAAAATTACATTTTTTATCCATAAATTAAAAAAAAAAAAATCAAATATTTTAAAATTCTATAGGTACTTAGCTCAAACATTCACGAAATCTCTTGAACTTTTTATCGATTCTTTATCATACATATTTAAATATTATGTGAAAACGTTAGCTCATTTTAACTATTATTTTGAAGGTTATGTCCTAAAAACTAAATTGATTATATCAAGAACACGTTTGTCGTAATTTTTAATCTTAGTTTTTGCATATTTTAATATTTTAACTTTTTAAATTTTGATCTCTCAAATCTACGACCACTAAAAGTATTTTGCGGTAAATTAGATCTAATTTAAACTGGGAGTGAGTGTAAAGATCATAGTTATTATTGAAAAAAATATTATTAATTTATATAGTGGTAAAAAAATAAAAAAAAAACACACATCATGTTAATATATATAATATAATATATTCTTTTTTGTTACACTCAAAATTTAAAATGCTCCTGAAAAAGTACCGTTTTAGAGCAATTAGTTCACTTAGAAAATAAAAGAAGCAATACTTATTAAATAACAAATTAATTTTAACTGATGTTTTAAACTTGGTACACTTACCTGTAATCTGCTGTAGAAACAATAATAGTTTTCAAGTGCAAATTTTCTACGGTATTCTTGATCAAAATAGTGTAAACATTGTGTAGTATGAAATTTTACAAAATATCAAAACAAATTGAATGACAAAAACAGATAAATATTTCAAGACTTTATAAAATATTATACTTAAAATTATTTTGTTTTGCAGTTTTTATTTATTCATTGTGAATTAAATTGTTGAATTTATAAAAAATATTTCTGAATCCACAATGTATTAATTTAACTAAAACAAAAAATAAAACGGTCAGTGCATTACTCCTTGCTTGTTGATTTTAAATATAATTATGTAACTTAACAATTACAACAAATGTAACCTTGTGTTATGTTTTAGGATACGTAAAAAGTTACGTTGAACTATGTGATAAACAATTTCATGCTCGTACGTTTATTATTCTTAAATATGTTCTGATGAAAATTATTTTAATATCAGTGGTAGAATACCAAAAAAAATCATGCATGCAATAAGAATACAAGAGATGTTCTTCAAAAAGTATATGGGAAATATAAATATATTGTTTATTCATTAAAATTTATAGGTGGAGTAATGGCGATGGAAGACTTATGTCTTATAATAAATACCTCTGAAAATGTTCCTAGTCTGTATCTTTAAAAGCAAATTAATTAGTATTTAACAAGTTAGTTAAAAATATTATAATAACATCAATGATAAACAATTTTAACTTTAATCTGCAGACATTTGTTTGAAGAAATATATTAAAAAACAAAGCATAAACTTATTGCATTTTGTCTATTTATTTTACTTTTATTATGTGATATGATATAGGTAATCGATCATGTATTACCATTTCTAAAAATGCGCATTGTAAAGTTTCAATTTAATTTTTATTTTATAAGAACATTTTTTTTGGTGTTGAAAATTAAATTATAAACTGTTTGGATAATTTTTCACAAGAAACTTGAAATAAACCTGTAAAAATATATTTTTTTAAATTTATAATTTTATAATTTATTGTGTGAAACAGTGTGTTTAAATCTAATCCTAAAGTAAATAGTATATGATCAGTGAGCACGCCCAGGTTTATTGCAAATAAAGAAAAATCCGGAAAATTTTGAGATTAGTGAAACTCTTGAGGAAATATATATATATTGTTTTGCAGTTTGTTCATAACTATTTTAGAATGTTAAGTTTTAAGATGTTAGATGTACCTATAGATAAGTTGTAAGCAGTTGAAAATTTCTTATGGAACTGATAAATATGGGTGAGCTTAGTGTTCCTTCTAAAAATTTATCAATAAACATCATGATTTTATTAAAAGAAATTCTGAATAGATTTACACTTAATTTAGAATCAAAAGAAATATAATTCTCATGTGGAAGTGTTATAATTTTGATGCATTATCAACTAAAAAAATGGATAGTGAATTTGAATATCATTATGATTTTAATAGAATTTAAAATTTTAGGAGCAAAAAACTAGATTTTAAATTTGAAAATTTTTGAAAATTTGACTCCCTTTGGTACCTCCCGTAAAATCGTAATTTTCATATATATATATATATATATATATATATATATATATTATACACATATATACAGTTACTTATATAAAATGACGCAGATTTTTTTTTGTTCGGGATAAATTCCGAAACTACGTCTTATTCAATTGTCGTGCAGTTTTTTTTAATTAAAGAGGAGATTAAAGAGAAGGTTTTAGACATAAATTTAGTCCGATAAAGTTAAGAAGTAATTATTTATTATTAATTAAAATAAAACAAATTGTATACTTATATATACGCATATTGTGCGGCACGGCGGCGCGCGGGTTTCCAGCTACCGGCAACCAGAACTTTTTGTTCGTCAAATTATATTGTGTTTGATATCGGCGTGTAGATATGAATTGTTCCAAGAAGTTTATCGTATGTACATCAACAACGTGGATACTGAATACTCTGGCGATTGTTAATTCCACCGAGTGTACCTTTTTAACATGTGAATTCAACCGATACGAAAATTTTACGTGAAAAAATATACGCCAATTCCACCAGTACTATTTTTTTACCTAAAAATATAGCTAACTTAACCATGATGTAGGTGCGTGCTTTTAATTTATTTTTCCCACCCTCCAGATGTTGGTCTTTCAGGGTCCAATCAAATTTCAGACCTAGGTATTTGGGGCATTCTTCTGATACGAAATTTTTCCTATCGATTTGTATGTTTAATTCTTTGTTCGCTTCTCGATTGTTTATAATTTAGACAGAAAAATTTTGTTATGGACTTGCTTGAATTTAGTTTTAGATGCCATTTCCGAAAGGATTTTTGTACGGTTATTAAATCGTCGTTTAGCGTTTCTTCAAGTTCTGTAAAAGTCCTAGCTTGGGAAACAAGTGCCACGTCATTTGGATGTATACATTTTCTTGAGCTCGTTCTGGAAAATGTCAGCAGTATATATATTGAAAAGAATTGGTGACTATACAGATTTTCGGAGTATTTTGTAGTATTTTGTAACCACTTACTTTCCCATTGAGAGATACACGGAATTTGCTGTTAGAGATTAAGTTCTCTAGTAGTCCATCATATGCACATGCAGATCCAGAATTACTGCTCCGAATTTTTCTTGCCGCTGGAAACTATTTTCAATGTGCGTTGCTACTACAAGGGTTTGGTCGCAGCAGCTTCTATTTTTTCTGAAACCGGCTTGTTCTACAGGCAGAGATTCTTCTAGAAGTGGTTGTAAGCACTTAAGAGGAGTCTTTCAAACAATTTGTACATTTTAAAGAATAGAGATGTAGGACGATAGCTTTTGCATTCGTGACTTCTTTGTTGGGTTTCAAAATATAAATCACTTTGGTTTTGCGCTAGATTCTTGGAAGATCATTTGTGTCTGATATTTTACTGGCCAATTTTGCCATTCAGCTAATGCTCCGAGATCCTAGATTTTTAAGGAATTCTGGGAGAGTTCCATCTACTCCAGATGCTTTTCCGTTCTTCGTAGATTTTAATGCGTTATAATCCTTTTCAGCGTTTAACTCATTCATGAGAGCAGCCGACTTTTCTTAGCGATTCCTTAGCTCCTCTTGGAATTTGATTTTTACCTCTATTTTTTCACATTTATAGGGTTTAGTGTTTGATGTTTTATAGAGTATACTAGCAATATCGCCGGCTGCTTCACGATTTAGTTGCTTTGCGTTGTACAGCACCAAGCTTTCTCAAGAGTAACCAATTTTTCCTATTGAATGTGTGTACTCTATTTCTGCCATTGCAGTTATCCATCTCTTACTTCTCTCTTCACCAAGAAGATCTATCAGACAACATCAGGTCTAATACGTCCTGAAAAATGTAAGCTGTAGTATAAGTAAGTATAACTTTAGCGTTATAATTATAATACAAATTGAAATACGTATATGATAAAAGTATCTTCACAAATTGTCTTTACCTATATCCGTCATAAGCTTTATAACCGTTTTTGAAAATTATTGCATCAATAGAAAGTTACGTTATTTATGAGTAACCGACTATTATTTATTTGAAAATTCTATCCCTAAGGATTGTCTCAAACAAAAATTGCGTAAAAAATTTTATTTACAGTTGATACGTTTCAAATTTCAGTTGTTTGTTTGTTTATTTTACCTTTTTTTCTAATTTGTTTTTGGTTTTTTGGATATTATCTATTTAGAATTTCTTTATCACTACTATATAAATAAAGTAGGTACTAGTTGAAACTTATTTTACATTCATTATAACTGTAGAATAGCTAATGAGCTAAATGTAACACAAGAAATTCTAAACGATCCCAGAACTCTTCAAATATCTTATGATTTTTGAAGATTTTAATTTTATTAAGGTTGTAAATATTAGCTAACTAAAAATCAATTTTGTTCAAAACAAGAACGGTATAAATTTTATCATGCTTCAATATTTTTTTAGAATGTAGTCATGATATAAAATTTTTTGTTAAATTTTATAAAAAATATTCGATAATAATTTTGCAGAATTCGTATTTTAGTGACAAAAAATAAAACGTACTTATAATTTAATACAAAAAAATTTTCATTTAGGTAATTAAATATCGTCAAAAGTCAATCAATGTATATTTTTTACCCACGATTTGGATTTCAATTTGTTTTGTCAAATGCAAGCCATTAACTAAATTAAGATGAAATTTATTTAAACAGTTTATTTACTAAGTTCACAAAAATGCATACGTCGTTTTTAGTATGATATAAAAAACATTGTTTTACTTGATTCTTTTCCCAAATATCTTCGGTATCATGTTGATTGTATAATAATTTTTGAAAATTGATCCAAGATGTATATTTCTAATATTAATTTTGTAATTTTGTCTATTTTGTTTGTTAATATTTTTCTTATTTGTTATGCTCCCGTTGATGACATAGGTATTCAACTGAATCTATTACGTAACAGAAAAACATGCTAAAATTTATAAATTGTCTTATTTCAAAAATTATGCCAGTTAAACAAATTAAAATTATTAACTATTTTATATTTTATATGTTATATGGCGCACGCTATTTTTAAATTTATCAAAAAAAATATCAACGAAAACTTATCATCAAGTATATATGTTTTATAAAAATCATGTAATATAATAATCGTATTTTATAATTACGTGTTTTAGGGAAGAAAATGTGTAAACGTAAGTAAAAATATCATTTTATAATTACAGAATGTATGGAAATAATAAGTTCCATAAGAAATTGTTTTATAATAAATGATGTATGGAACAAGTTTTTTACTTTATAAAAATAACTAGTAACGGAACGACCTTTTTTACCGATGGAAATTTCTTATCGAAATATTTATTCTTCAGGTGGTAATTTGTATGGAATATTCCCAGTTTAAAATCAATGTTTTGAGCTAACACCTTAGACTTGAGGGATAAGTTACCATCAATAGCGATATAAATACATATCTAGGTACCTACACATTTTTACAATCTTATTTTTAAAAGTTATTACAGTTTATTTATTTTTAATTTGTTGATAAGCTTTTGTTAATGTATAAGTAAATTTACTGGAAATTAGAGGTTTTGCTAAAGTAGTACTGTTAAACCCTGTAATTTAACCACTAAAAAAATTTTTATTGTTCTTAACAAATGTATAAGATAAAAAGAGTTCACGTTTCTAAACTTTAATGACAAACAAATTTAGGAATTTTCAACGTAAATCTTAATTTTAAGAACTTAGTCTGAAATAATATAGAAAATTACATATTTTTATTTAACGTCGAAACGATAAATTCTTTTGTTCATTTACAAACCGGTGATAAAACTTTTTCTTTTCGTTGAAGGAATGCACTAAGGGAATACAAATATTGTGTGGCTAAAAATATTCAGAGAATCGCAAGGACATGACATTCGGAATGTTGATGTATAAAATTTGAGAGTAATAGAGTCTTTACAAATTATGAATAGGTATACGAAAAAGTGATAGGTAGATTTTTTTTAGAAATTTGTGAAAGAAAAGTATCCGGGAGAGTCTATTGAGTGTATTTTATAGAATGAAATTTAGAATAGTTTAGTTAGTAAAAGATATAGTAAAGGCCCAGTGAGAGCAATGAAGAAGAAAAAAATCAGTATCTATGACCAGTTGGTGTTAAGCAGAAAAAATAAAAATTGTATGGGATATATCCGTAGAGTTGTTGAATTGTCTGATGGTACTATGGTTAGTGGAAATATGAAAAAGAATTAAAAAATAAGTTCTATTGTACTTTAATATTGAGGGGTGAAGGGTCATAAACTTAAGTTTATGACTCAAGGTGTGAAGATTTAAAAATTATAATAATATAAAGGAATGACGTGAGACATTGGTAATAGAAAACCATTTAGGTTTTATGCCAGATACATTGAGAATGGAGCCATTATTTTGTATGAAAAACTTTTAAAAAAGTATAGGAAAAATAATAAATATCATAGCATGGTATATATAGATTTATAAAAGGCGTATGGCGCAATACTTAGGGATGTTTTAAAGTAGCTATGCCAGGAAGTAAAGAAAACCTCTGAGTGGGTAACTATTTTGAAGAAGTAGGTAAGGAAGAAAAGGTGGTAAATTTAAAAAAAAAAGAAAAAAGTACAAAAAAAGAAAAGAAGAAATAAAAAAAAAGAATTAAAGAAAAAAAGCAAAAGAAAATGTTAGAAAGGAATGAAAGAACGTGAGTAAAATTGAGGTCATTTGAAAAGTTTGGCGTAGTGATTACACTTTGTAGTGAGTCACATTACCTTTTGTTTTTAGCATCAGGTAACCAATAATAGCTCATATTTTATTATTGGTAGTATTAGTCAAAGTTTTAACACAAACTAAAAACACCTTAATATCTGAATATTATATAATATATATATCAAACGATTAATATTTTATGCGAAGTTTGTTATACAAATATCTTTATATATTATATAGTATGAATTCAAACATTAACATGTTGTATTTTATGTAATATCGGTAATATAAAAATGCTGATATTTTTTGTTCTCCCCTCCCTATGGTGTTTGAACAACCGAGCTCACTCAGCATCGTTTTTAAAAGCATTGATTACCCTTCGCCTTTGACACTAATTAATAAATGTACCAACTCTGAAGCGTTATTGGTAGGTACGCCAAACACTTTTTCTCCTGACTTTGCCTCACTCCCATTTTTCCTTCCCTTTAATTTTACTTCTTATCTTTCCTTTCTTTCTTAAATTTTCACACTTTCTTTGTTTTCTTCTTTTTTAAAATTGATGATATCAAATAAATAGGTAATTTATTACGAAATTCTATACTCACACTTATCACATAATTATTTTAATTTATTTTATATTTAAATGTTGACATTGATGACGCAAAACAATTTAAAAATTATAACTTAATTAGAGGAAATCAATCAAATATTTAACAGTAAGTATAATTTTTATTTATTTTAGAAATGCATGTAACAAAATTGTATTGATATTGTTTTTTAACACGTATATATGTTTACACATTCATACACATAATTAACATGTAAGTGAAGAAAAACCCAGCTATTTTTGTTTCCTATAGTTTTACATGAAAATCCCGTACCGAAAACCTATGCTAAATATGCATTTAAATATTTGCGTAAGTAAAATTGTTTATGCATTTAAATAGTACATACAAAAACCAAACATATACAACGTTATAGTGACTTAGTTTTGAATAGCTAAAAATTTTGGTGTTATCATAAGTTGTAAAGTTTCAGTTTGAGGTTTAATATTCATTTGATAAGCAATGTAATTCTCATAAACATTACTTTGTGAGATTCTTAAATAAGTCAAATACTCAACTAGTTGACAATTTAAATGTTCTACATTTTACTAATCAAAGTATTATATTTATTTTATTAATCTAAACAAACTATTTTTAATGATTTAAAAAAATTAATTTAACCAATAGTTGTTAAAAAATAAATCCTGAACAAGCTCTTAATGTATAAGATCTAAATAAGTCTTGAAAAATAAAATAAATAACCAAAAATATCAACAATATTAGTGTAAAACCTACTTAGTTTAGTTAGAGTCGTCCTGGACGACTCGTCCATTTGAAGGCAATGATACTTGAAAAATGAAGTGGAGTAAAAATAAGAGTAATATTAAAAACAATGATTTTCTCTGCTATTGAGTAATGATATTTTTGTATTTTCAAAAACGGAAAAAATTAAATAGCCAGCGTAAAATGTAATGAAAATCATTTTGAAGAAACATAGTCCAAAAATAAATGCATTCCACACAAAAGCCATAATGTGTTACAGAAAAACTAAAAACACAAAAAAAAAAAAAAATAAGTACACTACTTTATGTACCTACCTACCTAATTAGGCATCATCAACAATGGTCATCGGAATAAGAATATGTCAATCACAAATTCATTCCTCAAACAGACAAAATTACTAAGTTTAAAAAATTTAAAAATAAATATTGCCCATGAAAACAAAAGCGCGGAGTGTGGCATTACATAGAAACGATACATGTAAAATAAATAAAAAGATAATAAATTTTTAGCAGCTAAAAAATTTTGTTGTCGAAGAGGAGTACATTGAATATATTGGACTGAAAGTATAACTAATGAAGACGTATTAAAGACAATTCAAGAAATAAAAACATAAATCTATTGGCTAAAAAAATTAGATAGCAGATGATAAAGAAAATTTTAAGGCATGGAACTAAAAATTAAATACATTAATAATTGAACAAATGACAGAATAAAAAACAAGAAGAAAATGATTTAGAACAAAATACATCAGCCTTATAATGAAAGATTAAAGAGTTATTTATACAGGCATCACAAAAATATGGTAAATGACTGAAAAAAAAAAAAAAAAAAATTGATAAGATACTTGTTTTGAATAACAATACATTAAAATGTTACATCCGTATTGAAAAATAACAAAAAAAAAAAAAAAAATTATAATTGTATGTTTAATTTTCTTTTAAATATGAAAAACTATACAGAAGATACTGAATCGTAAACTTTATAAACAATCTTTCATTCAGAAGCCTTGACTTACTTTTTAAGAGCAGTCGCTACAGCAAAAAATGTTCTACCTGACCAGAAATTTACTCATTTCTCTTTTCTATACACTCATATAATTTACTCCATTTTTTTTCTTGTGCATTTTCATTTGATTAATTTTTTTTAAATTTATTTTTTCAACTAAGAATAAATATAAAGCATTTTAAGATTCTAATTATAGGTGTTGTTCACTAATTCGTAACTTATCAGTAGAATTTGAAGTATTTAAAAGTATTTTATTCTATGATAATTGAAAAACAATTTTTAAATCCTGGATCAATAAAATATTAATTTCTCAAAAAAATGCTTTTTGTCAAAACATATCCAATCATTAATCATGCTTAATCATTATTTTAATATTTGTAAAAATTATTTTTTTCTTTGTCTTGGTTCAAAGAAATCATAAAACTACGTACCTACTCTGAGTTCACATTAAAATGAATTTCTTACATGAATGTTAATTTTCATTATATTTAAAATACATACTTTAACTCACATTTACAATTATTGTTTTATACAGTTTAAACTTCCAAAAAGTTACTTAATCTAAAGCATTGTTTAATCATTATTTGTTTACGTGAATTTATAATTTTTAATATTACAAAGAGTAATTGATTTTCAGGAGAGGACGGTAAGTTTTTTTTCCATATCTTTTAAAAGTAGGAAAAGCCTAGGGAAAGTTAAAAAGGGTATTCTTTTTTTTTGAAAGACACACAAATGTGGTTTTCAAACTAGACACTTTCGTGCTCTATACTCACTAGGAATTAAATTATTTATGTTTAAGTAATGATATTCAATTCTATGTTTAACATAAACAAAGCTTATAATATGTAAAACTATGATGTTGTAATGAATATTGAAAAACAAATATGAAAAAATTTGAAAACAAATCATGACGAGATATTGGGGATCATTATTTATAAGTACTTCAACATTTATTGTACGAATCAGATAATATTTCAATGAGTACTATATAATATAATAAACAAATATGTTTATTGTCTTCAGTTGCTCAAAACCAGTAATGGACTAATAATTTTTGATATGAGTTATACAGATTTAGGGTGCTTTTAATACAAAACGTTAAGTCCAAATACCTACTGAAAAACCTATGAATTGAGAGCCTAAAATATAAATAGGACGTGTAAAAGTCGGCCCAGTTGTATTTTTTGTTTGGCACCACACGTCGACAGTCTAATCTTGCACATAACTTCGTACACAACTTTTCAAAGTGGTACCAAAAATATTTAATAAAAAATATACGAAACATTATAATAAGTGTTTATATGTATAAATTAAACCAACGGGAATCGGTCTTAATTAATATTTTACATTTTACCTATTTAAAGAAACCGGCAAATATTCACAATATATGTTTTTTTTTATTATTATAATTTTTGCTTTTCATTTTTTCCACTCGAATTTTTTCTCTTTTAGATACGTGTTTTGTGAATCGTAAGACATGAATAAATTAATATTTCCATGTTACTACCGAAAACGACAATAATTCATCGACAGTTTGAAATTCGTAATGTATATTAAACAGTTTAAACATTATCCATATTTATTTTTTTAGCACTCAATAAAATGACGTGTCGTAAGTCAACACCGTAATAACATGATTCTGAGAACCAGTATTTATATACGGCTAATACATTTAAATTGGAAATAAATGTTAACTATGTAAAATAAATTTATTTTCAGATTATGCAATAATGTACTATCAAACAATAAGAGAACAAGAATATATTAAACCCGGTAAACAGTTGTGTTTTCGATAGTTTAAATAGATTTGATTCCCAAAATTTTATAACATTTAAATAAACATTTTTGTGTATTAAATCAAGAATTTTCCGAAAATTTTAAAAACAATCACAGCGTACCTAAGTCTAAATGTTTAGAGGACTGTGACGTAGACAAAGTGGCAGGAATTGTAGACAGCATCGTTGAAGTGTTCTTGGACAAGATGGTTCATTCCGGATTTGGTGGGATGAGTCGAAAGGTTAGGACAGTTCCCCCTAAAGTTTCACCTCACTCAGGTGCTCACCGATCACCGCTGCTTCCGTGAATATTTCCACGGAATGGGAAGATTACCGGTGATCTTCTGCTGGTACAGCGCGGCTCCTGAGGACACTGGTACACACCATTTCTGAGTGCGTTCAATGGACGGACCATAGAAAGCTTGCACCTGAAGACGTCGAGGCAGTATTGTGCGGGCCACGCTTAAACAAGCTACTGGGAGAGCCAGGCTGCGTTAAGCGCCTGATAGAAAAGGCGAAACGGCATCAGCTTGGGTTTTGGGCCATGGTTGGCTGATTAATGGCGAAGAAAGAGGAGGACGAGAGACAGCTGCAGGGGCACGGTGCAGGATGACAGTACTTGGACCGAGAAGGGATGATTGGGAGCCAGTTACAGTTCGTTATTTCGTTATTGCGTTGGGTATTATGATGGGTTATAACAGGGCCGGATTTATACTTTAGGGGGACCTAAGCATTTTTTGTAAGGGGGCCCTTTATAAAAACAATTTAACTGTAAAACTGAAAAAAAGAGATTCTTGGAAATAACATTTTTTATGAACCAAATGAACGTGCAATTTAAAGTATTATAGTATTTATTAATTTTTATTAAGCAAGTATAATTTTCCTCATACATATATTAAATGGAACATATAATACTATAAATTATGATAAAAAAAATGTAACACGTGAAAAATCCAATCATAACTTACGTCTAGATTTTGCAATTGAAAATTGCTCTACAACATTATCAAAAGACAAACTACGAAGTCTGTCTGATTCCATATACAAAATTGTCGAATCAACAAGTCTTTCTTGAGACATTGTAGTACGCAAATAGTTTTTTATCCTTTTCAATTTGGAAAATGATCTTTTGCCTGTACAATTTGTTACCATAAGACTCAAAAACAAGCGTAAAATGGCTTCTACATTTGGAAAGGCAAATTGGACTTTGTCTTTGAAGATTATTTCGTAAAGCATGTCGTGAGATATATTTTCTTTTTTCAAGTGAGTTTTTTTCACGTAAGAATGGAAATTATGAACTTCATCAGCATAGTCTATTTGCAGATCTTTTGGAAATTTTTCCTTCAACGAATTTAAACCATCTCGAATATCTTGCATTGAAGCATTCAAATCAACAAAAAACGAAAACATTTTTGATACATCATTATAAATCAAAGCTCGTTTTTCTAGATTGCTGTTAAGCAGATCAACCATGGGATGAAATGATTGAACTCGAAATTTTTCTCGAGGAGATAGAGTTTCTATAGAATCAGATGCGTTCCCATTATTGGTATCAACACCCCGACAAACGCTGTCGGAAATTAGCGTAATTTCACAGACGTCGAGAAAAAGAATCGTAGATGGACGCCGACTAAATCTAACAACGAACAACCGACGACATACGAAACGAGGCCCGTCGTTCACCGCCACAACACGCGCACCTGGTAGTATACAATGTTCTCGAACGAACGCAGTATGGAACAATAAAAAACCGCTGCTGCTATCCGTATTGATAACGCGCCTCAACACCGGCTCTGATTTTGTTCGGGCCATTTCAACGGACATTGGAGGCCCCAATCAAGCTGAGGCCCCGAGCGACTGCTTACTTTGCTTATGCTTAAATCCGGCCCTGGGTTATAAATATTTTTATGTGTAAGATTTTGTAAGGGTGAGTGAGAAGTGGACTGTGCTCCGCTAAGACCTACGTGTGTGTATTTTGTTTAGTGTGAGTAGTTCCCCTGTGTCTCCATCGGTTAGACAAAAAAAAAGAAAAAAAAAACGTCTAAATGTTTAAAGACTACTGACAATATACTCTGAAATCTCTGTTTTTTGCGAGATCAATCTTTAGATTGTATATTATGTTAAAGTCATTGTTTTGGTTTAAGTGTTTTACTTTAATATCGTTCAAATTTAAATTTGACTTAAAAACATTGATACCTAATCATTATTTGTATATTATACATCGACAATAAATTTCTTCACACAATTATGTTTTGCACGGCTTAAAAATTTTTAAATTTATAAATGCAGGGCAACAGTTTTTATTCGTGTAGATTTAATAAGAATAATGTTTGTACTGAATTTTCAAAACTTTTTAAGAATATTTCAAAGTTTTATAAAAATAAATACATTTCATATCTATTTTTAGGTGAAGGTATGATGACTCCTTATGATTTCTGCAGCAGTAATACTTCCATAGTCTTCCAAGGTTAGTGTAAAATTAACAAATAATTGTAGTGTGATTTTTACTTTCCTTAAAAATTTTATTAAGATAGTTTCAAATCAAATTGAATAACTACTAATTTAACTAATTTAACTACTAATAAAAACTAACTAATTTAAACTCAGTTTTCTCTGAAAATTGAAACTCTTAATTTTCAAACTGACAATTTTTTCTATAAAAGGTTATCTTTATATATGATATTTATCACATGGTTAAAATATGGTCTATGGTCATAGTTAAAATTTAAAAAATATAATTATATATTTTCTGTTGAATTTGTTGTTGTAGGTATTTATCAAAAATACACCATAAACTTTAATAATTTTGATCTTAATAATAAAAATACCTAGTTTAAAAAGCTCAAATTAACAATTTTGGCGTTGTTCTCATGCAACAATGTAGAGTTGATGGCAGTCACATTTATGATGCATTACAAACTCCTACACAAATTCGCAGTTATTCATAAATTTAAATTTACTCTGATGACACGAGTGAATAACTTCTAGTGCTGGGTAATCCAAGTTGCCCCGGAAAAGTTGACCACGTTAACCGGTTCACCACGTTGAACACGAGTGACCGTAATAAAAAATGTTCCAGTTTTTTACAATATGAATATACTTGTTCAAAAATTTTGTGACTTTAAATTTTTTGTAATGTCATTCATTGTTTCATTTATTGGTTCATTATTTTATTATTCCAACGCGTAATAAAAGTAATCCGTTTTAGCTTATTACGAAACAAGTAAGTCAATACATTATTTATTTTAAATTGCGTTTATTTTTTATTTAATGGAAATTTTAAATCAGAAAATCTATATTAAAAAAGCAACCTACGATAAGAGCATGTACTAATATAAAAGTGGTATTATCAGTAAGATAATTCCCACAAACTATGTGTACAACCAAAAAAAAAAAATTTCCAAGACTTACGAAGTGTTATTTTGATTTTGTTAAATTTGGTTTTACAAGGACGTATATTTATTTATGTATCTTTGTATGAAATGTTTTTGTATATACTCAATAACTGCAGAGCTCACTCAGAATAGTTTTTTCAAAAACAATGATTTATCCATTGCTTTCAAGTATTGTACCTATTAAATACTCAGCTTTTAATATTGATTTTATTTTTAAGGAGCTCCAACATCAACAAGAAGTCCCGAACTAATAACTAATCGTAAGTAATTTTACTTATATATTATATATAATATAAGTATATAAAGTTCACCACGTATAGTATTACTGTAAAATTAAATACGTAATTAATATTCGTAATTTGATTTTAAAAATATAATTATAATTGAGTTCTAAATCCTTAATATTGTCGCCATTATATATTTCTTGCATAATTTTTTAAATTATATTATTATACAAAAATTGTATATTATATACCTATCATATATATTTCTAATTCTACTTTAATATCAAATTAACATTTGTACTAATACAATTTCATGGATAGTTAAACAATGTTTTATGTCCTACCGTGTGCAACTTTTATACTTGTTAGTAAATTTATGTTATCATATAACCAGCGAATATGTGTTTTATTTTTAGATTCTGAGCGCTAGCATAGAATGAATTGTTTTTACAATGATGTTTGTTTTTTTTTTTTTATATATATATATTTTGATTCTCTGTGAACACTTTTTAGGGTATAAAAACTTCTCAGATTTTAACGTATGATACCTTAGAAGGTAGATACTTGATCCGAGATGGTACTTTAATTGAAACGTTTTTTGAAATTTTGATTATTTTTTAAGTTCTGAGGAAAAAACGAAACAACTCATTTTTCTAAATTGCTCTGATTAACATGAAATTTTTATATGTCATTAAAAAAGGTTTTGTGAATGTATCGATGAAATTTCAATCGATTTCGATCATTTTTGAGGGAGTTATAGAACATCGAAATTTTTGTTATTTCGGGCGACCGTGTGGTCATATTATATGGGAGGGACAAATAATTACTAGAGAAGTGTTTTTTACACGTCGATTTCGATTTTTTAACTAAACTCGCTCAGAATCGTATTTTTGAAGGCAATGAAATATTGTTTCTTTCAGATATAAAATAATACGTTTAAAAACCACAAATTCTAAACTAGTGACCCTTCCAAAGCGTAGTCGCTAACCCGTCAAACTACCCACGTGACCTTGACTAATCCCGTTTTTTTTATTGCATTTAAACAAATTTATACTTTACAAAAAAGAAAAAAAATTATAAAAAGAAAATTTTCTTGTTTAGCAATTTCAGGTATGTTTGTTTGATGCATTTAAACATAAGTAACATTATATAGTTTGTTAAAATAAAATTTAGCTTATGTCTTTTTTCTAATAATGATTAAAATAATAAAGTTATTAAAAGAAAAAAATGCTTAGAATCTAAAACAATGTCAATATAAGACTATCAGAGTCAATGTAAAGTTCATAGGAATTCTGTTAATGAATTTTAAAAGATAAACGGTCAGAAGTTCCTTTAGTTATATAAATTCAATGACTTGTACAGAGATAACTTTAAATAATATTTAAAAGTTTTTTTTTTTTTTAAATTTACTGTTCTAATATTCTATTAAATGCATTATGATCTAAAAATATAGCTTGTAGAAGTAAGTAATGTATCATTGTGTAAAATTTGCAGATATCTAATTTCGAAAAGGGATTTTCCAGAACCGTGTTAAAATTTGGTAAAGGCCTACAAGAGGGTGTGATCAACGCCCTGTAAGAGTTTCAACTCTCCACCACCATTTTATCCACGTTGGAGGTGAAAAAATCCTTAATAGATATTCAATCCAACCCCAACTTCACGTTTACGACAGGGTTAAAATTTAGTATGAAACAGCAAAAATTTGTCCCCTATGTCGCTCATGAGTTTCACCCTCCGACTCCAAAACTCTTTTCTCTGGGAGTGCATAACCCCTAATTACAGTAGTTTTTACTCTACCCGAGCCCTTCGTTATCCGACCAGACTAAAATTTGCTAAGGGCTTACAACATAATGTTCCTTATGTCATGGATTAGTTTCAACCTTCCACAACTAATTTCTCTCCCCTAGGGTTGGAAAAACCCTCATTATATTTGTTTTTCACCGGAACTTAGGACCCTGTTGCCTAACTAGTCTAAAATTTGGTATGGGTCTTCAAAAAGGTGTCTCCTATGTCACATATGAGTTTCAATTTCCACCTTTATTACTCTTTTCTCTAGGGATGGAAAATTCCTTATTATAATAGTTTTTACCCCTCCCAGGCCTCCCTACACGACTGGGCTAAAATTTGGTAAAAGCATAAAATACAGTGTCTCTTATTCCACGGATGAGTTGAAAAGTTCGGCATTTCAGGAGTCCCATGAGGATATTTTAAGAGTCTGCAGAAGACTGCTTGTTGCATTCCATTAATATCAGTTAGAGACTCCTACAAAGGATACTAAATATAATTCTATTGGATTCTTTGTGATGTTCTATGTGATACTTTATCAGGAGTCCAGTTTGGTACATGAATGGGTATGGAAAGAACCCCTTGCAGCATATTTTTATTACAAATTGGTGAGTCCCTAATAGAACTGAAATTTTTTATCCGACGGAACTCCCGGTGTTACTAGGGATAAATAGTTTGTTAATAATATATATATATATATATATACATATCACTAATTTTATATAATATAAAATAAAATTTATATGTACATAACTTAAATCTAGAAAAATGTTTGTCGGCGTTACTCGTTACAATGTCAAAAATAAAATAAAAACTGTAAAATACAATTATATCGTTTACCTATCACATTTTTGTTTGAAAAACTAAACGTTCTTGGTATCCTCTGCATAGAGTTTTAACATTTTTACTATACCATTCGAAAGTTCTCTGATTGTACTTTTATGTGCACCTACTTCCGTCTTTTTGCTTTTACCCTACTTGAAAATTCAAAATATATTTTCATATGGTGCTAAGTTCAATATTTTTTTTAAATAAAACATTTTCGAGAGTGCTAAGGGCATGATCAGCACTTTCATTTTAGAAATTTTCATTTTTCTGATTGCTTTTTCAACATAGGGACTCACTACCATGTTAATAATAGTATATTTATTTTAAGACTAAAAAATTTTTTAATTTACTATATAAAAATTGTAATTATGTTTTTATAGATCACGAGTAGTATTTTATTTTTTTTTTTGGGGGGGAGGGAGGGTTGGCAGGGTTGAATTACTAAAAGTATGGTTAGTTCAATAAAATTATTATTTTAATTTTAAGTAAAAGTAAATTTTTGGGAGGCTATTAGAACATGAATATTTTAAATACTTTATTTCATTTATTGTTTAAATTGAATTTCTAGAACTTTTGTTCTACCTAGGTAAGTACCAGTGGCGGTTCTTGACAAGTCTCAAGAGGGGGTGGGGCGAAACCACACACATTTCTTACTTTTTATCCATCAAGAGCAGTAAAGAATATGTACACATATGTGGACATATGGTACTGTATAAGCAGTCACCTCTTTGATAACGAATTATATATAGCTCGTGAATTAATTTGCCCATTAGTCGATGTCACATACTAAAAAAATTTACACAAAAAATATAAAAGTCCAAGGAAGGGGGGGCGATCCACCTATCGCCTACCCCCGTAAAACCACCAGTGGTAAATACCTAGTTTGTATACCTTTATTTTCATGTTTATATTGACATATATTTTAATTGTTATTAACAATTAATTGTTGACTGTAATTTTTTTTATTAACTATTAACACATTCCACACAGCATTTGATCTCTTAAATTTAAAAATGTTTCATCATTGTCAAACCTATAGTATTTTTTGTAATATGTATTTCTGTCATAACTGTACCAAAAATAATTTGGGTTGATTATAATTTTGGTAAACATATTTTATGTATTACCTGTGTTTTAAAAATATTCAGATAACACATTTTTGTTTAACTTAATTACATAATAGGTACAACTGTAAAATAATAACCACGATTATTAGATATGACCTAATATTTTAGTATTATATTGATTTAAATTAATAGAAAAATAATTGACGGTTGCTTTCAAGTGGGTACTAAATTGATATCAAGTCGGAAATAAAAACTACGCATTCAAAATATATTTGATTAAAATTAGATGGAAAAAATGGCTTAGAACAAAATAAAACATTTGTTAGATGTCATTAAACTAAACAGAAGACACCGTGATCTTACCTATCTCATTTGTTTAAATAGTGCTCATTTAAAAAAACAATTTACATGAATTATTTAAAATTGTTGGTTAATACTATTAAAACTACAATGCATTGTTGTGTACAATGAGCTTATACAAAATGTATTAATTTCACAATTACATCTATCTTCTATGATAGTATGGAATTGTCGTACTTAAGATGATATTTGCTTACGTTAAAAAAAAATTCATTATTAGATTCTAAGTGCAGTGAAGAATGAATTCTTTTTACAATAATCTTTTTTTTTCTGTCCAAAATGTTTATTTATCTATGTATGGCTGATTTAAGAGACTTAGAAATTTCATTATTATGGCCCGGAAGAATTAACAATATGTTATTATGTTCTTTTTAAGCCCATTTTAAGACCTGTAGAATTTATTATGTATAATATTGGGAGAAATTTCTTCTTCCTCCCATTGCTCAAGTACAGGATATTTAATGTAAAACGACAATCTGCATTATATTCTACTCCATTCAAATCATTTACCCAAAAAAATAGTGATCAGCAATTTGATTTATTTTATTTCTTCTTTTTAGTATCCATACATAACTCATATATAGGTACTTACTTGTGAAATTGATGTGTTTTTTTCTTCGTTAAATATCTATAAGAAGAGTAATAAACATAGAAAATATTATTTACTGTGAACATTTTTAAGTATAGATATGAGTTAATTGTGTTTATTCGTACACTGATACTATTAAAACACTGAACACCGAGCAGCTTACATTACCTAACCTAACCTAATCTAACCAGTTAAAATTGATGCAGTTTGATTGTCCAAGTGTAATGCGTCATATTATACCTACTCATCACCAAACTATTGAAATTAATAACACTTATCAATATTCTGCTTCTACCTTCTCTCCTATCGATGAGATTCAATCAAATTTCAACAGTTGAGTTTTATTTTAACTGATTTTGAATAGTTGTGTTATAACGTATAACAATACAAAATAACGTCCTAGTAAAAATGTTGTTCCATTACGTATGCCTAATGTTTCAAAATCAAAAGCACAAAAATATTGTTATGATCAATGTTTTTTTTTTTTTTAATAATGGTAATATTATGATTTTTCCAAATTTAGGGAAGTTGATAGTTATATAAACTAAATGGATGTGTTAAATACTCCTTAAAACAATATTAATTTTCTTCATGAATGAATCTACCGTATCTTTGAAAATAATCTAAGAATTTAATAAAGAGATTTTTTTTTATAATATAGTTCAAATGACTGCCAATGGAGTACCTACAGATACTAGTAAGTTTGGATATTTTCATCAGGTGTTCTATGCAACACTTATAAACAAATTAGATATGATTATTAGGAAGTCCGTTATTTTTGACATGGAAATTTTGTTTGGTCTCAACGTCTTAATACGCGTGGATGCACTAAAAATGAACTACAAAAAAATTTGGATCAAACAATCAAATTTAACTCGTGCCGGCTTAAATTTCAAATCTTGATTATGATAGAATATATTTTCGTTTAATATAGATTATATACGTTATTTTTTTAATCACAATTGTAAAAAAAAACAATCTTGTGCTTATGCCGTTTTCTATTTTTAATACGATTTTTTTAAAATGTATTAATAACCATACTAATACCATACCTAAATAACCATACCTAAACCATAATATAACCATACCTAAACCATACTAATTGTACAATATTTACTTTCATAGGTGATCTTCAATATATACTAAACTGGATTTATGAAAATATAGGTGTGTATAGAACAAACTAAATCATTTACGAACAGAAATGTGAACTTTTGACGCAGAAAAAAGTTATGCGTCAGTAAAATTGTGAATTTAAAAATTAATGGCTTAAAAGACAAAATACACTTTATTGAGTGACAAAGTTTGATATGAATAAGATTACATCATTTAAAAAAAATTTTAGTTTGAAACATACATTTGTTTAAAAAAAACAAATAAGCAATAATAGTTTGGATAATTTTGTTTAATATTAATAATTATAATATTATGATATATAATTAAAATGAAAATAAGTTTTTTTTAGAGGAACTTTCAACAAAAATGAAATATTTAATTTTTTTAGTGATAGAAAAACTGAATAATATCCAGGATAGTAAGTTTTTGTTTTATAAAAACCGCATGCCATTTTTCTCAAAACCACCTAAGTACACAAATTAATTGTCTTTTCATTCTAAATAACAATGTAACTATGTTTTGTTTTCGTAATTAATATTTTTTGTTTGTTTTTATTTTTAAAAATTGATGTGTTCATTTTTACCATTTTGTTTAAAGTTCTACCTTACCATTTTATCTAATATCATTTTATTCCTTAACTATAAGAAGTAAAGTGATCATACAAATGTTTAGAACCTCTGCGAGAAGGTTACGATCGTGTATTATAAACATAAAATTCTTAAATATATGAAAGCAATGACTTATAATGATATAACTCTAAACGAACTAAGAAATAAAAATTTTACTGAATAAAAACACCTTAATTGAATTGAATAAAAAATGTGGTTTAACAAGCAAAAAGCACTTATTCAATGGCCATGCAGGTGGTAACTTCCCTAATTGTTTTACTATAGTAACTTTTCCAAAAAACATAATTTTGAAAAAACCTTTGAATTTTAATGTAAAGTTACAATACTCGGTCGGTACTATCCATGTTAAATATCAAAACCTACTAAAAGTTAAATTACTGCATTGATCTAACCATTTTTCATATTACTTTTTTGTACCATGTGCTTGATTTTTAATTAAATAACAGTCAAATAGTCCAAATAGATAGCAGTGCACCATAATTTTAAAAAGCTGAATTCACTCTAACTAACGTCGTTTGATGCTGTGGGTCACTTTTTTTGAGAGCTTAGTTATAAATTGTATATAAAATAAAATTGTAAGTTAGGTATTGTAAATTGTTTGCAAAGTTATCGATTTTGAGTGAGCTTGATTACCTATAAAAATCGAGCCGTGACAATAGAATATAATACTTAAAGAGACATTTGTTATACGCTATTTAATTATAGAGGGTGAAAACAGTATAACATTTTTATAATTGTTTATAATTTTAATTTTATCACCGCAAAAAAATTATTTTAAAACTAAAACTAATAAACCCATAAAAAATATTTTCAAATACCATGAAGTGTTTGAATATTCTTCTTTTAAACATTTTTTTTACACCCATGAATTTTATCCATGTTTACAAAAGATTAATTTAAATAACGTCTTATCATTACTAAATATTTAGAGAATTTGACTTGAGAAGTGTTTTCGATTTAGTTATCAATTACCCAACAGTGAGTTGGTAATTTCTTTGTTATATAATTAAAATAACAACGTTTTATCATTACTTTTCTTATAAATACGCTCATGGAATAGATACTTGGTGGATATTTTATATATGTAATGATTTAGATATAGAATGTTGTTTTACATAACATGTTTAATTTATAAATCTCAAATGCTAACTCGTGTGAGTTACCAATATTTTTTTCAAAAATTAGTCAAAGATATGAAAAATTTTTGACAATTTTCCAATTTTACTCGACTAAAAAAAATTTTCTAACAACATATTATAGACTGATATGTTGGCAATCTTCTATTTATGTTTTAAATTTTTCTATGGAGAATTAAAATTTTATATATCATAAATTACAAGATAAAATTGAAATTCATAAAGATTCAAAAATTTTACACTTAGCTTAAACATCTTCCAAATCTATTAAAACTTGCATCAGATCTACATCATATGGATTTTAATATACGTTAAAAATTCAACTAATTAAAACGATTATTTTTAAATTTCTTGCCAAAAAACTAAATTGGGTATCTCAAAACACGTATGCCGTAATCACTAACGTTTTTTCCTTAGTTTTCGCTTGGTTATTATCATAACTTTTTCAATTATTTTGAACTCTCAAATCTATGACCCCTCGAAGTATTGTGCGGCAGAAACCTTGCATGATTGTCATATAAATAGTAAGATTCGTGCATTATTAAAGAAGTAATTGTTGTCTCATATTGCTTAATATATAATATATATATATATATATATATATATATATATCACTTTAAAACCAATACATTCTTTGCAACCCTCAGAATCTAAAATACATCAAAAGAGTTTTAGTTTTGGAGCAATTTGATGGGTTACAATAATTAACATTTTTGTTCTTCCCCACTTCACTCAGAACATAAAATCAACAAAATTAATCACAATAAATACATTTTACAAGACATTTTAAACTTAATTGATTTTCCTGTAATCTGCTCTACTAAAAAATAAAAAATAAAATAATTTTCTAGACTTAAGTATAAATATAATTTTTTTTGTATTATTAATCTAGAAAGAAATTGTGTTATTTTTTTGAAACAATTGACACACAAATATTTTTTTCCGATATAAAACAAATTAAATTGTAGAATTTCAACCAAATATTTCTTAATCTACATTTTATTAATTAAAATAAAAGAACCAGATACAATAAAACAAATAATGTATTTTTTTTTTTTCTTACTGTTTGAATAATAATACAATTAATAAAATCAACCATAAATATGAATGTAATCACGTTTTATATTTTAGGATACTTAATACATTACGTTAAGAAATGTGCAAAAGACTTAGTGGCTAGTACGTTACACATTATGTTACATAATAATACATTTATAATCAGTGTTACATTACCAAAAATAATCATGTATGCGATTAGAATTCAAAAAAACCTCCCTTAAGTCTTAATAGTACATATTACATATATATAGGAATACATAAAAATATTCTATAATCATTTATTAAAATTTACAGCACAACTAGAAATGCCGGAAGACTTTTGTACAAGACTAAACACCAATATTGGTGAACAACCACCCACTCTGACTATTCAATAGCAAATTAATTAGTATTTAACAAGTTACTTATTAATATTATGATTAATATCATATTCTGTAGAAAATGTTCAGGCATTTGTTTAAAGAAATATATTAAAAAAACCAAGCATAAACTTATGAATCTTGTCTATTTATATTACTTGAACTATGTCATACATAATATATATACTCGTATATACAAAAAATTTTATGTTTATTTATCCACACAGTTTATAAATTACTTTTATCATAGTAAATTGAAATTCATATAAAATAAAAATCAAATTGAAACTAAACAATGCGCATTTTTAGATATGATTTATTATATTATACATATTATATTATACATTATAATACATATATATATATATATATATATATATATATATATATAATACGTATTTTTATTTAAAATACTAAATATTTTTAGTTTTTTTCTCCTTTCCTTTTTTCGTTTTTATATTAGAACTTTTTCTCCTAAAATCCATTGTGTGTTATGTAAAATATTTTTCGAATAATTTTTAATATTTTTTGGGGGCTACCCAAAATAACAAAATCGATTAAGTAATGTGTCTCTCAGATCCCGACCATGAAAACGTTGGGTCTAAATTGCCAGAATACGTTTTTTATTTCCTTTACATTTTCACAATGTCGATAAGTTTAAAATAATACAAGATTAAAACTGGCCATTTAATGTTTGCTTAAGTATACAAGTCTTCTATCACACTCCTTTTTTCATACGTTTACAGTTTAGAACTGAATAAAAAAAATGTATTGAAATTTTTATTTTTTTTTATAGTGTATAGTTTGATAAAGTTTAAGTACACAAATTTAAAACATATAACATGTTACTTGAAAAAAAACTGAGTAAATAATCAATCATTTATCACAGAATTAATACATAGTTACGTTAACTGAAAAATTCACAAATATCTTCATAACAAATAAATCATTGAATGCGAAATAACGATTATGAGTGAGCTTGATCTACAAGTTCTGGGAAAAAATAAAGAAATATAAATTTTCTGAAGTACCATAAAAGCGACTATTTTAGGTTAAAATTTTTAACATGAAGTTAACTTAATGAGAAAAATAATATCAATTGTTTGATACTTAAAACAATTTCTAACATAAATATGGATTTTTTAGTCTGATAATATTTTAATTACTGCAAAAAATGATGAATGAGTATGTTTCTAAAAAAAAATGAAGTCACTCTTTCCAAAGCGTTACTGTTTCTCCGAACAATTTCTCAACCTACCTCGAATTTACTCTTTATCTTCCTTTTCTTTCTGTTTTTCTTTCCTCCCTTTCATCTTTTTCTTTATTATCTTTCCATTCTTATTTTCTTTAATTTTTTGAACATTTTTTAACGTTTACTATGTACCACACCATGAACTAAATGCATTTAAACCAAGTTCTTTTTTTTCTGTGAACTCTTTCATGGCCAGGAGCATATTTGAGAGTTCATCTATGTGTTTGGGTGGAGGAAAGGGGGTAACTTTTAATAGGTATTTTCCGATGACCAAGTGAAAAATTTTATTTATGTTAACCAGATGATATAAAATAAAATTAAAAAGCTCTAGGGGGTGAGTCGATTGCCCCTCTCAAATACGCCGCTGCTCCTGGTCAGAAAAGCAACCAATGCCAAAATTACATATCACTTAAAAGTTTAGAAAGGGGACTTAGATGGTACCTTAGTCGAAGCTATTTTTGTAATTTTAAGTGTTTTCAAAATATGGCCCAAAAATCAAAAATTATATTGAAAATTTCTGGTAAACGGCAAAATGTTTAATGACTTTAACGGGCAGCATGGATTTTCCTAACTTTACGTTTCATACCCCAAAAAATTACGGATTTTGTTTTAACATATATTTTACTTGAAACATGTTCGAAAAATGACGAAAATGTTAAAATTATCAAATTTAATTATTATGTATGTTTTTGGGTGAAGGAAGTGATATATGTCAATTAATGCACTTTTTAGCACAAAAATGTAAGGAATATGATTTAAATTATATATTAATTGAATCAATTTTTTTTAATTTTACATGCTTATAGCGAGTTTTGATCTCATTAACACAAATTTTATTTAGAATGAAAAGACCGATAGAGGGACGAGTATTAATCCGGTTGGATCAAAACCAATATCTTTTTAATTCTTTGAGTTTCAAATGCTTCAAAATTGGAAAATTTGCAATATTTGCTCTAATTATTCATATCCGTTGTTTATTTTTCTAAAAAAAATTTGTAACCAATATATACGTAATGAGTGATATAAAATTTTACGCTATTCATTATATGACAAGTCGTTGAAACCAGATTTTTTTCCTGTCAACAAAATTTTGTTTTGAACGAATTATTTAAATAAATTAAAATAATTTTTGATAATGTAGATTGTTTTAGCAATATAGTTTTGTAAAATTCGAAAATAAGCGATGCTGTGATGCATTGTAGGTCATACCTCTGAGTGTTAATATTTTGAATGGTGTATATTGGTGTATAATATTTTTTTGGTGGTTATTATAGAATAATTTCTCTTCTTTATCGTAATCGACCATTTACATCATACATCAAACATTTATAATTTCATTTTTACTTATCCAAGGCCAAGTCACGCCAATTATCATAAGGGGTTCTCACTTGTAAATATTTTCTAACTTTGTCTACATTTCTTAGACAAGGGTGCCCGAAAGACATCTATCCTTTTGGAGTTCCATCCGTACTAAAATTCTCTCTTTCCTCCATGCATATTATGCTACCATCGGACTCTTTTTTATATCAGGCTTTTGGTATAGCCGCTTAAGTTCTTCGTTTTTTCAAATCCTCCATGCTCGCGTGATTTTATCCATACGCTGCTCAAAGTTGCTTCTTAACAGCAATGTTTTTGCTCTAATTATCGTAATGTTCACACTACACAAACGTTTATTCTCACCGGACAATTCGGAGTGTGACACAGCTTTGTACTTTTATACTGTGGTCCTTCACTATTGTTCTCGCCTTTAAAATTTTATTTAGTCTATAATAACATCTACTACTGGATCTAAGCCTCACTTTATTTCATTTGGTTCATCATTTTCTAATCTCTTAAACTTGTATTGTCCAACTTCTTAATTTGGGTGTGTATGGTCCACGACCTCTTCTCTCCGTTTGACCATACACTCGATATTATTAGCATTTATTTCCAAGCCTACTTTTTTGGCTCTATTTAACAATTTTCTTGGCTTCTTAATGGGATTTTCCTTACATTCTGCTAGTAATACTATGTTGTCCATATAGACCAAAACTCCTATCATACAACCACCTATTTGTATACCGTGATTGTCAATACGGGTTTTCCTGATGACTTTTTTTAACGCTTAAAAAAATAAAAACGTACCTATGACGTTTATTTATATTTATTTTAATAAAATTTAATATCGTCGAAATTTCAATCAATATATACATTTTATACCTGCAATTTATATTTTAATTTGTTTTGTTGAGTGTACTTAATTCTTAAGCTAAGGTCTAGAATTAAATGTATTTAAACAGTTGATTTACACGTTTCACAAAAATTCATTTGTCTTTTTTAGTAGGTACAAAATCTCATTTTACTTCATTTCTAACCAAAACATTCTCGATATCATTTTGATTTTAAGAATAATTTTTTAAAATTTAACCGGAATGTGTATTTCTAACATAAAAATTGTAATTATGTTCATTTTTGTTGTTAATGTTTTTCATATTTGTTATGCTCCCGTTGATAATATAGGTAGAACCAATTGTGTTATAAAATATCATGATATATTTTTTTATATTACATATCGTGTTAAAGAAATAAATTTAAATAATAAACTTATTTATATATTATATGGCACATGCTATTTTCATTACAAAAAAAAAAAAAAAAAAAAATACTTATAATGATAACTTACCATAAATTATGGTATACAATATTATGTAATAAAAGATAAAAATCTGGATATTTCTATAGTTTATTTTTGGTAACTACAAAAACAAACAATGCTTAACATAAATTATTGTTTACAAAACTATGTTAAATAATTGTCATAAATAAAAATATTATATTATTTTATAATTACATTTTTTAGGATTGGCAATGTGTAAAAGTAAGAAAATATTTAATACTAACATTACACAAGATTATGAAAGAATAAGTTCCGTAACAAATCAATTACATAATAAACAATATATGGAACGAACAAATTTAAATATTATTACTTAATTAGATGAAATCAAAAATGTATTCAGAAGTAAGTATAATTTTTATTTATATATCTTCTGTTAAGGCATCATAAAGACTATTAAGGTTCATCTCCTCAACAACGTCCCTCTACTTCTCCCTGTCCCTTGGCACTTCCTCCTCGTTTTCTACTCCAATTATCCTGCACATGTTTACATATCTTCTATTAGCCCACCGTTGTCTGGGTCGTCCTTCGGGCCGTTTTGAAGTCGATCTCGATTTTGTAATGTATCCATGTACTTCTTCAGATTTCCAAACATGACCGGCCCATTTTTTTCTGTTACTCTTCGTGATTCCTATTATAAGTACTGCTTCTCCAAATAATCCTATTAACCCTCCATTTGTTCTAACTTTCAAATTCACCTTCTTTATTCTTTTTCGGTCCAAAAATTTTCAGAAGTATTTTTCTTTCAAAACACCCAATTCGTCTCATCCATCTTTGTGATTGCCCACGTCTCACACTTTTATGCAATGGGTCTAATTAAAACTTTGTACAATCTAATCTTTGATCTTCTTAAAAGTAATTTTGATTTCAATAATGTAAAATGTTGATAGTTCAGAATGGCATCTATTTGCATTTCTGCAACTATCAATCTTTTTCTTATTTCTTTATGATTATTGGCGTTTTTGTTCAGTCATGCTTCATGGTCTTTGAAATGTTCTAACATTTCAAATATAAAAACTTCTATTTGTCTGGATATTATTAGGTATTTTGTTTTCTCTCCATTTATTTTAAGACCGATTTTTTTCCCTGCCCATATTTTATCTTTTGCGCATTGTTTCAGACTCCCCTCAGTTTCTGTATTATCACTAGATCATCAGCATACGCTACAATCGCGAGCCGTTGATTATCACTAAGTTTTATTCCTTCCGCCTTTCTAAGAACTTGTCTCACCATTGACTCTAAAGCAATGTTAAACAATACCAGTGACAATGCATCTCCTTGTCTGAGACTTGTTGATACCTGGAATTTATTTGAGTAGATTTCTCCAAATCTCACCTAGGATTTATAGTCTTATACATACGCTCATTCTAACAAGCTAACATTACGTTCCATATTTTTTTTTCTTTCTACCAAGTCATTATATGGTGCCTTAAAATACTCAATTAGAATATGTACGTTTTTATTGAATTTATAGTTTTTTTCTTCATTTTTATAATATTAATTTGATCTTGAATCGATTTATCTACCATGATCTTCAACACCGCCTGGTATGCTCCAATAATTTTTAATAAATGGTTTCAATCTGTTTAATCAGAACTTAGATAATGTTTTGTACAAATTGTTTAACATAGAAGTTTCTCTATACTTCTTTAGGCCATTTTTATACATCGGGCATAGGGCAGACATCTTCCATGATTCTGCAATATTCTACTGCTTCCATATATCAATTATTAGTTTATAAACTTGTTGAATCAAATTTTTTCCACCTTTTTTTAGGCATTCGGGCACTACTTCATCAATCCCAGTGGCAATTTCATTTTTCAGCATTTTTATTTTTTATATTGTAGATTTGTCCAATAATTTTTTTGCAGTTAAAATCAGTTGTATTATGGTTTTATTTTATGGTTGATTCATCATCTTCTTGAACATGCTTTTAAACTCATTTGCTATTGCCAATTTCATCTACTAATCTGTTATAATTGGTCTACCGTATTTTTTTACAATGTTTGTTTAGTTATAATATAAAATAATATTATAATAATTTAAACTTATTTATAGAAATACATATTACAAAGTTGTATTCGTCGTGTTTATATAAAATGTTTACACACTAATTACCTTACTTATAAGAGAAAACTAAACCGGCTATTTTTTATTTCCTATAGCTAGAGAAGGATATAACAACCGCAAATACTATGCTCAATTCGCATTTAAATTTTTGCGTAAGTAAAATTGTTTATACATTTTAATAGCACATGTTGAATGATTACATAAACAAAAATTTAATCATTTATTGCTATGATGACTTGACGTAGAATTGTATAAAATATCGGTAAGGTCATTCGTTGTGAAGTTTTAGTTTTAAATTTAATGTTAATAAAAAATTCTTAAAAAACATTATGATTATGAGATATCTAAGTAAATCAAATGCCCAATAAGTTGAAAATTTGAATGTTCTACATTTTACTTAAAAGTTTTAAAAGTTTTTTGAAGTTCAAATGTAATTTTAACTTTATCTATTCAAATTATTTTTAAAGGACCAAAAACAAATATATTTATCCAATAATTATAATTTATAAAAAAAAATAAAAATTCAATTCTGAGCAAGATCAGTAATCTTTTACGTCCTAAAAAATAAAAATAAATGCACTTAAATCATAAATAATATTAGTGTATATATTTTAACTTTATTAACAGGCTACGTTATAATTTCATATTTAGAATATTTATATATAAAATATATTTTATTATTGAGCTTGTTTAAAATCGAAGGCATTGAGATTTCGAGAGAAAAAATTGAAATGAAAACAAGAGTAATTTTAATAACAATGCTTCAATTTGCTGATTATACGGTTGTTTGTGCGATATCTGAATAAGTCTTATAAGCAGCGTTATTTGTAATAAATATCACTTTCAAAGAACATATGCTACCCTAATTTGCTACAGATAATCAAACCGTCTATAAATATAGGTAACACAAGAAAATAATTGTTAAGAAAAATCAAGTTGTTCGAGTAGACTATACCATGAACTTTTATTAGATTACTTTAATTAAAACAGACGTTTGAAAATCAACACTGGTAATCAAAATAAGAAAACGTCAAGCACAGACGCATTCCTCAAACAAACAAAAATTATGATGTTAAAAAATGTGAAAATAAAAAGTGCCCGTATGAAAAAAAATGAAAATAGTGTGGGATTACTTAGAAAGTATACATGAAAAATGAATAAAAAGATAATAGGCATTTATAAGACAAAAAAAAAAAAAGAAGTAGCTATTGCAGAAAAATGAATTGATTATGTTAGACTACGCAAAGAGTACTAATGAAGACGTTATAAAAATAATTGAAGAAATAAAAATATAGATAAATTGTCTAAAAAGGAAAAGATGGCAGAGGATAGAGCACGTTAATAGAAGCATAGAGGTGAACTGTTAAGGTTAATAAATATTGAAAAAATGACAAAAAGAACAATATCAACAGAGGACATCCAAGAACAAAATATATAATTTTTCAAATTCTGAATCAGTTAAATATTAATTTCTCTTTGGTTGTCAAAACATCGTCCATCATGATTAGTGGCACTAATTGATAATTTTATTACTATTTATATACATTATTTTATGACCCGGTTCCGTGAAAACCAGAATTTACATATATAAAGTTTGCATACATTTAAAATTTTTAACATTGATTTTTTTTTAACATTTAAAATACTTTTACTAAATAATAACTAAAAAATACTACATTTACTCACAATTAACAGACTTCCAAAATGTTACTTATTCAGCTACATTGTTGCTAATCAATTATTTGGTATACGTACATTTAATTTTTAGTATTATAATTCATAATTGATTTTCAGGAGAGGATGGTAAGTTCATTTTTCCATATCTTCCAAAAAGTAGGAGGGGTTCAATGGGGTTTTTTGGTATTAGTTTCAACATTATTTTCTCGTGATGATAAAACTAAGATGTAAACAATTATGGTAGTTTTAAATTGTTTTCACTCGTTTTCAATTCTAGTGCCAAATAAAAAGCAAATAATTAATTCAGGGATAAATTCTATTGTTACATCAAAATCATTATAGGTAATCTAAGCTCTCTCAGAATTGTTATTTTTAAAGGTAGTTTACAATTGCTTACAATTTTTATATACAATTTCTAACCAACCAATATAGTGACCCACAGAGTCAAATTAATCACGCGACCACGAATTATTCTGGCTTTTTTAATTTTTAGATACTTGTTTTGTGAATGGTAAGAAATATATAAATGAGTCAAAATGTTTATGTTAAAGCCGGGAACAACAATAATTCACGAAAAATTTAAATTCATTATAAAGTATTTTTATACTTTAACCAAATAAAATTTTTTTTAGCATCCAATAACACAACGTTCAGTAAGTTGACATCATAATAACATAATTCTTAATTTGAAATAAATGTAAACTATGTAAACTATGTAAAACAAAAAGACATTAGCAGAATATTTTTTTTTTTATTTGCAGACTATGCAAAAAGATACTACCAAGCAATAAAAGCAGCTTTATCTATTGTACCCGGTATATCTAAAGTTTTATTTTTGATAATTTAACCAGATTTAGTTTCCGTAATTTCAAAAAAAATCAAAAATATTTTTTTGAATAAATTAAGAAATTTTTCGAAACTCTGAAAAATATTTAATTTTAGCGTAATTAGGCTTGAATGTTCACAGAATACTGAAAAGTGATAAATAACAATATACTCAGAAATATAATTTCTTTTTTTTCTGCAAGGTTGTTTTTTTAGATTTTTTAGTTATACATATGTTATAGTATATGTTTTTATTTTATTTCTTTCACATCAAATTTATTCCCATTCTTTCCTTCCTACCTCTATTTTTTTCATTTCTTCTTTCATCTTAACATATTATTTTTATAATATATTATGTGTTTCACTTAAATATTATTCAAATTTAAAGCTGACAAAAAAAGAATGATATTTGATTTTGAGCGAAGCGAGGAAGCTATTTATTTTACAAAGATGTGTGTTTTTTTTTTTATTTTTTTTTTTTATATTGTGTCTGTGGCACGTGTAGCTTCTAGGGAATTGCTCTGATCTTTAACAACAGTACCTCTTTCCGGTAGAGAATATTATATGCTTGGTGCATTATTGATCGTGTTTTTTTCGAAATTTTCAATTCCAAAAAAAAATTTTCAGGAAAAACAAAAAAATTTTTAAAAAAAAACGGAAAAAAGTACGGAAAACGTGTTTTTGACAAAATCGATTTTGTTAATTGGTCATAACTCCCAAAATAATGATTGGAAAGACTTGATATTTTCACACAATGTTAAAATTGGTAATCTACAGGTGGGAGGCAAATTGCAAAATATTTCACAAATTTTTAGGCTAAATATAGAACTTTGAAATTTTTAAACTTTCCAATTTTATTGTCATTTAATTTCAATAAAAACTTAAATTTTTCAGAAAAAGTTTTGAAAATTTAATATCATTTTAAAAATATATATATCTGTTCGTAACTAAAAAATGTTAAAAATTGTTAGTCACAGTTTTTTTTTATAGTCGTTTTAATTCTGAAAATTGGCCGAAAATTGTTATTTTTGTGATTTATTTTGTGGAAAAAATTTTTACTTACACAATTTTATTATTTAAGAATTGAAAATTTAATATGTTATGTAAAATAAAAATTTCTATAAGTATACGAAAATTTCAAAGAAATCGGCCCAGTAGTTTTCAAGAGCGGACAAGAAAAGTGTCGATAAAATGGTGCGTCACACTATAAAATTATATATTGTTCACCGACTAGGTGCCGCGCTGGTTCTAATCCCACTCCCAGAAAAAAGTTTTTGCGTTTTTTTTCAAGAATTTTTTCAATAACAAATCTTGTAATTAACATTTAACCCACATTCTATTGTCCTATCGAGCTGAAATTTCGCATACAGCTTTGTTTAGGATGACAACACATTATGGACAAGTCAGTAAAGGAAGACCTCGAAGGACTAGGATTAGATTTTTTTTTGATTTTTATAAAAAGTTTTTATTAATTTTTATCTTTGACAAGAGTATTTATTGTTAAATTTGTTTTTACCACGACGTATACTAGATAACTGAGCTCGCTCAGAATCGTATTTTAAAAGGCAATGATTTATCATTGCTTTCAAAAATTAAATAATGCATTTAAACCACAACTTCTAAACTAATGACCCACCCAAAGCGTAGTCGCTAACCCGTCAAACTACCCACGCAACCTAGATTAATCCCGGCGCTTAATTTCGTTATTTGTATATAATATCGAGAATCAATTTCTATACATACAATTGTGTTTTGAACAGTTTAATATTAACAAATTTGTGAACGCAGGTTAACGATTTTTTTATGCATATTACATTTTCAAAAAGTTTTATGAATATAAAAAAATATTATTAATTTGAATTACGAAAAATTGGAAATCTGAAAAACACTTCTAAGAGCTCAATGTAGCTTGAACTTTGGTAGGTTTCAAGTCATTTTATCAAATATTATGCAAGAAAATCACACAAAGCAAAATTGCTCGCTTTTTACTCCTGTTTTGGCGTATTATTTTTAAATTGTATCCAAAATTTTAATGTAGGTATAACCTTACCACCAATAGAGCTACCAGAAAAAGAGGATAAGTGTATAGAGCATTTGAAAAGCATTTTTAAAGAATCAACTTGGTTGAATAACTATAAAAACAAACAAAAACAAATAATCTTAAAACCAATATAGGTATTCATTTACACTCTAATCATAAAAAAAGGCGGAATAATTCTAAGTCACGTTGATAGTTTGATATTGTGGGTGGCTTATTTTAAAAGTGTAATTAAAAATTGTATAGTTGTCACATACTTATAAAAATAACGATTCTGAGTGATCTTAGTTTATCTATAATAATTTTGCCAAACAATAGAATTTATTACTATACTTAGCTTAAAAATTTTTGAAATATCTTGAAAACAATATAGGATCTGTATCTTATTTATTTTATTTTTATGTAAAAATTTTAGTTTATTTCAATCATTATTATGGATTTTATGGCTAAAAAACTAGATAAATTAATAATGTCAAAAACATGTTTGCCGTAGTTTTTAATGTTTTTTCCGCATTTTTGTTTTATGGCTACTTTTCAATTTTTTACGCTTTAATATATGGCCTCTCAAGTACCACGTATGTATTAGTATACCTTTCAGAAAATATACTGACTTTAAAAATTAAAACATAATTAAAGAATTTATCGTGATTTCAATATGCTAAAAAACAAATTAACATGATGTTAAAACGATTGGTATTGTTACACTCAGAATCTAATACATAGGTTTTGTAAGATGACCAAGAGAAAATGAAATGACATAGATAATTTGTATAAATAATGAGGTTTCATATATATTTTTAGGTGCCATTATGATGACGCCGTACGAATACTGCGACAGTAATCCTTTTCTAACCGCATTCTTTGGTTTGTGAAAAATTAAAAATTTATTGCAGTGTTATTTTCATTTTTTTATAACAATTATACTTAAGTACCTACCCTCAAGTCTTTTTATTTTCATGTTGTGTTAGCATTAAATATTTGAGACCAAGCCACGTCTATGATTTAAACTCAGTATTTCTCTGAAACACTCATACATTATTACAATCAGCAATAAAAATAATGTATTCTTTGAAATGAAATGACAATTACACCATTATTATCAATTTCACATATTTTTAAGGTTTCGGAAAAAATTTTAAAAGATTTTGTGTTAAATAACCAAAATATATAACACATTTTTGGCGTTTTTGTCATCAAGTGCCTTAGTTGCAGTAGATGGCGGTCAAATTTACGATACATCATCAACATCAACACAAAATCGTAGTTATTCATAAAATTTAATTTAATCTGATTCTTCGAGTTAATAACGTCCGGTGATAGGTATCCGTTGGGGCTTAAGAATACTTCTTATCTATCTCGATGCATATGAGTACTTGTCGCCAATATACTATTAAAACAGTCATGGATGAAATATATTTTTATACCTTTTTTTCCATGAAAAAAAGTGATTTTATCAAGATTTAGACTTATCTTTACGTAACTTTCATGGAAAAATCAAATTAAATCATTATTCATCCATGATTGCCCTACGTTTATTTTGTCAATTTCATATCAAGCTCAGTCCATACATTCCTATGTCTATAATTCAGTGTAGGTCGACTTCTAGTAAAAACGAATTAAAATGTAGGTAGGTATCATCCACTTATTATTATTTCACATCGACTGGAAAATTGGTGCTCTATCACAGTTTGATATTATTTTGTTTTTATTTGAAAATGTGTATGATAAAAATTGATAGGTAGTTATAGAAATTATAACTAACCTAATGACATTCGATAATATACTTTTTTAAATAATTTTTTAATTGAATTTTATTTCTACATTTTAATCATGTTGGTGGACTATACATATTTTGTTTATTAAGTAATAAAAATATAAAATTACTATATAAAAATTGATTGTGTTCAACTGTATAGTATTTTGTAGATAATTTTAGTAATTATTGTAATAGTTTTTATTTTAGTAATTATTGAACAGCATCATTATTGTATTGATCCAATGCGTAATAAAATGAATCCGTTTTAGTTTATTACGACAGAAGTAAGTCAATATTCCTACATCATTCATTTTAAATTGCATTTAATTTATTTTATTAAAATTCAAATTAAAAACCTTTATTACAAAAGTAACCTACGATAGGACCTCTATGAAAAAAGTAGTTTTGGCAGTGAGATAATGCCCACAAACTATAAAAAGCATACCAAAATATTCGTAAAATATTTACGTTTAAGTCTAATGTGGTCACTCTTCATAAAATACGATTTATTTCAGTCCCCACATACGTTTGACTCTAGCCACGTTTATAATCATAAACGTGGATTACCTACTATCATAAATAAAATAGTTTTAAGATTTTTAAGGTCTAAAAATTTTAAAATTAAATTTGATATTTCTATTATCTTTTATAATGTTTAACATGCTGAAACATTTTAAAATGTAAATATACGAGTAATATTCACCATTAGTTAATTATAATTAATTAACCACCATTTATAAATACTATATATATAATATACTAAAAATATCAAAATATTTTTGTTTATTACATACTTCCGTTTACATTTTATTAAAAATAATTTATTAATTGTATACCTTCATCATATATAACCGCGTTATATTTTCAACCTTTAAAATAACAGTTTAATCTTTATTCAAAAAAGATCTAAAAAAAATAACAAATTCATATAAGTATTCCAAAGCAGTATTAGTAATTATCCATTTGACACAAAAAAAAAAAAAAAACTATTTTTAATTTATTTTAAATACCAATGAGAGATTTGTAAAATTATATTTTTAAAAAAGTAACAAAATTACCAGTAAATTAACAAGGATTTAAAAAGGTATTTTGGCAATTTATTTTAAAAAATTGAGACAACACATATTTAACAGAAACTATAAGAATAGGATTCGTATTTTTCTGAGTTGGTCACTTCTATGTGTGGAATAAATTAATCGTATCAATTATTTATATTTATTTGAAATGTATTAAGTATGAAAACCATCAACGTGTTAACATGTATCAAAAACAAAAAAACAATATATACTCATTTAAATACTATTAATGTGTTTTTAATAATGTGATAATTTTATTTACATTAAATTATGCGATATTAATTTTTAGAAGAATGTATTATATTATTAAAAGTTAAAAGTTAAGCTACAACAATTGCGCAAACTGATGTTCAAAATGTTGACGTTTTAAGCAAAATCTATTGAAAAGTTTGTACTTTGTGTTTCATTTCTAATGCATGTGTTAAATATGGGATAAAATTACAAGACATTACGAATTACTATAAACTAATAATCTCAATGCCAATTTTTCACAAAATTAATATAGTTTTAATAACTGTATTCAAAATATTAAGGTATAATTTATTTTTAAATATAATTTTTTTTAACCTGGATTAAATTTTACTGTGCCCATAGTTGGGGCAAGATAAATTATGCATAGTCATCTTAACTGTACATACTTTATAAATAATAATCATTATTAAGTGAGACAAAAAAATAAAAAACGTTTTTAAAATTTATTTTCCTTACTTTAAATGTTGTTATATTGTAATGAAATAATTTATATTTTGTTTGAAAAAAAAAAAACAAATTTTTGATAACCTTAATATTTACAAAATTTGAGGGTCAACTCAGTGTTCGGTAATATTGACATCAATAATGATAAAAACGGATCATTATATGATATTTTCCCCAAAATATTGCGAATGACCAAAAATATTTAACACAAATTGACGTCAAAACAAAATTTTATTTGGAGTGTCTTAACATTGCCCCGTCTAACCACTTTGCCCCTCATTCCACTTTGAATTGAGAATTCAATAAAACAAAAATAATTTCTGAAAATATCTGATAGTTTCAATAATAATAATGATTCACGAATATTATGTAGATAAACAAAATTAGCATTGTTTTATTGTGTAATATACTAATATGTATGATATTTTGATCGGCCATCTTAAAAATGCTTAAATCAGAATAATGGAATTTAAGTGATTTTACAATAAATGTGTAAATCTGCTATGATTGTTACTTTGAAACTGAAAATGAAAAATAAAAAATGTATATGAAATATATACCGTTGATGTATCAAATCACATTGTGTTGATGATTATGTTGTCTGCTTCAAGCACAAATATGAATTTTGGTTAACTAACCAAATTAAAGTTGATTCATGTATAATATATTATTAGCAATATAGTTGTATATTCTTTTTTATGTTTAGGATTATAAACTTACACAACATTAAATTTTTTTTTCTATTTCCACAGTTCCCTAAAAATATTATGTCGAGTTGAAAAACTTGGAAAGTTATAAAAAACGTCTAAACCTATTTGCATACTGTCGTTATATAATATATACACATAGGTATACTATTTTATGAAAGAAAATGTCGAATAAAAAATAATATTTTTAATTCACTAAAAACTTGCTCATCAGTAATTGTATTGTTTTTACCAAATTGTTTAAATTGTTTTTTTTAACGAATGATTTTGAATTTATATGTTCAAAAAATGTACTTTCAATACATCCAAACACAAGGGTTACCATAATCAGCGTGTACTTATATAAATATGAAGACCGGAGCATATTTATATTTTGAGTGTACCAAGAAACCTATTGATTTAATAAAGATGTGGTAGTTTTAATATTGTTTTTTGATAATTAAAATGTTTTTCCTTGCAGGAATTAATGATTTTCTAACTAGTTGTAAATATTTTTTCATATAATATTTATTAATAATATTGTCACATATTATTCCTACATTATAAATTAATAATTTAATTGTAAATAAAATTACCTATTCCTAAAATCCAATCCTTTATATTATGGACCCTATCATTTTTGAGTATAGTTTTTTCAAATGAAATAACAACGTTAAAATCATATACCTATTACACCAATATCACATATTTCATTTTTCAATTTATAATCAACAACAAATTTGTACTGATACAAAATAATGAATATTTAAACAATGTATTATATTCTTCTGTATGTAACGTTTATCTTTGTTAGTAAAAATTAAATTACCATTAAGCCAAAAAACAATACGTTCGCTATTTTTCTTTAGCATTTTACAAATTTAATTTTAAATAAATAAAAGTGTCTGAAAATTAAATTTTCTAATTTAGCTTCTGAAAGTAAGTTTTTTTTATTAAAATGTAGGCGATATAATATAGTTGTTCAAATAATATTCAGTTTATTGCAAAGTCCTTAAATATTAAACAATATTCAATGACTTTTACAGAAACTTCTCTAGATAATACTTCAGAGAAGGTTTTTATCACTGCATTAACTGTTCAAATATTTATAATAAATATATTATGATCTAATATTTCAGCGTGTAAAAGTAAGTCATGTCTTATTGCGTAAAAATTTGCAGATAACAAACTTCTTAAGGAAACTTTACATACCTGTGTATATATATAATATAGAGTGTATTTGGATTGTCGTGAACAAAATTTTCCGATTTTTCTACAAAATTGCTTTACAAAGACATTTTTAGAAATGATCAATTGTTTTGATTTGTGTTACAACCAAAAAAAAAGCATAGTTATTATAACAAATGTGTGGGCTAGTTTTTAGAAAAGGCAGTGACCAACTATTCACATGTAGTGAATAAGCGCTTTGTTCTTGGCATCCCCCAACTAAGGATTTAAAGTTTTTACCATACCGGTCGACAGTGATTTGGTTGTTGACCTTTTAGGTGCACCTATTCTCGTTCTTTTATGATGACACGATCCTCTCTTTGTTATAAATTTTTTTCCTTAGGGTGCCAGAGACATTCTTAATACCGATATTAACCAATACCAATAAACGATATCGTACAAGGATTCATACCTAAGGAAATGCAGACATAAGTGATCGTACAACTAGTACAGGATATAATACCTACCGAGTGTTTATAGTATAAAAAAAATTGTAATTAAAGAAGTTCCGCGGTTGAAGTTCGATAAAATTCCGACTTCTCGGTTTCTCGTTGTTTTGATTGATTTCGAATATTCATACAAAATAACGTATTATAAGTTATACAATTAATATACCTTCATTAAGTACCCATTTTCATACTGTAGAGCCTAATATTTTGGTTAAAACACGTGATTTTCCAAAATGTTGGGGTACATACCGTACATGTTTGAAATTAATCTATGAATAAAACAACGTAATATTTTTTTATAATAGTTCAAATGTCTCTCAATGGATTTCCAGAAAATAGTAAGTATGGTTATTTTCATCAGTTATTCCATGTGACACTTATTAACAATTAAGACATGATAATGTTCCAGTTTTTTCGTTTAATACAGATCATACGTAACTTTTATGTGTTACTTTTTAATTTACAATTGTAAAAAAAAAAAAATTGTGTTTGTGACGTTTACTTTTTTGACTTGGATCTTTTTTTTAAAATTGTATTGATAAATCTATTTGTACAGATAGCCATCAACAAATACTAGACTGGATCTATGAAAACATAGGTGCGTATAGTACCAGATAAAGCATTTATGGACAGGAAAAAATTATGCTTCAGTAACATTGTGAATTCAAAAACAAATGGTTTGAATGACAAAATACACTGTCTATAGTGACTAAGTATTTAAGAAGTTTGTTATTAATAAAAATTCCATCATTTATAAAAATTTTAACTTTTAACAGAGTATATTTGATCGAAGAAAATAAATATGAATAAACAGATTAGATTATGATTTTTGTTCAATTAGTAATTATAATATTTTATATGGTATATTAAGATGAAAATAGTTTTTTATTGATGATATTTCAAAATATATGAAATATTAATTTTTTTAGCAATAAATAAACTAAATATTTCCACTGATAGTAAGTTTTTGCTTTATAAAAATGCACGTAATTTTTTCAACAGGTACTTACCTAAGAATACAAATTAATCGTCTTTAACTCTAAACAAAATTGTATGTCATAATTATATAATACGTATTATCATTTTTGTGTGTTTTTAGTGGTAATAAATGATAGATTTATTTATAAATAGTAAATATTTTCTTCAAAGTTTTGCCTTTACCGTTTCATGCAATACTTGTTAATTTAATATAAATTTATAGCGAGCTAGTATAGCGGGGTAGAGATGTATAAACTTATTAGTAGGTTAAAATTTTGTGTTATAAAAATTAAATCCTTATAAAATTAGCAATGACTTATGATATGATTCTAAACGAACTAAGATATCAAAACATTATTGGATAAAAATAAAAACCTTTATGAAGCTATAGTGATGGGTGGCTCAATTTTTTGTTCTTTATTCGTCAATTGGAACTTGATTAAAGCAAATAAAAAGTGACGTTAATCCAATCAAAATACACTTATTCAATAATACTCTAACTAGCCTTGTTTTACCGAAGCTACTTTCCCAGAAAACAAATTTGAAATTTTTAAAGAAAATTTATTATAAGTACTCGGTCGGTACCAAGATTATTAGCTAATAATATATATATAATATATATAATACGAGTATATATAGCTAATATACCTACTATAAATCGTGGGTTGATACTATCTATATATTTACTATATAGGTACAGGTATCAAAAGTTGTGGAAAATTAAATATCTGCGTTAAACCAACGATTTTTCCATTACATACATTATACATATGTGTACAATGTGTATCTAAACTAAAGCAGGATTTCAATTAAATGGAAATTTTTGAAAATACCAAAGTTTTATATATAGCTCAAACATTTTTTAAATTTCTTGAATATTTTTTTTACCTTAGTTTATTATTGTAAAATTTTCAATATTATTCTGTCAAATCTATGTTGCCTTAAGGTATCGTGCGACAAAGTATGAGTTACCACTAACCAGAAATAAATGTAAATAACGGAGCGTTATTGAAGAAATAATGGTGATTTCATAGTGGTAAAAATAATAAAACACATATTATATTAAAACCAATAGGTACATTCATTGCTACATTCAACATCTTAAATGCTTCCAAATAGGTTCCATTTTAGAGTAATAAGATAAAAAAATGGAAATTTTTGTTGTACCACACATTATACCCAGAATGTAAAATGTAATGCAATCAGCAAAATTAACCACAATAAATACATTGTGCAAAATTTTAACAAATTGAATGATAAAAACAGATAACCATTTTAAAACCTTACAAAATATTGTAGTGATAATAATTGATTTTTGAATTTCTACAATAATTCTAAATCCACATTCAATTAATTAATATACAACAAACGTGATAAAATAAAACAGAAATTATATTTTTAAATAATTATTGATTTAAAATACAATTTAACAAAGAATATGAATATGACCTTGGTTTATGTTTTAGGCTACGTAATACAATACGTTAAGACATGTCAAAAAGTATTAGATGCACGTACGTTTCTAAGTTTTGCATATGTTTTGTGATAAGAATATTTTTAGTGTTGGTGATACATTAACAAAGATAATCATGCGTGCGATAGTAATATAAAAATCACCTATAAATAGTATACGGGAATAAATATTGGTGTTGTTTATTATTTTTCAATATTTTTAGCTGGATTATTATTTCCGGGAGAATTTTGTACAATACTGAATACCTTTGATGGACCACCTGAAGCTCTGGATATTTATATGTATACTGCAGCAAATGAATAAGTATTTAACAAGTCTGTTATTAATATGATAACATATCATTTGTAGAAAATTGTAAACATATATCTGAAGGAATGTATTTAAAAATCCAATTATAAACTTATGAATTTTATCTATTTATTTCACTTTACTTATTTTATGTAATTATAGTCATCATGTATAATTATTTCCGAAAATGCACATTATGTATAGCTTCATAATCAATTATATTTTATAAAAACTTTATGGGAAAATTAAACTATGACCTTTGTGGATAAGCACATAAAACTTGAAACAAACATGTAATAATTGTCTTGTTGTATTAGAACGTGTATTTTTTACCTACTTTATTTCTATGTAAATAATATAGGGGCACACCCAGGTTTATCGCAACTATAAATAAATGTCCTAAAAAATATTGAGTTTGATTGAAAGTCTCAAAGGAATAATAATGTTGTTAGGCATTAGATCATCATCTTGTAAGATAAAGTTCCAAGATGTAAACTAAATCTATAACTGATGATTATAAGTCAGCTCAGTTCAATTACAAGCATTTGGTACATAAAAATCATGATTTTATTGAAAAATAGACCATATAACAGTTAGTTTAATACTAAATTTAAGAATAAAAAAATGTATCATTTTTGCAGGATTTCGATAGACTAATAATTTTGGAAAAATAAGCAATTTTGAAAAATTAATGTTTTTTATGTTTTGACTCATATATCCCTTTCAGAATCGTAATTTGCATAGGCGATGAGCCACCATTGCTTGAAAATATTTAATAATAAGTGCTCCTGTCTCTTAAACTCAAAATATGTCAGGCGAGTTCTATCACTACATTAAAATGCGTAGACCACAGTAAATAATAAAAATTATTTGAATTCAAAATGAGCTCTTCAATGTATTCTTGTGTCTTCAAATCAGCAATTTTTCATATTATTTTTTTTATAAATTTATAAATAAGGTAACACAAATGTAAAAAACCGAGATCACGTTTAATATGCAATTTATTATTGAAAAAGCCTGGATTACTGGTTGGTTCTTGGTTTTGATGTTGTGGTTCAAACTTGTTATATAATATTTGAAAGCAATGACAAATATTGGCCTTAAAAAACAATTCTGAGTGAGCTCAGTTATCTATTAGAATATAAGCATGCGTCCTGGTAAAACCAAATGTAATAAATTCAAAATATTAAAAATTCATCAATAATTTTTTCTAATAAATTTTTCTAAAAATGGTTCAAGAACTCCGTGATGCGTATGGAGAATAATAATTTAAATAACATGTACAAATTTCAAACCTTTTAGACCATTACTTGGTTAGGTTGAGGAGTTTATAAAATTTTTTTTATCAATTGCACAACAGTGCGTAATTTTATTGTTATATATATATTATAACATAATATTTAAATAACACAGTTTTTCAATACTTCTTTATACGTTTTCAGAATCTACTTGGCTGATTTTTTTATTCAGAAAGCAAATTTTTTTAAACATAAAATACTTAATTTTCAATTTTTAACTAAAAAATTTGTGTGAGTTACGAATTTGTTTCCAAAAATAAGTCAAAGGTATGACCAAATTTCGAAAATTTTCCAGTAGCATATGGATTTATATGGAAATAACAACTATGTTTAAGTATTTTAAAACTTTCTGGCCAGAATAATATTTTTAATAGAACAAAAATTACGAAAAAAATAGAAGTTTCAATTTTTTTTTTTGTGGTTTTTGTTCAATAAAAATTTTTTATTGAAGTAAATTCTATGGAATTTATCATAAGGTTGGTAAAACGTAAATACAAGACTTAAAATTTTAAAAATCGCACTATAATATCCCAAGTAACTTGATCCAGATTTTTTTAGAAGATACATACATTACAAATTGAAGTTCTCTTACCACCCTTAAAAGTTTTTCCAGGCTAACCAAATTTTTTTTTTTATAATAGCATTTTAAAAACAATACTTTCTTCAATACACACATAATTTAAAATAATTAATCAGAGCCAGAGCTAAAAATTGTATAGACCAAGAAAAATTAAATGTTTTTGAACTCAAATAGTTATTGATACACAATTTACTTATATGAAGCTAGGATACAGTTAATCAAAGACTGTTGAAAACACATTGAAGTAGTGTTCAATCTTCAAAAGAGTTCACATTTGTGAGAAGGGTAAGTGGTTTGAAATTTGTGGTTATAACTTTATATATAATGACTTTTATATCTTAAAGCAGATTTGAACAATTGAAATTGAAAAATAGATTTTAGGCAATCTCAGTAATTTCATATCTCTAAAAAAAAAACTATTCATTTTATAAAAAAATTCCCATAGAATACTAGCTACAAAGAGCTTGTGTAATTTTGTAAATCAATTAACCAACCAACACACAATACAGTGATAAATTAAAAGTGTAGTTGCTACTCCAACTAATATAGTCTCCCTTATTTTTATCATTTTCACTTTTGAGTATAATAATTCAAATATACTTTTGAATGTTTTTGCATCATAACTAAAAAAAAAAGAAATACAAATGCAAATCAAAATTAATTTTATATGTTTTGCATAATTTTTTAAACAGATTTTGTTTTAGAAAAAACAAATTAAAATTTATGGAATTTTGAAAAAATTTTATGAACAATAAATGTTCTACTAGTAGATAAATTGTTAAAAAACAAAAAAAAATCTGTTATGGAACAATAAAATGTTTGCTCTGCTCAGATTGTAAATACCGTGATTTTATAAAATAACAAGTTCTTTTTTCCTACGTTTAGAATATAGTGTTGAGTATGTTAATGTTTAATTAAATGGCAAAATAAGTGCGAATACAAATTAAAAACATTCCTTGTACCGGTCTACTATTTGAAACCAACTGGCAACTGTGTAAACAATCTATCATTTGTCAGAGGATGGGGTATACATAACAAAAAAATCATTGCAATTAAAAAAAAAATTCTGAGTGAGGTCGATTACATATACGTACTGGGAAAAAAATCAGGATATTAAAAGCAACTATAATCTATACCTACTATAATAATTATGACTTAATTTAAAAATAAAATGTTTCAAATAACATGAAAATTTATCATACCTTAAATAATTTTTGATACTTCAACAATTTCAAACATAAATAATAAATATAGATTTATTAATTTGTGATAAAATTGTTATCAACGAGAATTCTAATAAAATACCTATGACCTATTTATTGTTCCCTACTTGTTGCTAAAAACAATGAAGAAATGCACACTAAAGCGTAATATCGAATTTACTTCCTTTTTTTTCTTTCCTTTCTGTCATTTTTTACCTTTCCTACATTATATGTATTTCTTCCTATTTTTTTCTTCCATTACTATGCAATAATATTCTATGAAAAATAGCTACCTACTTTTGTCTACACTACTTCACAGCATGCTATAATTGTTCTCTACTTTTTAGTCTTGTCACATAATTCTCCGAGTCAACATTGTCATAAATCACGGTTTAAAATATATAAAGTATATTTTAAACCGTGGTCATCAAATTCAATTCATTTATTAATTAATTCATTTGTTAGTCAAGACGTTTGTTTGGCAAAAATTAATCACAAATATGAGCAATATGACCAATTTTCGTCACTTTTTTCCAATTTATAAAAAATATGATACGTGCTTCAATCCGATCTATCAAATACTCGTCCCTCCAGCTGGTTTTTCGTCTAAATGTGTTTGTTTTTGGATCAAAATTCGTTATGTTATGACAAAATTAAAAAACTGTTTTAAAGAAAATCGTTTTAGAAAATTACGGCTTGTAGTTTCCAAAAACAATCTATGAAAAAAATTATATTGGAGTCAATACAAAGAACTCGCATGCGCAATTACTGCACTCAAGGTGTAATTACTTTTCAAATATAATTTATCCAACTAACGGAACTTTTTTATAATATGTTAAAATTAATTTTTCCTTAATAATTCGAAAAATGTGTATTTTCTGGTGTTTTTTAACCAAGTCCTAAAAATGGAACATTCAATTTTCCGTTAGGTCTTTTAGTACCTAATTTTTATGAAAGCAAATTTTTATGCTAAAAAAATTAAAACTATTTAGAGTTTTTCAATCAATTTTAACCATCATACCAATCTTGAATGGATACATGCTAAAAATATATTTCAATAATATAATAAATTACGTTTTTCTGCAGTGGTCAAAAAAATAGTTTTGCACAATATTTCCAGGATATATATATTAGAAATATAAAAAGAAAAGAATGAAGTGAGTAAAAAAAAAACGAAAATATTTTAGAGGGAAAAGGAGTACACTTTCAGAGAGTCGTGCATTTCTATGTTGCATTTGTAAACGTAGCTTGATGTAAATAACTCTTTTGTGAAGGGTAATTCCGAAGTTGTATGTCTCATTTTGTAAAAAAATAGTCTAAAAGAATATAAACGATTCTGAGTGGAGCTTGGTTAACACTTTAAAATATTATTTCATAAATATAAATTTTGCTGATGAACGGCAAATTTTGTAATCACTTTTACGAGTGGCAGGTGGCTCCTGTAAAAAACACAAAAATGTTTGAATTTTAGTTTTAAAATAAATGTTATTTGAAATAATTTTTAACATTGAACATTTTGATTATTTCCTGAGTTTTCTGCCAAAAACGACAATAATTGAAAAATCACCAAATTTAATTATATTTGTGTTTTTGGTTGGACAGAGCAATCTGATAAATTTACTTCATAGCACAGACAAATAAGGGAATTATATTTAAATTATATTATAGTTGTAACAATTTTTAAAATTTTACATATTTTCTTAGCAAGTTTTGATATGAATACACACAAAATAAGAATAAAAAACCCGATGCGGAGGGTTATTAATGCAATTGGATTGAAACCAATGCCATTCTATTTCTATGAGTTTCTAGCTGTTTAAAATTGGAGAGTGGGCCATATTATTGGTCATATTATTCATATCTGAGATTTATTTTTCCCAAAACAAATATTGTGACTAACAAATTGGTCTGTAAGGATTGCTCCAAACTATTCATGCAGAACCTTGTAACAGATTGTTGGACACACATTATTTTCCTGTTTTTTATTTTGAAGAAGTGATTGAATTGACAGATTATACTAAACATAATAATTTATGATAATGTAAATTTAGACAATATATTGTAATTAGAACAATAAGAGATGCTGTAAAGTATTGTGGATCACACTTATCAGTGTGTTAGTATGTCAATGGTGTAGTATTATATAATAATCATAAAATTAGTTTAAAAAAATAAAGAAAGAAAAAAAGGAAGGCAGGAAAGAAAGCAAATTATGTATAAGGAAGGAAAGGCAGCTATGGAGTAAATTCAAGGACTGGCAATAAGTTATATAGTGCAGAGATTACGCTGTGGTGTGGTTCATTTCATTGTTTATAACATCAAGTAACTTCTTAAAGCTAATTAATCAGTGTTTGCAATAATAATGATTTGTATTAAATTTAATGAAATTTTGATGAAATTGAAAAATTGATGTATAAAACGATTGGAATTTTTTGGGTGGTTTGTTTCACAAATGCATATTATTTTCATGTTATTGATTCATATCTAAAAAAAATGTTTTTCAGATAGTTTAGGTAAGTATTTCAATATTGCCCATCTTTTTTGTTAAATCTGTTTTTACCAGGACCAAAAGACCAGGATTATGGGACCAGGCCTCAAGACTTAGAATCGTTTTTTTCAAATGCAATTGCATTTATCATTGTTTTCAGGTACCAAATAATAATATGATTGGACCACAACTTCAGAAACATTCGCCTACAATAAAAAAAATAACCTTTCCAAAGAGTAATCATTTTGACGAACAACCTCCTTCAAACTTCTTGCCTGACCTAAATTTATTCTCTTTTTTCTTTCCTTCCTTCAAAAATTTTTTTTTATTTTCTTTTCTTCCAACTTTTTCTCCTTCCTTTTTTTAATTTTTCATATGAAAAATGTTGATGTATGTAATTCAAGTGCCTTATATATGTAAATTCAAAGTTATTTTGTTGGTTACTGTACATGATAAGAACAAAATAAAAAAGAACTTTGTTAAAAATTTGTTTGTTCAATATTAATATGTAATACGTCCGGCATATTTAAGTTAATTTTTACTATAAGTTTTCACGTAAAAACAAATCCAAAATTATTTTCGTAAGATATTATTTTATTGCAATTTAATAATGAAATTCAATTATGAGTTTCATTGGAAACGTAATTGTATGATTTTAAAACAGGTACTACCAATATCTTTTCTAGCAAAATCTAAATATTGTTGCAGAAAAATTTACCTTTACTGAAATGTTTTGTTTAATTGGGTGGTATATAGAATTATTTTAAATTTTTACGCAACTGTAGTCTGTAAATAAATGCATTTAGAAAATGAACTTAGGAATATTTTCTATATTTGAAAGCCAAGAAGTCATACTAATATCGGTAAATAAAACACCTTCGGGGTGATCATTACTATACAATTAATGCAGGTACATATTAATGTAAACATTTTTTTTTTAATAATAATAACTGCTAAACTAATAAGCTACATTCAATCCAAAAAATTCAAAATAAATCTAGACTTCTTGAAATATACCTAAATATTGTGTTTTTGAAAGATTTGGACTTTAAAATTTTAATATCTGCAGTATACTATAACAACATTGTTTTAAATAGTAAAAACATTAACAAAATAAGTATAATTTTTTAAAAAAACACAAAAGGCATTTAATTTATACATTTTCTTATGTTTTAATTTTTTTATTAATAGTGGTCATAACAAAAAATATTTTTTCTTCAATTGTATATGAAATAATCTAAAATTACTTTACTTCATTTATCAATTAGTGATAAAAAAAATGAAAAGTTAGGTAAAGTAATAATCATTTTAATATAATTTATTATCGTCGTTTTTTAAATCATTATATATTTGTTACCTACGATTTGGGTATTAGATTATTTAATCAAGTGCAATATTCTTAAACTAAGGTATGGTGATATTTATTTAAACAGTTGATTTATAAAATTCACAAAAAACACTTTTTAGTTTTTACTAGGAAATATAAAGCATCGTCTTAATTCATTTCTTACCCATATATCATTGGTATCATTTTGATTGCGTGATAATTTTTAAAAATTTTGTCGACATGTATACTTCTAATGTATATCTTTTACTTATTACTATTTTTTTGGTTAACGTTTTTCATAACTGTTATGCTGAATTGGACCTTTTAGGTAAACAACAGAACCTATTAAGTTACATAATAGCAAAAATTATTTTCTAATTTACAAACTATGTCAATAAATACATTTCAAAAATGTTCTTATTCATATATTATAATATGATATATCTTACTTTAATTTGTATTGCCAAAAAAAAAAATAAATAATTAATTTACTATCAAGTACAGTATATTAAAATAATCTAATAAAAGAAAAACATTTAGATCATTTTATTGTTTACTTTTTGTAAACAACAAAAACAAAGAATGCCAAACATAAATTAGTTTTAGCAAAACTATGTTAGCTTAGTTGTCAGATAATATTATTATTTTATTTGTAATTACATGTTTTAGGATATCAAACGTGTAAAAGTAAGCAAAATTTAATAGTATCGTTACATAGTATACGAAAAGAATAAGTTCCATAAGACATCGATTATATAATTATGATAAACGATAAAAAGAACAAGTTTTTTATTTGAAAAAATTAATGAGTATCTAACGAAACAAACTTTTTTTACAGAAGGAAACTTTTAATTAAAATTTTTATTTTTTAGAAAATAATTTGTATTTAATAGTCAATTGCAAAATAAAATACCTGCATTCAAATCACCATAGACTTGAGTAACCATCAATTGTGATGTAAAAAAGAGTACATCGACAAACCAATTTTTGAAATATTCTAACAATTTGTTTGAAGTATAAGATTATAGATTTTATTAATGTTTAAGTATTGTGACTGAAAGTTATAAGTGTTATAGTATTAATACGAAAAACCGACTAAACACTTAAATAGAAATGATTATAATTTTAAAATTTGTTTGTTATTGGGCAAATCCAATTTAATAAATACCATACTCTTATTAACATTATAGGTACTAATAATTCTTAACAAATTCATTAGGTAAAAAAAGTAGACATTTTCAAACTTGAAATAAGAGTAAAATTAAAAATATTTAGCGCACATTTCAATTTTTATAACTAAATCTAGAAAAAATATGGAACAAGATCATATTATTGTGGAACAACAAAACAATAATTTCATTGGTTCATTAAAAAAACCAGAAATGAAACTTCTTCCTTGTGTTGAAAGAATGTACTAAGAAAAGAAAAATATATCGTGACTAACATTAAAGAACCGCAATTTCACGACATTCAGAATGTTTGATGTATACAAGTTTATAGCATAAGAGGGTCTTAACGAATGATAAATATGTGAAAAAAGTGATGAAAAGAATTTCTTTTAGAAATTTCTGATCGAAGAGTATTCAGATGAGACTAAAAAAAGTAGTTTAAAGAACCCGAATGTTTGAAAATTTTAGTTAGTAACAACTATGGAGAAAGCGGAGACTTAGTAAGAGCAATAAAAAAGAAAAATCAGTTTATGACAATTACCATGATAACCATTGATACTTTGGTTACCGTAGCGTTTCACTTTTTTAATGACGATTATTCATATTGACCCCTTGACCAAAAAAATATCCACGTTTAAAAGAAGAAAGTCGAAGAAAGTAGGAATCAAGGAAGCAAGTAAACTCGAGTTCGGGTAAGAAGTTGTTTGGTGTAATGATTACGCTTTGAAATGGGTCATTGTTTTAAGCATCAAAAAGCTACTAATAGCTCATTTATCAGTGTTTGCATTAATTAAAATTTTAACACGAACCCATAACATAATATCCTATTAATATTTGAAAGTGTTGAAGAATCAAATAATTGATAGTTTTTACGTAATTTGTTTCACGATTTCATGTTATTTTCTTGTTATCAATTCGAAACAAAACATGCCGTCTTTTAGGTAATAATATATGTATAGGTATTTTATCATTGGTTTTAGATAAAAAATAAAAATTATTTTAACCAAAATTTTAAGAACAACGTTCTATCCAAAGGAGTGAGCCACTCCAAAGCTTAAATTGTTACGCCAAACGTATTCTCATCCGACCTCAAGTATATTCCCTTTATTTTATTCTGTTCTTAATATTAATTTTCTTTCTTTTAATTTTTAATAAATTTACTCACTTTATTTCTTCTTATCCTTTTTCAAATTTGTTTTACCAAATAAATTACCTTTATTATCAAATTGTATCGATACTTATACTTGCCTCAACATTTTTCATATTAAATATTGACACAATTGCCGCAAATAAATTTAAAACTATTAATTAATTAGATGAAGTCAATAAAGTATTTAACGGTAAGTATAATTTTTACTTGTATATAGAAATACATATTTAAAAGGTTTATTAGTATTGTTTGTATGAAATGTTCACAGTTATAACTTATGGTTAAATAAACTTATGACTCATAAGTTTATTTTACTTACCAGTGAAGATAAAAACCTTAATTTTTTTATTTTCCAGTTGAGGTAGAGAAACCTTCACGCAAGTCCTTAGCTTCGTTTGCATTTTTAAATTTGCGTAAGTAAAATTGTTTACCAATTTCAATAATACAAGACGAATTAAAGCAAAAACAAAGGCTTAAACTTAAAGCTTAATAAGCTGGTGTGATATGTCGGAGAGGTCACCAGTTTGATAGTTTTAATTTGAAGTTTTGTGTTAACTATACAAGCAATGTAATGCTTATAAACATCACGATTATATGATCCCTTGGTAACTCAATAAACTGAAAATTTGAATGGTCTATTTTTATCAAGGCAATAGTTTTTTTTTTTTTTAGTTTAGATGACATTTTAATTTTATCTATTAATATTTAACTAATAATTATTTTAACAAATAACAAATTGATTTTGAGCTTCCTTAAAAAGAAAAATAATTATACCAAAAACAGCAACAGTATTATTATAGCGTAGCTACTACCTATATAAGACTTGCTTAATGTTTAGATTTACAATATGATAAAAACATGAGTTTGATTATTGGCTTGGTAAGATTCGTTCATTTGAGCGCAATAATATTTTGGAAAAATTGTTTAAAATAAGAGTTGTTTAAATAACAATGTTTTTTAGATTCTGAGCGTCAGCAAAGAATGTATTGTTTTTCCAATGATGTTTTTTTTTTTTAGGGTATTAAAACTGCTCAGATTTTTTTTTTTTTGATTCCTTGTGAAAACTTTTTAGGGCATAAAAACAGTTTCAATTTTAACGAATGATACCATAAAAGATAGATAATTGATCAGAGTTGATACTTTGTTTTAAACGTTTTTTGAAATTTTGATTTTTTTTGGAGTTATGAGCAAAAAACGAAAACTGTCAAATTGTCTAATGTGCTCCGTTCAACATTAAATTAATACTATTAAAAAGGGTTTTACGAGTGTAACGCTGAAATTTCAATCGATTTTGATCGTTTTTGAGGGAGTTATAGAACTTTAAATTTTTTTTTATTTCGGGCGGCTGTATATTTCTTAAGGGCGGGACAAATAATTACGGAAAACGTGTTTTTTTAACATAAATTTGGATTTTTTTTTTTTTTTTTTTGTGATCACTATTTCAAAGAAAAAAATGCTTCTCTTTTAACGTACGATACCTCAAAAGATGGGTAATTGATCAAAGATGGTATTTTATTTGAAGCGTTTTTGAAATTTTGATTTTTTTTGGAGTATTGATTAAAAAACAAATGTGGTAAAGTTTTCGAAATTGCTCCGTTTGACTTGAAATTTATATATGTAATTAAATAGGGCTAACCGTGTTTATTGTTAAAGTTTCAATCGATTTTCATCATTATTAAGGGAGTTATGGAACTTTGAATTTTTTTAATTTGTTTTTTTATGCAGTTATAAAATATAAATCCATAAAACCTCTAGTTTTTATGTTTAAGTCTCAAAACTTTAATGCAATCTAAACAAAATAATTTTACACATTTAGTTAAAAAATTTAGAAAATTGGTTAACACAATTTTGATTTGTATCCGATCTCACTTTGTTATTTTATCGTAAAACTCGTCGAAATACACGGACGGCCGTGTATTTCATATGGGCGAACAAATAATTACGGGAAACGTGTTTTTCAATCATAACATCCAAAATAAAGATCGAACCAAGATGAAGCTTATTGAAATACTAAAATAAGAAAGATACAGATTTGATAAAAGTTTTTATTGTTAAATTAGTGTTTTTACCATGACGTAAACTAGAAAAGTAAGCACGTTCAGAATCGTATTTTTAAAGGCAATGATTCATCGTTGCTTTTAGATATAAAATATTGTGTTCTAACTTCTAAGCTAGTGACCCACCCAAAGCGTAGTCGGTACGCTGTCAAACTACCCACGCGACATAGACTGATCCCGGCTTTTTTTTTCTTCTTTTTTTTTTAGTATGATACTCTTATTCTTGCAACATCTGAAAAACATAAAAGTTCTGAACATTCCTACTATCCGGAAAGTTTTTGACAGAAAAAAAATGCCTTCCACGCTGCGCTTAGAATCTAAACATTCAGAGTACACTATTTCATGTACTTATCGTTAGAACAGACGATGGAAAATCATTGATTGTGTTCAGAATATAAAAATGTCAAGCACAAACACATTTCTCAAACACGAAAAAATACCAAGTTTAAAATTTTTTACAGTGATCTCAAAAATATGTCGAATGGTATAGAAAAAAGAAAGTGATATTTTGTGAATAAAATGTTGAAATGTTGTATCCGGATTTAAAATTAACATAAAATTATAGATATGTGTTGAATTTTGTATAAAATATGAATAGTTATTGAGGATAAGAAAAGTTTAAGTACTTGGCATGCTCAGAACCGTAAACATACACCGTAAGCAATCAAATTTACTAAAACAACAAACTATTGACTTGCCAAAAGCTTAGACCAACTCTTTGAACGCAGTTGCTACTATGAAAAAAAAGACCTGAGCCAGAATTTACTCGGTCAGTTTTTTTCATTCTTACAATTTACACCAATTCTTTTTTTAAAATTTATAATTGAATTACAGTCCGTTTTTAAAAAAGTATTTTGACAACCAAGATTAAATAAATCATTTTAAATTTCCGGAAAACATTTTATGATGATTAAAAACAATTTTTTAAATCTTGAGTCAGTAAAATAATAATTCATCAAAATAAAACTTTGATGTAAAAATATTTTCTATTATAATTAGTGATGCTTAAACATTTTATTTTTTATTTCTCTACATTATTATTTTGTTAAGGCCCGGTTCCGCTAACTGGATGACAAGCTTTACTGAGATAGCATTACATTCAATTATTTTAAATGATTGTTTTTTTTATAAAATTTAAAATACATACCTCTACTTACATTAACAAACTTCCAAAAACATACTTATACTAAGCCCTTACTAGAATATTAGTTTTCATACGTGCATTAATTATTTAAAATTATAACAAGTAATTGATTTTTCAGGAGAGGACGGTAAGTTTATTTTTTCACATCTTCCAAGAAGTAAGAGAAGTCCTACGATGGTTCAAACGGGTGTAGTTTTATCTGCAGCCCACAAAAATTGGGATTCCAAAGCACATGTTCCGTGCACTATACTTAAAATGTATACAATTATTTATGTTTAAGTAATGATGTTTCATTGTATTACCAACATTAAATACTCCTACAATCCGAAGTATTACCAGAAATATTTAGTAAAAAAATGCTTGGAACATTATGATACTTGTTTATATGTCTAAATTTTAAAACGAGATTTCCCTTAAATAACATTTTATTGTATCCAAACAATGCCTTGTTAGGAGTTCTACCGGCCAGGCTATTGTATAAAAAATTTTCAATTATGTTCTCATTGAATACTCTAAAATAATAAAAAGTAATAAATTGATTTTACACATAAAAGAACTTATAGTGCCTATGATACTCCAGTAAAATACACTGATAAATCTTTTGGAAAGTGTTTCGTAGATTACCTTGGTCCAACTTATTTTAATCTTATGCCGACGGTCTGTAAGAAAAGTGTTTTTAATGGGGATGTAATCGGGGAAAAAAAAATAGTTTACAGATGGCTTTACTCTGGATTAAGCACCTCTTAATAATAGTCCTTAGATAATTTATTTCAGATTTAAATGTAATTTCCCAGTCTTATAACTATTGATGTTTGATTTTAAATTTAAAATGTGTAAATAAGCATGTATCTATCTTAAGGTTGGAATATTTTAAACTTTGTTTTTTTCTCTTTGTATCTATTTTATACCACACAAATAATTCTTTTCTTTTTAATTAATATTACAATTGAACTAACACTAAATCCATAAATGTACTTGTTTTATTTATTCATAGTTAATATTTAATTATAAACAAATTGTCAACAAAATAATGTTAACTACTACTCCATCACTAGCTATGCTTACAAGAGTAGTACCTATATTTATATTTTTAATTTGTTTTAGAAATAAATATATTATTAAAAAAAAAAAATATTTTGCGAAACCATTTAGGGAAACATGATATTATTGAAATTAACGTTTGAGTTTTATTTGTTTCTGCGTTTCGATTTTTCAACAAGCATTTTTTCTTTTTTTAGATACTTGTTTTGTGAATCGTAAGATATGAATAAATAAATATTTCCTTGTTAAAACAAGAAACGACAAAAAATCATGGAATACCAAAATTCATAATGTATACTAAACAGTTTAAACATTATCCTATTTAATTTTTTTCAGCATCAAATAATACAAAGTATAGTAAGTCGACACCATAATAAAATGTTTCTGAAAACCGGTATAGCTAATACAATTAAATTTGAGAAAAATTTAAACTATACAACACAAAAAAGCATTAGTTGTTTTTGTTTCTCTGTGAACACTTTTAAGGGTATAAAATATGCATCAATATTTACGTTCAATACCTCTAATAAAAGGTTTTTATCGTATTTTCGAAGACAATAATTTTTCATTGCCTATAGATATTAAATAACGTATTTGAACCACAACTTATAAACTAGTGACCCACCAAAACGTAGACGCTACTTCGTTCAACTACCCACGCAACATAGAGTGATCCCGGCTTTTTAATTTTTTTATTTTCAGACTATGCAATAAGCTACTACCGAACAATAAAAGAAAATAACTATATTAAACCAAGTATACAGTTTTATTTTTGATAGTTTAAATAGATTTGTTTCTCAGTATTTTAAAACATATTAGAATACACACATTTTTGTAATAAATTAAGAAATTTTTCCTATCTTTGAAAAATAGTCTCAGCATACCTTCAGGCTTTAATGTTGCACACTACAGCTGATAATATACTATTCAATTCGATTCCTAAGTTTTCTGTAAAGTCGTTTTTAAATTTTATATGTTATAGTTTATGTTTTATTTTGTTTCAAAATTCTCATTTACTCCCTTCCTTTTTTTTTCTTTTCTCCCTTCTTTTATCTTAACATCTTATTTATATAAAATTATAAGTTTTTTTTTATATATATATATATATATATATATATATATATACAATTAAATTCTGTTTTAGAAAAATTGATATTCATTATTTTCGTATTATATCGACAAGAATTTTCTACTTACAATACGTTTTGCAAAGTTGTAAATTACAAATTTGCAAATGCAGAGCAATGATTTTTATTCACTTATGCTCGTATTAAATTTTTAAAACTTTATAAAAAAAATTAAATATTAAAAAATATTAACTTTTATCACTATTATCAATTATTATTATATTATATTTTTTATTGTAAATAATGAAATATATTAATACTACAAAAAATTGGAAATGTTTAAAATACTTTTTAACGCACTTTAAACTTTTAACTTTAAAAATGAGCAAAGTTCGTTGATTTTTATATTTTATTATATCTCAAGTAATTATGTGGTTAAATGTTTATTATTAATAGTGACAAATCCCATAAAGAATATTGACTGCTTTTACCCTTGTCTTGGTGAATTATTTCATCAATTTCGAAAACGAACTTGTAAAATACAGTCCAACGAACAATAACTTCCCAAAACCAAATATTCATGAGTGTAAAGAACATTTGGAGATCCTTTTTGAGCATTTTCATGAAATCATGTTAAAACCAATGTATTCGTCTGCTCTCAAAATCTAAAAAAGTAAAAAAAATTACACTGTTTTTGTTACATAACCAAGATAAAAGAATGTAAAGAATGCGGACAAAATAAATAAAATACAAAGAATTATATTTTGATTTCTATTTTCAGGTAAATTTATGATGAATCCACGAGTTTATTGTTATAATGATCTTCATACATACTTCCGAGGTTTGTGAAAAATTAACAATTTTTAACACTTTTTTTTTTTATTATTTATAAAAAGTTTTATCTAAATAGTTTCATATGAGGTATTTATTTTTATGCTGTGAATAGATGAGATTATGTCACACCAATGATTTAAACTGAGATTTCCTTGAAACTCATATTTTTACAACAGTAAAATGTATTCTTTAAAATTAAATGTTTACACTTGACAATACAAATATATTTTTTACATGTTTTTTGGGAATGGATAACCTTAAACAAAATAAAATTGTAAATTTTTCTATTGATGTTGTATATATTATGCATCAAATATACAGCATTAACTTCAACGATTTAGTGCTAAATAACTGAAATTGAATAGTACACCATATCGGTTTTCATACAGCGCTGTATCTAATGGGGCTCACATTTATTATGTTTCACAAACATTTACACAAAATCGTAATTTATAAAACTCAATTGCTTTGATGACTCAAGTCAATAACTTCAGTGAAGGATATGCCAAGTAGTCGCAGAAAATTCGAAAAATATTCAACTCATTCACTACAAGCGTCCGTGGAGAAATTACACGTGTTTTAGAGTTTTTCAAACGATATGCTTGTTTTTAAATAAATCTGGTTTAAGTTTTCTGTAGTTTTTATTATTATTTTAATTTGTGGTTGTTCACACATAAAAACGATAGGTTACAAAACCTTTTCCTTTTTCCTGGGTATTTAAAAAAAGATTTTTGTGTAAGTCAAATTTCACAATTGGTATTCAGTATATGTTGACTTCTTGTAAAAATGCAATCAATCAAAAACTAATTATTTTATACGAGATTACTTTAACTGGAAAATCGATAGTAAAGTTGCTCTGGTACAGTTTTTCAATTGTTATTCAAACATGTATGCGATATAAGTTGGATTTGAATGGATATAAATAGAAAAATTCAAAATTTTTATTTTTATTAACTCCAATAGTAAATTATTTTAAATAATTTTTTTTTCAGTAAATTTTACTTAAATGTTTAAATCGATAATTCAACATTAAATAATGATATACAAATTATTTTTTCATGAAATCATAAATGTTTACCTATGTTTACCTAAAATTTTTATAAGTTAATTGTGTTCAACTATTATTATTATAATTAAAAATTATATAATTATTATATTATAATTATTTTAAATTATTGTCTATTTATTAACATCATATTATTATATTAATCCAATGCGTAAAAAAAAAAATTATTTTAGAATATGTCGACGATAGTAAGTTAATACATCATTTATTTTAAATTGCGTTTAATTTATATTTTCAATGAAAAAAGAAAATTTGAAGAATTATTACACAAATCAATCTATGATAGGCGTACATAGTAAAGATTTTGGCAGTGGCATAATGTCCACAAACTATGAGAAAGCTACCCAAAAAATTCTAAAATGTTTACCTTTAAGTACGTTTTCTCTCATCATAAAATACATTTTATTTAAGTCCTTGCATACTTTTGAATCTAGCCACTTTTATGATTACCTACTTCCATAAAAAAAAATTTAAAAAATTTTATGTTCAATATGCTGAAGCATTTGAAAATGGAAATATTATACTGAACGTCTGAACAATAATTAGTTAAATATTTATAATACAATTTATTGCACTAATTATGTAGGTACTAAAAAACAAAATTTTTTAAAAATAAAATGTATTTTAAAATAGTTTAATTTGAAACACCTTAATTGTATGTTAAAACTTGTAAATGAATTTTATAAAAATACCATTATCATATAAATTGGGTTATATTTTTAAACCTTGAAACCAACACTATAAAAATTAAATAAAAGGTTAATAAAAAAAGGATTTCAAAAATACATTTATCTATATATTTAATTCAAAATACAAAATATTTTCGAGATATTTGAAATTGTAATATGAGATTTGTATGTTTTTATTTTTTACAAGAAGTGCCAAAATAACTATAGAATTAACATAGTTCAAAAATTACATTTTATTAATTATAGATCTCAAAATATTGAATGTGATTCATTCTAAGATAAAAAAAAAAAAAAAACATCTAATCAAAATATGATCTGAGTTTTTATCCTGGTAATTAACATAAAAAAACTGAAAAAAAATTATCAGACACAAAGTATAGGATTTGTATCTTTCATGATTATACTCTTTTGAATGAATGAAATAAGCGTTTTAAGTGGAAATGTCCCATATTTATTTTTTCTTAAATGGTTTGGTTAAGTACATATTTAGGCTATATAGGTATTTTAATACTAGGCTTATCCGCTCATGATGACCCTAAAAAATTTCAATTATTTTTTAGTCAGTTTCAACAGTTTAAAAAACAAAATTTTGCATTTTAAGGTCTTTCTCACTAGTTTAAGTTTTGTAATTATGATTCTGTAACGTCTATAAATGTACAATCTATACATATTGCTTGATGTCCGGTCGTTGGCAAATTTTTAAGAATCCATTTTTTTTTTAAGTAATCATAGTTTAAAATTGACCTCGTTATTGATAATTGAATTTCATGAATATTTGTTATAATAAGCGAATATCCAAAAAACACTGAATGCAATCATACAGATATTAATATTCCGAATTGTAATCATTTTTCAAAACAAAAATTTGTTAATTATTGTTTTAGTTGTGAAGGTATTAAGATTCCCTACTAAGATAGCCTACTGTTATATAAATACAGTATAAAACGTGCTCTTGTAGAATTCGATTGTAACTCTTTCAGATATTCCCTTTTAATTCATTAAATTTTAAATGTACTAAATATGAAAACTTTAACTAGCTAATTTGATCTATAACAAAAAAACAATATACTTAATTAAATTCTATAAATTAGTATATCACAATGTGATTTTCTTGGAAGTGTATTAGTCTCCTTTCTAGCAAAAACAAAATGAACAAATAAACTTGATGTAAAATCATAATAGCAAAAATATATTATTATTGTAAAATTATTGATCAGTTCCATGGCAATCAACGAACGTCTAAAGGTTTCATTAAAGCCAGTGTACAAATCTATATTCCCGGAAAACTTTGTACCTCCTTAATGACCACTGAAAATGCAAATTTCTTTCCATTGCTATAAATTTTGAGACGTTACCTTTAAAAATGACAATTAAAGTAGAGACTAAAATTTCTTTTGCAAAATATTGTAATATGGGTGCCTACTATTAAGTATTATCGAAGAATTATAAAGTAAAATCGAAGTATTGAAGTATTGTTTTACGTTGTATTGTTGTTTTTAATGAAGTAATCAGAAATAATTTGAAACACTTTGTAACGTCTACATTGCGCTATTTCTTTACGTCATGTTCAATGCTTTAGTTTTTCTTCATTCTTGTATCTACAACAAATACGCCATTTATTTTAGAATCACCTTTTTTTTTTTAACTAACATATTTTTTTTCTTCGCAGGAATTAACGTACCAAATGGTGTATTACTGAGTGATCGTAAATATCTTTACTAATCAATTTATTTTAATTTGACATGTTATTACTTCATTATCTTAAAATCTAAAATACTTACCAATATGTTTGTTATGTATAATTGTTTTTCAAATTAAATTACGGCATTAAAATTGTTCTGGCAAAATTAGAATTTTTAAAAAAAAATGTCAATATCAGATATGGTTGTAAAAAATTAATTATATTTTTTTGTGAAATATTTCCGTGTTGGATTAAGAACAAAATAATTATTGTTTATTTTGTATATTTTGTTAATAATACTAAGACCTTTTAAATAATGGTTTTTTCCTATACAACTATTTATTTGGCGAATTCTATCGTTTTTACAATAAAAATTTCTACCGAATTGTATCAAGTTTTGTTTCTGCCTTTACATCAACTAAAATTTTGTTCTGGTGCAAAATAATGGATTGTTAAACAATTTTATATAATATATTACTATGTATCAATTTTACGCTTGTTAGTAAAATATAGTCTACCATTTTACCGAAAAATACCTTTGCTTTTTTTCCTATGGTATTTCAAAAATAAAATCTTACAAAAGAAAATATACATGTATAAAAATACAATTTTCTCATTTAGCGAAATTAGGTAAGTTTGTTTTTGTTATTTTAGAAATTCAATGTAGGCAAGATATAATTGTTAAAATAACATTCAGCTTATACTTTTTTTGTTTTCCGTTCAATATGATTAATTTTTTTTTAAAAATACGCTTTGAATTTAAAATAGTGTTAGTCTTAAAGTCCTTATAATGATCATAGTAATTTTTTTAAAGAATGAGACTAAGAATTTAACTGTTACAGAGCGCTAAAATTTATTAACTGCAATTACTTACTACTTTAAATAATATTTTACAGAATTTTTTGGTCATTCAATTAACTGTTCCATTATTCTAATAAATAAATTGTAATGTAAAATTTTAGCCTGTATAAGTAAGTCATGTCTTATCGTGTATATTTGCAGGTATTAAATTTATAAAGGAACTATTTAGGTATATTGTGAATATGTTTTGCCATGAAATACATTTGTTATTTTCCAATAGTTCTTCGAAATTTTTCGGGTTAGGTATTTTAGAAACTTATTAATTTATTTATGTCTACGCCTAAAGGCAATTTAACAACTAAAATATTAATGATTGGGTACATATTATAAATTAAGGACAAAAATTTTATTCATAAAAATAAAAATGTATTCACAGTATACATTTCAATAGGAAAAAACAAGCAATTAATAATTTAAATAATGTAAACATTTTATCAAACTAAAACAAAACATTGCGTGGTTTGAGTAAAAGATTTACCTAAAACTTCGCTTGAATTAAACATCTAGAAAACTATAGAATCCGAATTCTTCGTACGCATTTTTTTTCGGATATAAGATCATTGCATTAATAGTTAGTTTTACAAGAATTTATATCATATATCAAAAACCTGTTTACTATCGAACCCAATCCCAGAGTTATCAAATGTAACCCTATATATAGACGAGTATTAGTAGACGAGTTGCATCGATGATTACCTTGAACAAAATTTTTAACAAAACTTACAACTATTATTTTCTTTCTAAATTTAAGTGTGTATTGGTTCAAAAGTTGCGATACCGGAGAGTGATTATGAGGAGGTTGAGCAATTTATTAAACGTAACCAGCAAAAGAAAGGAAATATTTTTGAATCACTCCGATTCACTAAATGTCTTTCCGTCTGAAAGAGGAACATATAAGAGATTCATATCCAAAAACTGACCGTAATAATGAGTTATAGAACGTTGAGAGGCAGCTGGCTTGTATAATACTTAAGAATTTCGACGAATGAAATGGAGATAATGTTTAAACTATTCTGATGTATTTAATAATCCTTAGGTCTATAAGAATTTTTTTTTTTATTGTTCCTACTATATAAATATGTAAATTTTCTTATAAAATACACTATGAATTAAAAAATTTAATATTTGGTTATAATAGCTCAAATGGAAATCAACGGAATACCAGTTGATTGTAAGTGTGTTAATTATGATTGAGTACCTACTATGCGACAGATATAAACAATAATTAAGACATGGTTCTGTTAGAAATTATTTTAATTTTATTCAAATTCTCGGATCATTTTAATGAAATGAATAGAATATAAATTTTAAACATGTACAATTTGTTTTTTTTAGATAACGATCAATATATTCTTAACTGGATATATGAAAATATAGGTACGTTTAGAACCAGAAAAATTCATTTTTGAATAAAAATATAAGCTTTTTAACTTGAAGATAAATTTTACCCCATCGGCTAAATGCATTTTAAAACATATGGTATAAAAAAAGAAATACAATACCTTTAGTGGCTAAGTATGTGACAAGTGTCAAGTATGTTACCAGAAAAATAATTTTTTTTTTTTTTAGTGGTATCAAAACTGAGTAAATACATGGACGGTAAGTTTTGTTTTATAAAAAACGCACATAACTTTTTTTTAAGACCTAATTTTTTGTTTGATTCAAATGGTAAAAATGTCTGGGTTTATTCAGAGATGTTTAAAATGCTGCCATCCTCGATTTATCCAATATCCATTTATTTATCAATTATAAAAAGTACAGCAGAGTAGAGATATTTGAACCACTAAGAAGGTTAAGACCATGTAATATAAACATAAAATTCAAAGCAATGACTTATGATATGATTCTAAAAGAATTAAGTTATCAGAATATTACTGAATAAAACAAAGCCTTAGTGAAACTTTGGTGGTTTCCTCAATCCGTCAATTGGAACTTGATTGAAGCGAATAAAGTATATTATTGTTTACTTAAACATGTTTTGCCCTTGTTTTAGTGTAGTTACTTACTCCAAAAACATATTTGAAAAGAACATCAAATTTTAAGAGAAATCTAAGATCGATTGGTACTGTCGTCTGTCTATGTCAACTATTAAAGGTTATGGAAAGTTTAATAACTGTGTTGAACTAACGATTTTCAAATTACTTGCATACCATCCGTATGAACCCTAATACTAACAGCCAAATATTCCAAATTTTCAATCAGACAGCACTACAGCAGTGCACCAAAGTTTTGAAAATTTATCAAAAGAAAAATGTACATTTTTAACTATTTTACCTCCTATTTTCCCCACACGAAACTCGTAACATAAAATCAGCTAAATTTATCACAATAAATAAATTTTACCAGATGTTTTAAATTGTACTAATTTACCCGCAGTCTGCTATAGTTAGAAAAATATACTTTATTGCCGATTGTCTTATAATCGAACTATTTAGTATAGCCGTTTTATAATACGATATTCTACGCAATGTTAAAAGAAGTTAAATTAAGAAACCGATCACCATATTGAGACTTTATAAAATATTGCAATTACAAATTATTATATCCCTCTTATATAAAACGAATTATGTAGAATTTATAACAAACAGTTTTAAATCCACATTAAATTAATTAAAATAAAACGAGTTTGGTAAAATAAAAAATACAACGTATTTTTAATTTACCTGGTGGTATAAAATTTAACAATAAATTCAAATATAAGCTTATTTTATGTTTTAGCATGCGTTTTAGCATACGTTATGATTTGTGAAGTGAGCTTCACCGCTAGTACGTGTAAAATTTTTCATACATTTTAGTATAAGAATATTTTTATAACTAGTGATACGTAATCAAATATAATAATGCATGCGATGGGCAACAAAAATTTTTTTAAATTATGAAAATTCATTTAAATTTATAGATGACACATTGTTACCGGATGAATTTTGTACAATAAAAAATACCAGGGATGTACCTCCTCCTAATAATGTAATAATTGTAGATTAAAATATTCAACATAATGGTTCTTAACAATATTATTTTATGTTATCATATTACGATAACATCATTTATTGAACATTTTAACTTTTAAACAGACATTTGTCTAAAAAAATATGTATAAAAAACAAAAAATAAACGTGTGCTTTTTATCTATACATTTTACATTACTTACAATTTGTAATACCATGTATCATCATTAATAAAAATGAACATTTTGTAATTTGAATTGTATTTTATAACAATTTTAATTTAGTATAAGAAAAGTAAATTATTAACTGTGTGGGTAAATTATCATTATCAATTTGTAATAAACATGTTAAAATCCTGACACAAAAAAAAAAAAAATTTAAAAAAACACACATCTTTGTAAAATCAAAAGTTTTACTATGTGAAAAAGTGTTTTTTTTACATTAAATTCTTATATAAATAGTATATGGAGCACGCCCAGGTTTATTGCAACTGTATGAAAAAAAAAATATTGAAAATTTTGAAATTTGGCGGAGTCTCGATGGATTAAAGATATTATTTGCAGTTGATCATTACTTTAGATTGTTGATTTCCAGTGTGTATACTACATTTATAAGAGGTTGGATATTCCTTATAAAACCGATGATAAATGATAATTATTGGGATTAGTTTACCCGATAAAAATTGGTCCGTAAAAATTAAGATTTTAAAGCAAAATGGACAAAAGCCAATTAGTTATATACAATGTTTAAGTTAAAAAAAATATATTAATCTTCTACAAATTTTTTAAAAATGACCTTATAGTAAAAATGTATCTCTAAAACAACTATTTTTTTTTCAATTTTATATGAAGCAGCATTTTAAAGAGTGGAAGTTTATTAAAGTCGGCGGAATTGTAATACATACAATTTGAGAAAAGTATATAAAAGCTAAAACTAAAATGTTTTTAAAAATCACCAAGTTATTAAATACTCTATTTTAGAACATGAGTTAAAAGTTTCAGAATAATCCAAAACTTTAAGAGACTTAAAGATAACTTTAAAAAACCAAGAGGTCACAAGGATCTTTAAGGAACGAATATCCCTTAATGAAATATCCTACTTTCCGTTGTACAATCGAGATGATATTTTGCTCAGAATTGTTTTTTGAAGACAATATTTTATCATTACTTTCAGTTATTACATAATACGTTGAAACCACAACTTCCAAACGTGTGTGACCCACCCAAATTGTTGTTGCTACTCCGTCCTAGAGTGATTCTTGGTTGCTTATCAACAGTGATTCCTGTTTTTTATTTGTAAAATAGGTACTTAACACAAATGACAAAATAATCAATAATAATATGTGAAAAATTGTGATTTGGAAAACTATAAGGTATCAAAAATGTAAAAAGTTAGTGAGACTCAGACAATGTTGTTAGATTTTTCATTTTCTATTTTAAAAATGTATCTATTTTTTCTATTGTTATGATGAAAATGTCAAAAATCTTTTCTTTCTCTCCTTTCATTCATTTATTTTCATTATTTTTTTTTTTTATTTAACTATACGTTTACTACGTTGTATTATATAAGGTACCTACTGCATAATATAGATCTTACGTACTTGTAAATTACCATTTTTTTTTTTTTTTTTGGTAAATATTTCACATACCTACCCATATGAGTAATATAACCAATTTTGTTATTGCAAATTTTCCGAACAGTTAGCAACTCAAAGCAATAGCATGCTATCGGTTCCGATCCCATTGGACCATCACTTGGTTTTTAGTCTAAATTTGTGTGTTCTGGGATAACAATTCGCTGAAAATATAAAATTTTAATAATTGTCACCTACCAACAACATCGAATTTAAATCAAATTCCCTAACTTTTTTTGCAATAAAACTCATTAATCAAAACTTAAACCTCTCGAATAAACGAAGCACGGTGGTATTATTCAACGGTGTAAATATCAGCCACTCAGCCCATTGTAGTTTACCTAATGACAGACTTCGATTTGTCTTCTATGCTTCATGCGTAGGTTAGGAGCTAACCTAACCTATAGTTGTACTTCACCGCGTCGATGCTCTGATAGACTTTTTCGGGTTTCAATCTACTCTATATGTCTGGTTAATATTTGATTTGTTTTTTAGTACATCTGTGTGTCCTCCAAGTCATATGAAAATATTTTTAATGCAGGCCTCGAATCAAATCCGAATTGAAGAGCCAAATCCCTATACTCACTGTGTTATGAAATCATGATATAATTATAATATATTATAATCATACAGAAATACAGATGATAGATACTATAGAAAACTACGTTATCATACTGCAAAAGTACTGACCCAATTAAAATATTACGACAAATATTTTGTTTTTCTTGTTTTTATTAAACGTAAACGACAAAACAAATTTGAATTTATGAAAATTTCAAATTTTTAGACTAAAATATTTTTAATTTTTAACAAATTTGTATTATGTCTATATAAACATTGTGCAAAAATTTTAACTCTTTTTGATATGCTTTTTCGGGTGTTATGACCAAATAACCTCATATATTTCGTCAAAAACATGTCACATGCTGTAATTTTTACAAATTTTGTTCGAAGTTATATTGTCTAAAAGTATTTAAGTATTGAATATTTTGTAAAACTCAGGTTGTATAATGCATCAATGATATATGCTACCCCATAAATAAGTTTTCTGGTAAAAATCCGAGATTTTTCATAAGAGTTAAACGTGACGCACTGCACAAAAAAAAAAAAAAAAAAAAAAAACACATTTATGTTAGATCAATTGCTTCCTCGATCTGCTCTGAATTTAAAATATAAGAAATCCTTTTATTCTATGGTACACTTCAAACAACTAACCACGCGATGAAAACCATTTTTACGTATTGCGTTAGAGTGTGTATTAATTTCAATGTTTTTTTATCATTTGAATTGTTATAAGAAAATATTGTTTTTTACATTTATTAGTCACAAGTACAACTATGAATATATTATAAGTTATAACTAATTTGTAGTCAATATTAAAATCGTTTTCTTATAAAATGTTGAAAATAATTTGTTATTTTTATTCCAACACCTAAAATAATCAAAAAACGATTAAATGCATTAAATAAAGTACCATCTTGGTAAAATTTTCCATCCAAGTTTTTTGGGCTATGAAATATAATAAAGGTTGGATTCCGTCTACCTGAAAAAATTATAAGGTACAATTAAACAAAACAAAATATTTATATTAGCATTAATATTAAAACACATTAGTGTTTTGGGTATGTTGTAGATAATATATCATTCGTAAAGAACAGAGAAGGTCTTGTATTTGTGATTCGTACATGTAAGACAATGGTAAAACATTTTAAAGATTATTGTTTAAATCAATAGGTCATCCCTTTTTACGTTTGGACTCAAGTGGTAAATAAATTCTAAAGTTTGATTAAATTAAACAATCGGAACATACATAATATTCATATCAGAATCAACTGTGTAAATAGTCCACTACATATAATGCGATAGTTGATTAAATAATAATGATTTGGTGTCGTTAGCTAAATGAAGAATACATATCCATTTAAAAACACAATTTAAATACCAAATTACTATAAGAATCGAGGAGCTTGTTCTCAACTATCAGACTAAAATGAGAATAAATTTTAGAACGGAAGGAAAGAAAGGAAGTTAAAAGAGCCAAAAGGAAGAAATCGAGTAAATTTTAGAGCGAGTGAGAAGTTAGCAGTTGGGTATTGACTTGACGTAAAATGTTTTTTGCTTAAAACTTTAATATCTTTTTATTAATAAAAATTGATTTTTTTAAAGAAAAGTAATGGCATAAATTTTACAGATTTGAATTGCCCTATGAACAGCGTTCACAGTCTAAATTTGTTTCCCTTTTCAATATATTATTGAAAATAAAAACCATAAATAATAAATTGTATTTACCATTGTTATCACCTAATATATATTAATGCAGAAAGAAAGTTACAAACTGCTTTTAGTTAAATTCCAGGGTTTTATTTTGACCTATTTTTTGTAATCGGATTTTCGCGGAATATTAATATGTAATCAGAATACATTTCTGAATAAGAGTCCACTGAGAAATTTTGGGTGGAAGTTATTTTTTTCTGGTATATCTAGCCAAATGAACTTGAATATTATATTATAACATAATATAATGACATAACAATGTAAATAAAATATAATCAGTTACTTTATTTACTTACGTTTAGAACGTTGATGTGATATTAAACGTATTAAACGCAAGCCGTAAACTCAGATGAATCTTAATCGCACGTACATATTATTTACACAGCTGATGCATAAAATAAAAAAAAAATTCTTCTCTCGTTTTTCGCCCAAGTATAAATTATGTTTCTACACAATATTTTTTATCTGTTATACTGTCGGTATCATTTTGACTACGTGATAAGTTTTTAAAATTTTATAAATATGATAATTTTTAATATAAATTATTTTACTATAATTATTGTTGTGATAGTTAATGTTTTCAATAATTGTTATGGTCATTATGGCCCAGGTACCTATACAACACTAATTAAAACGTAATAAAATAACACTGTAAATTTTCTACTTGCCAGTTTACCTATGTCGTAAAATCAACCGAAAAAACTTACCAAGTGCTAGGGATTTAAAACGTTTTATTAAAAAAAATACAATAATTTGTTGAATGTAGCATATCAAATTCAAAATAAAGGAAGAACATTAAAGATCTGAGTTCTTACATTATATCATTTTTTTATCTACAGTAAAAATAAACCAAGATAAAAAATAAAATATGATTCTTAACAAAACTATGTTAAAATTACTGCCGAATAAAACAAATATTTTATTTTATAGTTGTTAATTACATATTTTAACATTTTTCAGAATATGAATTATGCAGAAGTAAGTTATTTTACAGAGTTTTTCATCACATTGTCATTTGCAATACTTGTCCGCCTTGTTGTCGTATCATCATATAAATCTTGACCGACGAGCCATGTATAAATCTATAACACTTTTGAAATATTTTTAATTTATTGAATAATACGGTTAAAATGAAGTTATATAGGTGAATCGGTAAAATGGATTTCCAATATAAATTAATGGAAATATGCCTATTTAAAACATAATATTTATTCAATATTGTATCGTTATCTGCTTCATTAAAATTGACAATTTACAAATAATTTAATCAAAGAATTTATAAGTATATAACTACTTATTACACAATTATTTAAAATTTTTCTTTACTTAATTTACTTAATTGTTGACGTGAACGGCGCAAAAACTAAAAAAACAAATTAAAAATATATTATATATATTAAAATATATTCAAATAGAAGAAATCACAAATAAGTTTCAGAGTAAGTATAAATTTTGTATAATTATTTACGAAAATATACATTTTGAATAAATCGTCTTGTTTGGATAAAATATTCAAACATTCGAGCATTAATTTTATTAATTTAGAATGTCAAAATTAATTAAATTTTTTTTTTCTAGTTGAGAGAAAAAGACCCAGTCGCAAAACCTATGCTTCATATGCATTTATCAATATGCGTGAGTGAAACAATTTTTTAAATTTAAACTATAGTCAATTTTTATTGTTAATTTTACAATTTTTTATCAGTACGCAGTATCTAATTTCCAAAATATATACTGTACCGTCAAAACGTTTTTTTTATATTTTTTTTTTTTTTTTAAAGATGTTAAAATTATTTTATTCGATGATTTCCGATTCATTTAGAAACAACTAATTGGTGTTCAACCCAATTTCTTATTTTTTAAAACATAATGGTTTGTTACTTATTGCTTTTCAAATAAATACCATTATCCCCATTTTATCCATTGAGCAAGTATCTAAAATTATTTACCAAAAAGTAAATTACCCTCCCCCACTGTTCATTATTGGCTAACTGTCCTTTTTAGTTTCATACAACAACAATTTGTCAATTTTTCAGGAGCGGACGGTAAGTTTATTTTTTCATATCTTTCAAAAAGTAGGAACAACAGCCACGTCTCACCACATTTTTAGTTTCCGAACCAAATAAAACATAATTTTAAGTTAAAATATTCAATACTATATTATGACGTAATTGATAAGTCCAACTTTTTAATGCATAGTTACAATATCGTAACGATTACTAAGTTATATAATAAGTAGTTATAACGGACAACTAACAGTTTATTGTAACGCCATAAATTGATTTACCATTTAATCATTTGGATTTGATATTTTAATTTCTATAAAAACAATTTAGTTTAAAAATTTAAGAAACAATATTTTTGTCTAGGACCTCTGTATATTAGAAGCACCTAGTACTAATATATATCTGTGTTGTATGTACAAACTTTCAGATACATTTTAATGGAAATCTAATGTTTCCGTTATTTGAATACATTTATTGTTTGATTATTTCAACGCTTCAGTTTTTCAACACAATTTTTGTTTCTCAGATGATGCGTTTTGGAGTGGTAAGATATATAAATGAATCAATATTCCAATGTCGAACAGTGAACACCTCGAACATATTATAAAATATTGCAAATTTGTATTGGGATATTTCACACAATAATCACATAATTTTTTTTAGAAAGTACTACTAGTGGTAAGTCAGCATTATAATGTAACGTTATAAAAGAATAACCAGTACAATAATTAGTTTTAAACTTTAAAAATTTTAATTTTAAATAGATGTAAGTCAAATACAATGACACAGCATTATATTATGTTTAGAGTATGCCAAAAAGTTCTACTTAGAAATATTTACCGGTGGATACATCAAACCCGGTACGTAATTAAACTAGGTAATCTCTAAAAAATATAAAATACGTCATTGTTAAAACAAAACGTTTCTCATCCCATCCAGAATCATTAAAACAATACCTACATGTTAAAAAACAATTACAAATTTTGTAAATCACAAAAGCTTAATCTTTTCAAAAAAATTATATTCACTTTTTTTTCTCTTAATTTTTAGGTGAAGATATGAAGACCCCTTTGGAGTATTGCCACAGTAAACCAAAAATAAAATTTGAAGGTTTGTGAGAAGTATAAATAATTAATCATAACTTAGTTTTTTACATATCTACAATTTATATATTTTGTACTTATATAGATTCTAGGCTATAAGATCCCTATGTTTATTTATTCTATGGATAACACCAGTTGAAATTGAGTAATTTAAAAATCAGTTTTTCCTGATTCTCATAGTTATATCCTTTCAACCAGCTAACGTTCATAATTAAGTTAAATTTAAAATTTTTTAATAATTATTGTGTGCATAAATCAAAATTTAGGAATTAAATTTATATATTTGTCTGTTGTAGCCCTTTGCACGATAAAAATAAAATTTACACCATGAACTTAAATAATTTTACGCTCACTAATCAAACTTCAATATTATGTCGTTGGCATTGTTTTCATACAGTGCTTTAGCTGTCAGCTGACAGTAGTTACATTTAACGTCGCAAAAAAATACCTATTTAAAATTGCAATATTTAAAATTAATTCCTTGGTTAAATTTTTCTAAACTTGGCGACTAAAAGTATGAAATTTGCTAAGTAATTTTATTTATCAACGCAGATAAGAGTTTTATCATAATGGCGATTTTACACGGTTAAATTGTAACTCACGAGTACGCCAGTTATAACACAAGCTACCTTATTATATAACAAACAAAGCACGGTTTGAGGCTTGAGACAGCTTGTTTAAGTATAATAAAAATAACTTTTTTAGTATAGTTGGCCCCTGATTGAAAAGCCAGCCAAGCCCTTGTTTCTCATAATAATTATTCTTTGATTGCATTTGAATATTTTAATCCTCGATATGATTTGCAGAAATATCAAATATTCTCAAATGATAAGTCAATCTGATGGATTTAAAAAAAATATTTTTAAAATTAGGATGTTATGAATATTTATTCATTCATTTTAACGAACAATTTAGGTGATATGCTTAGAAGTAGTTTAAACGTTTAAAAATAAAATGTGTTCCTTTGTATAGTATTATTGAGTAGCATAGTTATTGTATCGTAGAAATGCTTAGTAAAATGTATTTGTTTTAGCTTATTACGACCATAGTAAGTCAATACCTACTTCATTTATTTTACCTTGCGTCTAATTTAATTTTGAGATAAAAAAAAAAATTGAACGGTAACTATTAGACAATAAAGCCCCTACCATGATTTCAAAAATCTTATGAGTTTCATGATCAGCTCTGAGCTCGGAAATTAACCTAATCCATTTGGATTTTTTTTATTATATTTTATTAATATTATGTTAAAACTAAAAATGTGTAAACATATTAAAAATGTTTTGCAGATTATGTATTGAAATATTCTTAAACATTGGTTGTAGCTATCTTACATTTTGTTAATGACTACAGCTTTGTGTAATAGAAATATATTGATTTTATAAAACGCATTGTATTATGGGACCGAAAATGAGCAGTTTTATTCAAGAAAATTCTAAAAAAAATAAAAATTTCAATATTAATCTTAAATTTATCTATTAAATATAAATTGTTTTTAACGTATATAAAATATAAACGCTAGATTATACAAAACAGTGTTTTAAACAAGAAATTTAAATGAATTGCAATCGAAATGGACATGGTTTAAAAATATGTTTTTGTTTGGATTTATTACACAGCTTTTATAAAACAAATTGAAAAACAAATTCAAATCGTAATCTTGTTCTGGTGATTTGCATAAAAAGACCAAGCAGAAAACAATTTTAAAACTTAGGAACATGAATCACTGCATTTGCATGGTCAATGTTTTATATATAGTATGAAATCATAGTATTCAACTCAAAATATATAACTAGTTAATGAAAATCGAGCTATGTTTATTATAATATATCAAAATAATAATTATACATGTTCTTACTAAAATATTGATAATAATTCAATCGTCTTGTAGACATTGTTTTTTTCCAACTATGATTTTAATATTGTAGTTAAATACAAAAGTTGAGAAAACCTAGATACGTCCAAAGTTTCGACATTTTGTAAAAAAAAATATTTTATTTAAAATTTTAACTGAAAAATTGATAAAACCAATACAAATTTGACACTATCCATACAAAATTTCGATAATTTAAATATTCGAAGTTTTTGTAAGATATTCAAAGGAACTATTGCAAAAATATTTTATTAAAAATAATAAATATAAAGCAATTTTTAAAATTTTATACTCTGTTCTATTTATTATTTTAAAGTATAAAACCAAGTGATAATTCAAAGAAATGATTGAAATAAGTAATTTTTGTTGGCGTCCGATTTCACACTTCTGTATTTGTAAAACCTGATAGCACAAAAAATATTACTCTTTTACTCTTTCAGTTAATTAATGAAAGTGATAATGTCAGTATTAATTTTAAATATTTAAATTCTGTTTTACATAGAAATATACAAAAACGCAAACATTATAATTCAACTTATATGTGTTCGGATTTATGGCAAAAATCGAATTGCATGCTGTTTTACTATGTCATTTTAACTTTAGAGAATCGATATTAAGTTTTATAATTTAATAACTTCAAGCACTAAAATATTATATTTTTGTAAAATCCGTGTAATAATTTTTATTTAGTCTTAAGAAATGTGTTTTTGATCTGTGTCTGACTCATATTATGTGTTCACAACTGCTTTGTTGTTTTTATATCTACTAAAAATATATAAGTGTTATATGTTGCTTTTTAATATTTTTTTTGCAGATTTGGATAAAAATATTACAGATCGTAATCTTTTAAACTTATTTTATACACTTAAATCTCACATATTCCATTGTTAATCTAAATCTTTAATATTCAACCCCAATATTTGTAATGTAATTTTAATATGGATAATATGTTTTATGTGGCCGTTTGGTCGTTGTGAACATTTTTCGTTAATTTTCACACAAAACGTTACAAATTTGAACTTGAGCGCTATTGGTATTAGACAATCGCGGTTTCGGCACACTTTTCAATTTCTCTACAGAGCTAAATTGGTTTTGGTGTTTACAGAACAGTCCGTAGAAAATGTATAATAAATATATAATCATATATAATTTATTTATTAACATGATGTCTAGGATATCTGTCTAATAGCAGCGGCTTATCATAATATGGATATGTCTTATAATTTGCCATTATAGGTTTATAGTTCAACATCTTAGAATGACACCTCTTTAGGTTTTAGCCTCCGGATCATCTTATTGTTTCACCTTAAATTTACAGTGACATATATTGAGATGTATCCATGTGTAGCGCTAATACTTGAATTTATTTTCTAAATTTAATTACAGTTTCCCAAATTAAAATCATTCTTAAAAAATTAAAACATTTTTAAAAGTAGGTTATGCCAATCTCTGATTAGGCTGTATGGATTCAAAAGTTGTTGTTTTTTTAATTATTTTCTAGCTCTATATCTAATATCAATAACGAGTCATGAAGGCATCATTTGTCTATTGTAGAGTATTTCAGTAAATGTACATATTAAATACATTACAAAAAAAAAAAAAAACCATTTGGAAGAAACATTTTAAATAGGTAGTTTTAAAAATTATTTTTAAGTTAAAATTTTTATTTTAGATTCTGAGTGACAGCGAGGAATATATTTTTTTTATAATAATGTTTTTTTTTTCTGTCAAAAACTTTTCTGGTAGAGGAAATGCTCAGATTTCTTAAGTAAGTCTATCCTTAACTGATAGGTATATGAACTCCAGCGATAGGTACATTGTTTCAAGCTTTTTTTAAAATGATGTCTACTTTTTCGTTACATCTCAAAAACAAAAACAAAATTTAGAATTTCGGAGAATTTTACCGCAAAAAGTTTAATATTTTAAGATTTGTATAGATGGAATGCTTCGATTTTCAAAGTCAGAAAATACCTCTAATGAAATGTTTATGAACTCCAGTGATACTTTGGTTAAAGTTTTTTTTTTTAAATTTTGCTTGCTTTTTGAGTTTTACCCCAAAACTAAGAAAAATCTATAATTTTACGACGATAGTTTTGAAATTTTCCGGTTTGTCATGACGTTCTCTGGTGTGTAAAAGAAGTGCTCCAATCGTTACGTTGTCTACCACATACTATTTGGGATATTAGCTTTAAATTTTATTTTATTTGAAGCGTTTTTTAATATTTTGTTTAGTTTCTGAGTTGTGCGCCAAAAATGACGAGAATGATGAAATTGCCGAAACCAGCGTCAGATTTAAAAAATAATTCCATCTTATTTTCAAGTTTTTATGTACTAAATTAATTTAATACGTAAAGAAGATTGAAAATAATTTTTGTCCGGTATTATTAAATTTTTAATAATTTTCTAAGTATATTTTTTGTTGAATATGGTTTTTAATACTATAGATAACTGAGCTCGCTCAGAATTGTTTTTTCGAAAGCAATGGTTTATTATTGTGTTCAGATTTCAAATAATACGTTCGAACCACATACTCCAAACCTGTGATACACCCATAGCGAAATAGTTATTTCGTCACTACCCACGTGACCGAGAGTGATCCCGGCTTCTTAAAATTTTATTTTATACGACTGGATTATACTTGATGCATAATATATAATAAGATTATATTATTGTACGCAAGCTAAGATGTTGTCAATGCTTTCTAAAACGAATGAAATTTTGTTTTTATTCTACTACATATTCTTCTGTTAGCAAACTATGTCGTTTTAACTATTTATATTCACATCGGTATGATTTGTCAAGTTTTGTTTCTCCTTAACTATTTACAAAATAATTTTTCTGATATACCCAAATTGATGAATGTATACCTCGTCAAAAAAGTGTTTTATATTCTAAATTCTAATGTATGTAACTTTTTTTTATCCTTAAAGTTAAAATTTGATATACGTCCACCATGCATTTCACTAAACACCACAAAATGTTGCAATATTTCTTTGTATTTTCAAAAATGAAACTTTATAATTAAAGAATTTTAATATAATTGAAATAACATTATTTAGCTGTTGTTGGTAAGTTTATTACTATTATTATTTTGTCATTGAAATACAGGCACCATGCGAGTGGTTATTAAAATAACATTAAATGTTTACATTTTTTTTTGGCCTTTTAATACTATAGTAATGTAATAAATATAATGGCTTTTGTCAAAGACTACACAAACACATGAATACTTCATAGAGTTATTTTATTATCTGACCCAGTTTACACAATATCGTTTAAATTTAAATAAATTTAATTGTTTTGGACTATACTTTAGCTTGTGAAAGTAAGTCATTTATTATAATGTAAATTTTCAGGTTTAAAGTTCTTCTTGGAATTTGCTAAACTATCAATTGGAATTATACATTAACATAAGAAAAACTTTTTAATAGATCTGGAAAATTCGTTTAGAAATTTGGAAAAAAATTTGAATGACTTAATTAAGAGTTATGGCTAAAAGTAATACTTAACTACTTACAATTGGGTGGGTAGATTGTTAGAGTAGAGACTAGGATTTTGTTGTTATTCCACGTTTTATATAAGTCCCTCTTTTTTGTTTGTTTTTTTAATGTTCTATATTAGGATTCAAGCAATGTTGATGTATAAAGTTTTAAAAAAAGTCGTTGTTTAAAAAGATAACATTACCTACCGTAGTTTGGTGCATTATAAATATACATGTTGGTTGTTATAATAAACTTTACAGTTTTAATATTTTGAAAATATTTATTGGGAATAAAATCTTTTTTAAATTTGAATGATTCTAAAAAAATTGATTTTGGGAAAACATCTTTTGAGAATTATTTTTTTGGAATAACTATCTCATACAAATAGTAGGTACTAATCGTATTAGATCAATAAATTTTTGTTTTAGAAAATCTGTGGATAAAATTCGAACTGATATCTTAGAATTAGCATCTGAGATTTTTAAAATTCCAGATAATTTAAATTTTAGATCTTACAATTTGGTATAAACCTACTACTTTCATAACATACAGGTTTAAGAATCAACATTAAAATAAAATATTTAAGTCACAATTTTAATTAAAATCCCTCTATTTATGATGTCTAATTTTTCAAAACTGCAAGAAGCTTAGTATAGATGAATAATATATACATTTTATAATAAAATATTTTAATAAAAGCTCAAATGTCTGCAAATTCAATTTCATTAAATGGTAAGTTTGATTATTCTTATTAATTTATGCAGTAAATAAACAATTAAAACTTAAATCTGTTGAAAATGATTCTCATTCTTTTAATACAAAATATTGTTGAATTTTACTTTACAACAACAAGGCCAAAAAATTGTTTTCTCAATTTCTTCTGTTCTGACAATTTTATTATTGTCAAACACAGATTGCGTATTCAAGACTTTTTCTATTTTATGACTTACAACTTTTTTTTTCGAAGAGTACACGAATAAATCTTGTACCATTAATCATACAATTTTTTTTTGTAGGAGAAAAACAACATGTAATTAACCACATATATGAAAATATTGGTGCGTATTAAGTCAGCTAAAGAATCCATGAATAAGGAATCAAATACTTTTAGTATAGAATATTACAGTCCAATGACCATGTTTATTTTAAATATTATGGTTCAAAAAACGAATTATAATTTTGGTGTGAATACGTGTTTAAAAAGTTTATAATTTGTATGATTACGGCCTGTAAAGACTTGTAAATTAAAAAAAAAAATTTGTGTGAAGAATAAAATAGATAAGCATTGCTAAGATATCAAATGGTTGAAGTTTATTCTATGACATATTATTACATAATATAGTTATGAGTTATAATGTTATATTTCAATGAATTTGAATTTTTTAGAAGATTTTTTAAGCAATTTTTACATTTATTTTCTCTAGTGGTGGATAATCTGGATGAGTTCTATTGTAGTAAGTTTTAGTTATTAGTATTACAATGGAAATGCTTTTTCCTAAACATGATTTCACGAACAAGTTGTTTTTTTAACCTGTTTTATATTTTAGAATATGTGATAGATTACATTTGGAAATGTGAAAAAAAAATGATTGCTAGCCGTATGTATCTAATAATTCAGTTTGTCAGTTATAATACATTTTGGTATTTAAAGATTGCCATAATACGTGATGCAAATTTCGGTGATCAATATCAATGTTTTTCTCAATAGAAATAGAAATATTTGAATAAAAAAAAAAAATAAACCCATGAATTTTGAGTATAAGCTAGAGGTTCGATAAAGTAGTTACTTGGCTTTAGAGTATCTAGGACTCTGTTTTGGACGGTTTAATTATAAGATCAAAGATATATATTAAATTTGAAGCACCAAACAGTTGTTTATATGTATTTTATTAGCTTTTACTGTAGAATAAATGAGCTCAACAATCGTACAAATATCAGATAAATATATTTTTATTAATATTATCACTTAAAAGCACTAATTTTAAAAGCGTAAAAGTTTATTAATTCTTTCAAAATGTTTGATATTTTTATTTAAATGGCATACGACAATTACTTATTTTGAAACGGTTAAATTTGAATACTAAATTTACTAGGTACTGAATTTCAAATACATTTTAATACCAAAATAATCCAACTAAAAAATCAAAAAAAGTAAAAACACAAAACATATTTATGTTATATTTTTAGAAAATTCATAAAATCCTTAAATTTTTTCAAACATTAATAGAAAATTAATTCAAACAACTTACCGGTTTGGTGTTTACTTGTATGCGGTGTTAGGTTTAATGTTGGTTGATTTTTGTCAAAATAGTATGTGCAGTTGGAAAATGTTACTGTCAATGACATACGTTATTTTCAAAACTTATAAAAATTTAATTTGTTTTTAAAAAATACACTTTTATTTCTTTACGAACTAAACTTATAAAAATTTAATTTGTTTTTAAAAAATACACTTTTATTTATTTACGAACTAAACGATTAATGGATGTCAAATTCTTCAAAATAATTGAATCTTTACCTAATTGTTGTATTTATTAATGCCAAATTATATTATAGTTCTAATGATTCAGACATAATGCATAGTACTCGGTATTATAAACATGTTTAAAATTTGTAAAAGTTCCGTGAATATTTGAAGTATTTTAGATAATTATTTAAAGTATTATTATGATAATTGGTACGGACTGTGGGAATTACAGACTTCTTAAAATTATATAGTATAGTTTATTTCAACACTACCCAATTCATATTTATTTTAATAATAGTTTATACGCAAATATCAATGAATTCACTACATATTTGTTATAATTATTAAAAAACATTTCGTCAATTATTTCTTTACACGCTTTCAAAAACTACCGAGTACTGAGTATTAAACTTTCAAACCTTAAAAAACACTTGCCACAAATTTCTTTTCTAAAATAACTCAGAGATATGACAAAATAATTTTCCATCTTTTTACGAGTATTCCTACCTATTGTGACTTACGATTTTAAAAATTGTTTGGTTACAAACGGAACATTATGTTGCCAACACTGTATTACATTTTTAAAAAAACACTTTCAAAAAAAATCAAAATTTTGTACAAAAATGATTCAAGAAAAATTGTTTTGTATCAAACATTTTTTAAACAAGATCTGACCTCTGTCTGACCTTTTTTAATACATTGTGTGAAACTTTCGTGTCTTTACTATCATTATTATGGAAGTTAAAAGCAGATGAAAATGTCGACTTTAAAATCAAAAATATTTTTGTGGTTTATGTTTTACCGTAATGATGTTTTTGTTTTGTTTTTTACTGAAACTTTAACAATTTTGAAAATAAAAAAATATTCTATTTCCACTCGACAAACAATAAGTACAATAATAACAATAATAATAAGTACAAATTGGTAGCAACCAAAAATCAATGATTGTAGAGATCGGTTTTCGAAATAACGTTCGTAGTTAGATGGTTATGAAAAAATTACATCTTATTTAAACCAAATCTATATTTGTTACTATATAAATCTTAAATTTCATAAAAAAAAAAAAAAAAAAAAAACTGGAAAATTGTATAGGAATATTTTAGAATATTATTAATTAATTTTTTTTTAATTTACAGGTAAAACAATAACACCTCATCAATTTTGTATGAATATAACTACTCAAGTAGAACCCAATCTTAATTTGGGATTGGGTGTATAAATTATATTATAAGTATCTATGATATCATGCTAATATTCTATTAAAATTATTAAAATCAATTTGGTTTGAATAAAACGATTAATTGTTTCGGTAAATAATTATAAATAAAGTTTAAAAATTGTTTTAACGTGCATAACAGTGTTTTTTAAATTTAATTATTAGTTCTGAGTAGATATTATAACAACACACCCAAGTTTGGTTAAAAAAAAAAAAAAAAAAAAGAGTAAACTTTATGAAAGTGATTAAATTCTAAGATAGGAAGAAAGAAAGGCGCTGATATCTAGATCGGGTAAAGAGTCGAGTGGGAGTAATGACTACGCTCTGAAGTTGACCGATTCTTTGAGTTAAAAACCTATTATTTAGTACTTGAAATAATGATAAATCATTGCTTCAAAAATTATGGTTTTGAGCAAGCACGTAAATTTTATTTCAAACATATTTTTCTACGTGCTATTAAATCATTATAAAAATGGTTTAAGGTTTTTTTTTTTTTTTTGTCACTCATCGATTGTCACGTTATTATTTCATCATTTTGGGTTTTTGTTAACATTTGACAGTAAGTCATATAAATAATAATCAAACGAATTGATAACATGTACACGCGCAATTGCAACGGATCAAGTTTAAACGCCAAGAACATTTCTGAAAATTTTGTGATGAAACTAAATAACTGTAAGACTCGTGACTCGTTGCGTATGTTTGAATTTCCAACGCTCACTCAGAATGTTAAGCAATAGGTTTGCACCACAACTTCTAAACCATTGACCAACACAGAGAACGGACCAACTCAAAGCGCACTTGTTGTTACTCTTAACAATTTCGCACATGAACTTGAATTTACTCACTTTCTTTCCTTTCTTAGACTTTACTCTTATTCTTAAATTGTATTCGCTTTCTTAGAATGCACGAACTTCAAAATTTACCCCATTTCTCTCCTTCCATCATTCCTTTTTTTTTTTTTTTTTTTATCCAAAAATACGTTTTTTTCTAATAGTGTAATGTCTACTGCACAATTCAAAATAGTTACCCACTCCGAGGTAGCAACCTACCCTACTTCACAGCATGCTATCACTTTTACTTTGTTTTTCTTATCACTCAAATTCTCTATCTCAACACTGTCATCTGCAGTTCCCTATGAATACATTACATCACTTCTTTCACTCAAAAAAGTGTTCTTCGTAAAAAAAATTCAATTTTTCAAACTTCAAACAATTTGAAAAAAAGTTACATCATCAGCTACAATCCAGTTACAATACACTTCGATTCAAGTACAATTTTTTCTTCTGAAACGATTACGACCATGGACGTTAATATAGAGTTCCAACGCTTTAATCGTCTTTCGACATTTGGCCGATGCATTGTTGGGTACTAAAATATTTCACTCCTGAATCCATGATCTCCTGGATGTCACCTAGGCTAGTATTCGACATCGAATTTCCGTGTCTGTTTGGATGATACGTATGATTAATACACGATTCAGTCAAAGGATCACGACGTAGTTCACCGTATACGAACAAAACGTTTAACAACATTATGCTGTTTTTTTTTTTTTAACCGTACACACCTCACCTCAAGAATATTATTATTTTGAATCGATTAGAAGACGATAACAGCTGAAAGGCAAATTTTGCCGTGACCAAACGTGCCGTGTTTTGCAGACACGTTTTTCGCCTTCTGCAATCGAGCGAAATCACACCGTGATTTGCGCCCGCGCCCGACTAAAAATTACATTTTAAAAGAACAAACGTAGTAATGATAGTTCTACGTTTTATCAGTTTCGGTCAAGTGCCGAACAAAACAATATGAAAACACGACCTTCCAACGATCAATCAACGCAAAGCGCAAACCTATGGATACGCGTAATATTATTATTATGTTCATAACAATCGCGAGCCCGTGACGTCGCATCATCGGTCGGAGTACACAGCTTTTATAATTTGTGCCGTGAGAAATACCGCAGTTGTGACGCGTTTTTTTTTTTTTTATTTCATTCAATCATTTACACGACCGAAACTTTACGTTTATCGAACGATTTTTCTCGCCTCTCGCGCACGCTTTCGCCTATATTCCATTACATATTTTCGTATAACGTAGACTGCACGCGTTCGTAATGAATAATTATTATTACGAGTGGAGGTAGTATCCAACCAACTACGATTTGTATTATTATTTTTATTTTCACCTCAGCAACACGCTATAGGGGAATTATTTTTTTTTTACTACCATCGTTATATTATATTGCACGCGTTTTCTTTTCATTTCTGTCATTGTTATTAACGAAATTATCCGGACTATTTGATAATAGACTTCGTCGGCAGCAAACGCGAGTCGCCCGACAAACCGCATTTAATGAACCCCAAAGCTCCCATTGTGTTATATGCCGGCGCGACCGTCGCCTAATCATCGCCGAATCGCGGCGGCACCGCCATTGTGTGTGCGCCGCGAACGCGCGTTATTAATGATTGCCGATGGTAAACATTCGTTTTGTGAGCCCTTAAAACGCATTTACACGTCCGAAGAATATTGTGTATAACAGTCGGTGCCAGTTGTATATTATGGTGGAAACGAACGAACCGCAGTGTGCAGGGGACGACGATGGCAAATAACAAAAATCGCAACGTTGTTTGTAGCCAGCTCGCGCAAACGAAATTCGTTTCAAACAGCTGGCGAACGGACGGCCGCCGCTGCGCCTATACAAATAAGACGATTGAAACCCAATGACGATTTTCGGCTGACGTATAGTCACCATAAAATAGTGTGTAATTTCTGGTTTATCTTACAGAACTCGTAGTACAAAAAACATTTCGTACGATATTGTTACTCCGTTAGAGTGAACGGGCTATAAAGTTTCCGCCGTACGGTCGCGTCGACTTTGAGGTTTTTGACGGCGTCATAGACTATTAATTCGTCGTACTTTCGGGTTTAAGCGAGTGTCGTTAAGCTGTCGAAACTAGTGTAATCTAATTCCGAAAATTCATCAAAACTGCCGGTAACAATTAAAATTAGGTTGAACACATTTTCCGAGTTAACCATACTGAGAACGTACGTGTTCGAATATTATATTTTTTTCATTTATTATTCAATAACGATCCACGGTTAAAATAATGTTTGATACGTTTTACGGCAAAAAAAAATATTTTCAAGAACTGTATATTAAGGCGATGACCATCATCACAATGGTGTACACAAAAGGTCCTAACATTCGGACACAGGCCGTATCCAAGGGGTTTTTGGGTGTCAAACCTATTCTTTCTGAGATTTTACTAAACAATATATTAGTAGTATACACAATGTCGTCTCATTGTCGCAAAATCGATTGGATATATCAAAAATATGGACAATGTACCAATTTCAGCTACAAACTATAAGTACACGTATCAAAGGCGACACCGCAAAGGACGTGTTCATCAAAAGTTTGAAAACAACGTATCTTCGAAACTGAACTGGAATTACAATCATAATAATTTTTTTATTTTCTTAGGTATACTAAACCATATAATACGAGCGTATACTACTTTGGGTTAACCAACTTATTTTTCAATGTATTAAATTCCATTCGATTCAATCAGATGTATCGGGTTTACACAAATCAAATATTTTCACACAAGATAAAATGAACGTTATATTTTGCTGTTAATATCGTTTCTGTATCATCAGCTATTCTCAATAGTATTTTTACTCATTTATATAATATCATTATAACGTGGAAAACGTATACGTTATACATGAGTAAATCCTCAGAAGTTTTCAAATAAACAATCCATTAAAGCGTATATAATATGAAAGTACCACATATTTATGTAAATCGTAACGAACTCATTTTATTATAACACGCATGAGTAATCCCACGTACGCAATATAATTCCTGCAGTTCATAAAAAATTCGACTAGTTTATTTCAATTTCCATGTTTATCCGTGTAAATAAAAAAATCCTTTATAAATCAACTTTACATTTTTTCAATGTAAATGGGGGATAGAGTACTATAAGATAATTCATGCAAGTGATAAAAATATGTGGTTTTATTTTGTTGGTCGTATCTTTGATGTTCCAGTCCAAACCATAATATAGATTGGCACACAAAATTATGAAAAAGATTTTTACAATAATGCCAGCTATTCATCGATCGTACTGAAAATAACTTTTCAACACGACATTTGAACATACAACAATTCAACTGATTTCAGACCGGTCGTAAAAATTTAGATCATACACTATAATACAACGTTTTAATTCGTGATAGATTTTCAGTAAATTGTCAACGAAGACCGTAGTTATATCGGAATGGTTATTATTTCCGTTGTCAATTTTAATAAAACTATTAAGGTAAGAATAAAATATAGAAAAAGACTTCAACTATAATAATTTTGAACACTGTAGTACATAGAATTGAAAAGAGAGGCTAAGGTTAGGTTAAATGATTTTAAAAATTCATTATGTTAATGAAAAAAGTATTTGGTACGAGTTCATAATTTTTTAAAAATCACAATAATTATAAGTGATTATCAAATACCTACCGAATTTATATTCGGTATAATATCAATCAGTCCAGCAAAAGTGGAAATTTTCGTTACGGGTTGGCTTCGAAACTTCTTATTCAATCGTCATGCAAATTTTTTTATATTAAAGAGGACATCACGGAGCAGGTTTCAGGCATGAATACAGAACAATTAGTATAAGTAATAATTAGTAGAAATTAGTACTTATTTATTATTGGTTGCCATTATTCGGTTATTCGGGCAGATCAGGTACAAGCTAGCATCAAATCGAATTCTCGAACATAACTTAACAAGGTGGATGAGTTGTACTTTGTCAGCGATCCGACGTATTGCCTACCAGTGTGGCCGAGTCGCGCTCATCGCAGCGAATACACCCAAAAGTACTTGAACAATCAGAATTTTTTTTTAAGAATTATCATTTTTTACGGGCAACAAAGTGCGCGGGATCAGCTATAAAATATAAAAATTCTTTACGGGCAAAACGACGTTTGCCGGGTCAGCTAGTATTATTATGAACACGATATAATATTACGCATGTAGGTCATATCTATACGTATTAATTCGTTTGAGATTTCCCGAAATTTTCAGCCAACGATTGATTCGTTCGCGTACAATATTACACAGTATTATTATTTTAAACTGTTCAAAAACCGTACTTACCGTGTATTATTATCCTATGTGCCGCCTATATAATCATTATTTTCGACACAACGGACGCTCGGATATCATATTATATGTCACTGTTTTCGGGCGCGCGAAAAGTTCGCGCACGACTTAATTACGGTGCCGTGTTGGTCGTTAACGACGCAGTCGCCAAAAACGGTATATATATAATTTTTTTTTTTTGTTTCGTCGGCTGCTGCATTTTCTTCCACTCGTAACAGCCTCATTAGCCGTAAACAATGCCGTCATCGCCTCGCCCCGCGGTTCGATATAATACTGTAATAATAGTTGGTAATATTAAATTACAATATATCGTGGAAGTGTTTTCGGTAATAGACGTCATAATATCAGTGGCGACAAACACGTATGTATATATATTAAATTGGATAGGGTTGGATGGGAAGCGATGGCGCTACATTATATGTAGTACAAGCGCAGATCGACACGAATTTCCCCTTATTGTGTTTTCCGCGTCACGCGCTTGCCAAAAATATTTTATGATTAATTGGTCTCCACGTTTCCACGTACGAACTTCAACTTTAACCCTTTTTTCCCACCGCCGTCATCGTCCGCGCGTACGTTATATTATAACGACATCTCTTTTGCATTATTTTCGTCCGGCGACAATGTACGATATACGCGACGTAATTGTTTAACCCTTAAAAATATAATAATCACACCGTGGTAGCATTAGTATATAGTAAATTTTTCACGAAAATATTATGTACAAAACAATCATTCTATGCGAAACACATAATATAATTATACATTTATAAAAAAAAAAAAAAACAATATATTACAAGCTGAAAAAAAAAAAAATAGACGGAATCATTCTGGGTCGCGTGAGTAGTTTGACGGAGTAGCGCTACGCTTAGGGGCGCGGGTCATTGGTTCGGAAGTTGTGGTTTAAACGTATTGTTTGATAACTGAAAGCAATGAATTATTAAAACTAAAACACACCTTGCACAAACTTTTTCGATTTTTTATAACGCATATTAAATTAATTTAGTGCATACAAAAAATTTAAAACGACATGGAAAATTTCCTTACAACGATACTTCAATAGGTATAGACGCCGTTCTGACGCCAAACTTGGCAATTTCGTCATTTTTATCGTTTTTGGCGCATAACTCAGAAAACATAAAAACAATTTTTAAATAAAATAAAATTTCAATCAAAAATCCCAATTCGTAAGTGGTACTTCTACCAAAGTACCACCGGAGTTAAAACACCTATCATTAGAGATACCAACTTTGAAAATAATACCTTCCGTACGAAAACTTCATCACAAATCTTAAAATTTCAACTTTTTTGCCATAAAATTCCCAATTTCGTTTTTTTGTTTCTGAGGGTTAACTCAAAAAGTAAGCAAAATTTTATAAAAATCGTTAAACAAAGTTCCACCGGGTTTCATATACCTCTATCTATCAGTAGAGGAACTGATCATAAAATCTGAGCATTCCTTTTAATCGAAAAAATGTTGACTGAAAAAAAAAACATCATTGTGAAAAACAGTACATTCCTCGCTATCGCTCAGAGTCTAAAATAAGTGTTTGACATATTATTACAACTTTACCCCACTAAAAACTTTGGGCTTCAATGGCTGTTGTTCTTTTAGTGTTGAAAAAAATTCAATTTCCATAAACACACTAGATATGACAGGTTTCTAGTTTATCGAGTTGACGATTAAAGTGTATACGAGCACGAGCGCAAACACTTCAATTGATTCGTTTCAGTTGCATACACTACTCGATAAGAATTTTGCATTAAAACAAAATCATAACGTGAAAATCAACGTATTTTCGTATCAGTATAAATCTAAAACAATATCATCTGTTTGTGTATGGTTCCATTTAGGGAAACTAGACATTTTGATCAAACGTTTTCTACTTTTTGAAATACATACAACCACTGCCATTGGACCACTCTATGGTATTTTGTTTATACTATAATATGTATACAAAATTGTGTCATTATAATTTATTTCTTGTTTTACCTACACATTATTGATATCACAGGACGTACTCAGCGAAAATCATTTTAAAAGGCGTCGTGATGTACAGAAGTGGCTGGTATTTGGCGAGGGGAACGGATTTTTCTTTTTTTTCTTGGGTGAGTAGTGGGGGTATTTTTTGCGATAATTAATAATTATTATATGAAAAGGTTACCCCGATAAGTGCTTTCATTAGTGAGCTTTTTCCGTCCTTAACCGGAGGCGATTTTGAAATTCATTAAGTCAACCAATAACACCGTCATCGGACAGAGATTAATTAGTCTGCAACGCTCGCCATCACGCGCCTCCGCCGCTTCCCGGCGTTTCGGCGTTTTTTACATTTTATTTTTGCTTGTATCATATTTTCATAAAACATTAAAATTCGTGTAGCGATTCTCGTTGGTTCACGAAATCGCGTTATAATCGTATGCTAATTTCAGATTTGTTTCAATAATTGAACAGTTTGACGCAGGTATTCGATTACGAAAATTCTGATAATTTTAATGGTTATTTTCATAATATACCTAAACAAAACACAAATTTAAGTACAACATATAATACAAAATAATTTTTAAATCTTATTTTCGCTTGTATCAAATTTTCATAAAAAATTTTTATTTGTCTACCGATTCTTGGTGGTTTAAAAAACTGTGTTATAATTTTGGATACTAATTTGTTTTGATCAATGAAAGGTTAGACGTGTTTGAATACAAAAATTCTGATCATTTTGATGGATATTTTCATGATACAAACAAAACACAAATTTGAGTACAACATATTATACAAAATATTTAGAACAGATAAATGTTTGATTTTACGTAACATAATTTTACATACCTATATTCTCCACATCCTCTATACGCATATTTTTTTCTATTGTTTTTACAATGATCTTTTTCTGTTAACAAGTTAAGGACGTATATAAATAATGCTTTGATTTTAACGTTCAATACCTCAAATGAAAAATTTTCGGACTCTTATTGTACTTTAAGGGGTCTCAAATTTGAAAGTTCAAAATTTTAAAAGTTACAGTCAAAAAATTAGATCAAATTTGACCAAACCGTTAGTAATTACGGCAAACGTGTTTTATGACATAATCAATTTGGTTTTTTAGCCATAACTTCGAAAAGAATAGACAAAATCAGCCAAAAACCTTTATTACAATGTTGAAATAAGTATGGTTTGGTTCGAAGTTAAAGTGAGTTTGAAAAGTGTCGAGCTAAGCGTAGAAATTTTTAAAAAATTTCCATTTTTATTACCGTGTATGTTTGACAAAAAATGAAATTTTCAACGAAATGTTTCGAAACGTTAACACGGGTTAACAACACGTATACACACGAGCTACTAAAAGAGTTCAAAAATCTATATTCACAAATTTTTTTTTTAGTTGTTTTAAGTTGGAAAATGGTTAAAAATTATGATCGATATTCTTGACCTTTTTTTAGAGAATAAAATTCGTATCTCAAACGAATTTGTTGTTTAAGAATTCAAATTAGGATGCGTTGTGTAAAATAAGATTTTCTACATCCGATAAAAGAGATTTCGAGAAAGTCCGCCCCGAGTAGCTGCCGAACGCGTACAAAAAAAAAGTGTTGAAAAACGGTGTAGTTTGGTTATAACAATGAAATCGCGTACACTATTGCGCGATCGATACTATAATATCGTGTAATAATGGTCGAAATGGATGGAGATTTTCACACAAATCTTAACACGTATACGTTTTTCGGACCATTTTCGTATTTACCGTACCTGTAGCAGGTGTACTAGACGACTGAGCTCGTTCAGAATCGAATTTTCGATGGCGACCGTTGCATTCGGTTTATCACGCGTTTGAACCACAACTTCCTGCCGACTACAGTGACCCCCGTCCAACATTCGACGTACCTACGATTGTTTCCGAAGAAATCGCTTCTACGGCCCCGCGGGGGACACGTCAAACGAAAAGCCGCCGACCAACGAAAATAATAATAATAACAATTATTGCCGTCGAAATCCCTCAAAACGATCCCGCGTTGATACACACACACACACATATTGTTTGACCGCCGCGCGCCCCTTTTTTTTTTTTTTTTTTGTTGTAAAATGTGTGTATATATCGTAATAATCTTCGGTTTGGTAATTGCGTTCGATTTAGTTCGATACGCCGTGCCGACAACACGATTTATCCCGGTCATCGTATTGTTTAGCGCGCGACGAGCGTTAAACCGAACTCGGAACGAATAATAACAAACACCCTCGCGGCCTGTAGATAATAATAACAATACTTATAACGATACTGAACAGAAAGAAAAAAAAAAACCTCCGAAATCCCATTTCTCGTACAAATAAACCATTAAAATAAAAATTAAAAAAAAAAAAAAAAGAGAGAAAATTTTCCGCATCACGGACGCTATCGCGGCATTACGTACGAAAACCGTTTCTGTTTGTTTTACGAGCCGCCCCGTGGCGGCGAGGACCACAAAAGGAATCATCATCACCCCGCCGCCGCCGCTCCGAAGGCGTGATACACTCAAAGTCTTTTGTTTTTCTCTCTCTCTTTTTCTCCACTCACCGCGCGGCACATAAATCGTTTAACGTCGGGATTTTTTCACCGTGTTTTTTATTTCAGATTTTTTTTTTCTTTTTTTAATTGATCCACTTTCGGTGTAACGTTCGAGACAAATTATAAAACAACCTTCCGTGCTCTAGGTAGGTGGTACGACCTGCGCGCACAAAGAAAAACGTACCCGAACCGCGGTCACGACGTTGTATGTACAACACACGTAGCGTAATTGTACGAGCGGTAATTTTATAGTGATCAAACCGAATCGTCTGAAGAGAGAGAGAGAGAGAGAGGTGTGTTTCCGAATTTTCACCTACACGAAAACGCGTGAAATTATTACGATAGTTCGGGTAGAACCGTACGGACGGAAAATATATTTTATAACGATACAAGTTCCATTTTTTTTTTTTTTTCATATAAGTATCATCACAATTTTCTTCGAGTATTTACAATAAAACGAGTGGGAAATATGATCAATTTTCATAATACATTGCTAAACATCGAAAACAGTCGTAGGAAATTAACGTACGCCGCGTAATGCGTATAACGCGATATTGGTGACGTTGCCATAAGTTGTACCTAACGACATGTGCGTTAACACTTACGATTTGAAATATTGTTGTGTGAGAAAGGTCACAATTACGGACATGCGCGGAACTAAAATTTGGGGTGTCCTCGTATTGCTTAAGTATAAAAAAAAAGAACGCTCTTCTACAATAAAACCTAATGGAAGAGTGTGGTTTATGTAATTTTGTTAAAATTACACACCAAACATATTTTTGGCTGATTATTGTGTGAAAAAAAATTTTTTCGGTGAAAAATAAAAAACGCGTAAATCACCTAAACTTGATTCGTGGAACGACCCCTACGACCCTCCTCTGAATTCGCCATTGATCTCAGAGAAAAAATGTGCGTGCGTGATGAAAGGGCACAATTAATTTTTTTTTTTGTGCGAAAGTGCTTTCATCAATATTGTAAATGCCATATCCAGTCATCCTACATCCTATAAAGTTATACCTACGATTTTCTTAACTAAATATCTATTCTAATCACCCATAGAATTCATATTTTTCAAAAATAAAATATTACGATATCTATTTCTGATCGGTGGAACATTCGTTGGAAGAAAGAACGATAATATGTAAATTTTCCACCGGACACATTTTCGTCGCTGCTCGTCAAAAACTATATAGTATTTTTTTTTTTTTTTTATAAATGTATTGTTTTACAAATTAAAATTTCATTTGAATACGTTTTTTTTGTCCTTTCCAAAATCTCGTTCTGTATCCACCGATAACAGGTTAGTTGTTATAGTGTTAGATAGTAGGTGGAACTGTAGGTGGAAAATGTTTGGTCATAAACTCGACGTGCTAATATGATTAGAAAATGTATTGTTTTCAAACAATCGCGATCGATTCAAACACTTTGCTACGAACGTGTTATATTTAATTTGAATTTTGAACAAAAATATGGCAAAAAGTTAACCGTGCTTTTCGATTACGACTAGCGATTTCCATTTTAGGAATTTCTTGAAATTTTCATGGAAAAAATCCTTTTCTCGACTACTTTACGACACTCGTCCTCTATTAAAAGAACAGTTTATGATTTAAACGATTTAACTCAATATAGGTGTAATATATATATATAAATAATAATATATGTACAGATTTAAATTTCAGAAATTTCCTTAATTTCCAGAAATGTCTCGAAAGTAAAATTTTTGAAATTTAACAACACTAATCACGATACTATTTCTATATAATAGATATTATCGTGTACAGGACAAACGAGTCTAAAAAATAGTAGTTATCGCGGAATTTTTTAAGAATCTCGGCCTCTTCGCCGACGAGCTAATTTCGATTGTTTTTTTCAACACTCGTTGAGCAAAGTGTCGCGTTCGCTTCGATCGTGATGTACGCCTATTACGTAGTCACAATATGTTCTTTATATCTACTGACGCACGTACATAAAAACGATAGAAAAACAGCCGTAACTACTTTTTTATTAAAAAAAAAACGAAAAAATACCACTGCACCAGCTGTTTCGGTTACGGTAGACGAAAAGTATGCGTACAATATATTACACGTATGGGCCGTCGTGGATGTCGTTTCTGGTCATCGGAACAATATTATAATATTAAAACGTAGATCCGTGTGAAAATCGACCCGACTGGCAACGATACTGCTGCGAAAGAGTCGTGTTCGGATATTATCCACAATGGTCCACCGACGACACGACACTATACCGTAATAGCAAAACGACATGTACAACTATAAGAGTAGTGAAAAAAAAATTAACTATCATTGTGATGCGCGGCCTACGGGAGATCGGTCGAAGACGCGAGAGTCGTTTGAAATAGGGAATTCGCGGCTGTCTCGCGGGTATTGAGTTTTCACGCGACTACCGCGTACCAACGCGCGTATCGATTTCATGGCGACAATAATAGCATATAGAACGAACAACATGCGATTACATGATTGAAATGAACACGAAAATAAGTATCAATTTAGTTCAATGACCGTATGGGGACACGGAGGACGGCAAAAGTGGATAGAAAGCGTACAAGAATACACTTGAAACTTTCGAAGGTATAAGGAACGCGGAAGAATGTGCAAAATATGGAGATGGACGGAGACAATATTCTGTTGCGGCGATGAGCCTTGAAGGCCTGTAAAAGCCTAGAAGATGTAATGAAAAGACTTCCTCAATAGGTACCTAATTACAAGTATCGAAAATTAGAATGGATTTTTTTTTCATTTGCCACTAAAATGATTAATACAAGGGTTTTCGTTATCGTCGATATCCGAGACTTTAAAATGTATTAGGTCCATATAAAATATAATAATAGCGGAGTTATTTGTTAAAAATGAATTACAAAAACGTGAAACGGACGTAAAATGAACAAACGAAACGAAAATCCAGAGGATGGATAGTTATTTATATTCATAGTATTTGTTGCATTAAATATACATTTTTGCTGTGGTCGATTTAACAAAAGTGATATAAAAACTTGAAAACCATACAAAGTTATAAATATATTCACAACGTAAAACATTTTATAGACTATAATTATGTAAACTACCAACGGTGTTTTCGACTGTAAAACTGCGATTTTAATCAAAAATTTTTACTAATATTTTTTACTTGATCAATATTTTTGTGAGCATCAAAAATCAAAATCTAATGGTTATTTTTCACGGCAGTAAAAAAGTACTTTAAAAGTTTTTATTTTCCCCTATATCATAAAAATTTCAATATCTCAGAGGTCCATAAGATACAATAGTACACTTTTCAAAAATAAAAAATAAAATCGTATAATTCACGTAAAATGAACAAAACAAAACAAGCTTTTGACCCTGTTAAATGATGTGTGCCATAATATTAATGATTACACAAAAATGTATTAGGTACTTTGTTGCACTCCGGTAATGGTTATTCAAAACTCACTATAACCGATATATTTTTTCTTAAATTATACACTTATAAGTATTTCTTTTCCTTTTTTTCTAGTGCGAATGCACTAACAATTATTTATAAATTTGTTATACCTATTATAACAATAATAACCCATTGTTACATGTATTGTTTTTGTTGGTATTATTCTTTAGGTACTTACCCTTATTCGTACGACTATTCCAAAACATCTGCTAGTTCTTGCACGTCAAAAATAATGCGAGATAATGTTGCAAGTCACTACTGTATCTACACAGCGTTTTAGTTTTTAATAACCGTAGGAGAGCCTATTGGGTATTATATTTTTAATAAAATCCAACATTATAAACACGGCGATTTAATTATGTTCTTTAATCATTTTGTTTGGTTTTCGTTTTGTAAACCATTATAATATTATGTATAGTATAAGCATTTTATAATGGTTAAACCTTATGCCGCGGTAGACAAATTATTAAACAGCAATTAAATTTTATTGTAAAATGCCTTATCCATTTACTCTCAGAATTTTATTGTTCGATACCAATTATCATTTCTTACAAGGCTTCAGTTTCTTTATGTCAATTCGACATTCGATTGATCAAAATGTCTTGCAGCATTACGTTAATGTTATTTAAAGAATTTATAGAGCTTGAATTGATCTTTAGAATTATAATGCTTGATATTCTCATTAAAAATTAAACATTTTCAAATTTATACTTACAATCCATGGATGCGTTACAAAAACCAAACGCAATTTGAAATCTCTTTTGTAAATAGGAAAAAGTAACTTCTAGGAAAGGCGATGTTCCGCTTGATTCACCAATTGAATCTTCCACTATCCCTCGATAAACATTAATAAAAACATGTCGCATTATAAAAAACAATCTTTTTACCAATTTTTAAAATCAATTAGGTTCAGTCTATGAGTTTTAAATCTAAGGAATTAATCTGCAAATTTCTATGACCATTTTCCAGAAAAATGTTAAATGTACGTTAAAATTTTCTTGCGATCGAGTTAATTTTGAACAGTGCGTGTGCTTATATCAATTTTCTGTTAATAAAAAACCAAATACTTAACACGTTGGTTGTTGGTACTTATAAAGTTAGAAATAAGTTTACGTAGGCGTGTATTATTATAAATTTTGTACATGCATTACGTTATTATTGTTGGAAATAACATAAAACATTATAAGTATTGTACGATTTTGTATTTGATTAAGTCATTTTTAATTATTTACGAGGAATATTAAAACTTGAGTATTTTAGTATTAAATAATCCAAAATTAATCAATAAGTTAATCTATTGAATAGTTGTAAGATAGTATATTACTAAAAATAATATTTAGAAATTTATGTATTTGTCATTTTTCTTTTCTTGTTAGCATAAGGATGTTTTTTACAACAAAATTCTGATGGCGTTTGCATTTCACCTAAAGACAAGCAATAAAACCACAAATTGATACGTTTTAGTTTTACATAACTAATTATAAATTATTATTTTTTTAAAAACATTTTAAAATAAATTTTATTCATTTCAAGACGAAACTAAGCAAAAAAAAAAAAAAAAAACTTTAATTCTGTACAGTATTATCTAAATATTAATATGAGGGAACATGTTTTTCTCCTTCATTTTGCTAACAAAAAGTGATTTGCTTATTATCATTGAAATATTTTGGTGAGTATTTTTTTCATTACTAAGAATATTTAATGTTCCTGAACAATTAAAAAGCATTTCTTTAAATATTATTTCTTGTTATATTTACTACTGGATTTTTCATAATGATTTTATAGAAGTTGTTTCACAGCTTTCAAACTAGCTAAATCGAATATTCACCACATCATTCTCAAGGGCGTTGTTAACATAAACGAAACTATAAAATATACCAAAATGTTGGTTATTTTATTTGCAGTTTGTGAGTTAGAAACATGTTTCGCATAAGGTATTTGTTTAAAGCACAAATAACAAATATCAAGAAAAGAAATTGTTCTTCTGAGATTTGACAGGGTTTATTTGATAAATAACATAAGTGATTTCAAAAATATGTTGATTTTTCAAATCACTTATCTTAAACATCATGTTGAGTGTTTTTTTTTTTATTTTAGGTGTGTATACATTAAAACGTGTTATTTGACACTCTAATTTGACTACTATTTACAATTATTAACAAAGGAAGAATTTTTATCTAAAGCATCTATACCATAGAAACTTATATCTAGTGAGAAAAATTCGAAATTTTAATTAATGCCTGGTAATTATACATGTGTTCAGAATATTATACAATTATTGAGTTTTATTCAAAATTCAAAATGATTTCTTACCTATACTATAGAATTTTTTTTGAAAAATTATTAAAATTAAATGTGTTCGATTTAGCCCACCCGTAAATTATTAATCATATACAAATATGTTATTTCTTAAATTGTATGTGTAATAACTTAAACAGAAGACGTATGTCACTTGCTAAACATGAAACATTTTGTATAATATTGCGTGGTACCTATCTAGATAAAGTATTACCTTCGAAGAAAACTATTTTTGACGTAGTAAACTCATTGACAACCCAAATCGTATGAATTGTTTATTAAAATGTTGGGAAGTATTTATGTAGTAGTACTTATTTGAATGACTGTTGGTGATTTTGTACATTACATCAAACTATAACTATTTCGTAATTATTATAATAAAAAATAACGTACTTTTCGGAAAAATATGCTCAAAAACATGACCAAAGTAGGATCGTGCCATACCTTTAAAGTTAAATCGTACAAAATGATAGCTGTTATAGAATTTTGGTAAAAATAAACAAATAAATTTGAAAAGAAAGTATGATTAAAGAATAATGGATGTTAGTAGGTTTTTTTTTTGTAGCAAAAAAGTAGAACTTGTTTGGAAGTTATCGTGATAAGCAGAGATTAAAATATAATCATTATGTTAAATAAAAGCAATTTTCGGTTCAATCAGAATCCAAACATTGTTTGTGAAAAATTTTATATAATAACGTACCAAAATCTATAACTGTCAATTCACTGAGCACTGAGATAAATAAGTACACAGGTAAATTTTAATGATTACAACATAATTTTAAGAGGTATGATGTGCAACGTTTACTGAATCATTCTACCAAACAATATATGGAATACGTATGATGCACATTTTCCATAATATGGTAAAGAAGAACAAAACTAGGGACCCTTCATTTTGATTCCATTTTGTTATTATACTTTCTCACTAACTTTGTTTTTTTAAATTTTGGTTTTGGTGGTTATTTGTTTTGCAAATAGTAAACACTTTGTGACGTTTTAGTTAATACGATTAAAATATCAATGCGCAATAGTACATGTAATTCTATTGTTATAATCAAATTATTCCGTTTTTTAACCCTTTTTTTGTACGCGTTTAAAATCTATTTGGAATTTTTTTTATCAAATAGAAAATTTTGTGTAACATAACAAATTTAATTTTAATTCTTAAATAACAAATTTGTTTGAGGATCAATTTTTTTTCTTAAATAATTCAAAAGTATTTTTTATAATTGTGACTATGGAATTTTGAAATTGTTTAACATCCTACATATATATATATATTCTTGTTGTAAATCGAATAAAAACCACAAAGAAATTTTAGATAATTTTAAAGTTCTGTAGTTCACTAAAAAAGCTGCAAAATCATTTAAAACTTAAACCAAACCTGTATTTTAACTTCTTCAGTATTGTGTAAATGTTTCAGCTAGTGTCAATAATTTTTGAATTTATGATCAAAAAACTAAATCGATTATGTCAAAAAACACGTTTGCCGTAATTTTTAACGTTTTTGGTCAAATATGATCTAATTTTTTTATTGTACCTTTTTCAATTTTGAACTTTCGAGATCCTTCAAAGAACCTACAATAAGTGTCTAACAATTTTTCATTAGAGGTATTGACTGTAAAAATCTAAGCATTCTTTAGACCCTTAAAGAAATTAAAAAAAAAATCATCATTGTAAAAAAAATACATTCTTCTCTAACGCTCATAATAAAAAAAAGCCGGGATCAATCTAGGTCACGTGGGTATTTTGACGGAGTAACGACTACACTTTGGGTAGGTCACTAGTTTAGAAGTTATGGTTTAAACGAATCATTTTATATCTGAAAGCAGCAATAAATCATTGCCTTCAAAAATACGATTTTGCGCGAGCTCAGTTATCTAGTACACGTCTTGGGAATAACAAATTTAACAATAAAAACTTTTATCAAATCTGTATCTTCCCTATTTTAGTATTATGTAAAAGTTTCAGCTTGGTCCGATCTTTATTATGGATGTTATGATCAAAAAAATCTAAATCGATAATATTATAAATAAAAATAATTTTGAACTCCGTCGTCAAGGTAACGAATGCCCACGGAAACCGCGCCATATTTTTTTAGATAAAATTATTAAACTTTTGTAAATTTTTGGTAGTTTTTCGCATCGTGTTAAAAAACTATTGAGAATATCAAAAATGACATCGCTATAGTACCATCTTGGTGCAATTCGCTAAAAGAAAAGCTATCGTTCGTAGAAATCGGAGTATTATTTTTGGTCGAAAGTTTGTTTACAGTAAAAAATAAAAAATAAATAAATATCACTGTAAAACCACAAGATTCCTCGCTAACAATCAGAATCTAAAAATATTCAGTTTTTTAAGTACCTACAAAATTTTTATTGACTAAATTGATCTAAACATACCCACGTTATCATAAATCTCTTGTATTATTTCCAATTTTTCCGCTAAAATGAACACAAAGAAAATTTAAATATCATTGATTATTAAAAAAACATATTTTTTCAACTATAGGAAAATCCATGATTAAATATTTTCAAACGAATGGATCAATATGTTATATATATATATATATATTTTAATAACATATAACTTACTTGGCATTTTCAATTGAATGACAAGTTGATCTGATATAATAAAGTATAATGTATAGTTAATAATTGTTGAAATCTGGTGATCAATGGAGTATATTAATAACTTACCAAAACACTCTAAACAATTTGATAATACCATTAAAGATTAAGTGTGAATAAAATCAATTTTGTGTAGTTATAACTAGGTAATAAATATACTATAAATATCATAAAAATAATAGTTATAACTAATAAACCATAAAATATTCAGTTTAGTGTATTATTTCTAATTTTAAATGAACGAATATGGTCATATTAACAATGTGTGAGGAAACTCGTAAGGGAAAACAGCAAACTTATTTTTTGCCAATTATTGCATGTATCAAAGCCGAACAATACGGCACGAAAAATACAAAAACAAACCACGGTCAATTATTACTGTGCCTAATATAAACATTAATTAATTTTTATTTACTTATTTATAATTCAAAATTTGCAAAACGTCATACGAAACTTACCTAATAATTCTAAATAATAAAACGCATACTGTTATTTAAGCAACCAGGGTAATATTTTGGTTAGTTACGAGCATTATTTCCAAATTTCATAGTTTTAAGTAAAACATTGTAAAAGCATAACATAGGGTGTGGAAATAAAAAGTGATGAACTTATTTTATTTTGTAATCGCATTCAAGTATCATAACAACTGAGACATTTCCTATTTCCAAAGTTTGATTAATATATTAAGATGATAATATAAGGTTTCTGAAAACAGATTTGAATCAAAAACAGTTTTTGAATGAATAAAATGTAGGTATGTAATGAGATTCTCAGTTTGACTTGATAAAAAATTCAAATCTGTATTAAAAATTCTTTCCGCGTCACTCATTGTTGTGTGGTACGGAGAATATAAAATAATTAGGTTTCTGTTTTTTTCATGTAATGAGTAGGTAGAGAAAAAATTCGACACTGCCTGATTTCAAATCCCCATTATACTGTTTAGTGTTTTGTAAATTTTTCAATGAATGCAAACTTTCGTTATTGTATTGGTCACAGAATTCTTCTGGAGTCATCATCCTGCTTGTTTCTATAAGTTAAGAGAAAATACAAAAAAAAAATTAATGATAATTTTCACTTACACCAGGTGTATTATTATTTTAATAGAGGCAGTCATTATAAACTGTATTATATTTCTTAAGATGTATAAATCGTATAATAACGAATAGATACTTCAACTTTCTGAGCGTCACAAAATGTCGTAACTAATTTCAAAAGGATATAGTAGTCTATTGCGATAATTTTCTTATTTTTCTTGCTCTTATATATGTTTTTAATCAGGTCTTCATTGTTCTTAAATTATGTCTATTATCACAAAATTTATATTTTAGAAGAAGTTATTATCAAACAGATTCTTAATCGGACTCCATCAAATTAAACCAGAGAATCTATCGTAAACCTAATTAAAATGTTGTATAAAAGTACTGCTTTTGGGACGATTAATTATTCGACATAAACATTTTTAATGAGAATTTTTTTAAAATTTAAAGTTTTTAAAAATTATAGTCGCTTAAAGAGCTTTAGCATTATATAGTTGAAACAGTTTTTTTGACTCATTTTTTTTTTTTTTGCTGTAAAACAACTATACGAGTTTTTTGAATAGAGTTTATTTAATTTTTAAAAAACGTGTTTGAATTATTTTAAACAAATCGTCTGCCGAGAAATTCAAACATAAGTCTCAGTATTTTTTCCTAAAACGCGATGATATTTTACCAGGACTTTATTCAAAATTTCCAAGTTGCTAAATTGCATTGAAATACCAAAAAATTGATCTCACTGCAAAACCGACAAGTGTGCAACAAAGCCCGTCGTATTCAGTTGTTCAAACATTACGCTATGCAAACCACGAACAACATTATAACAATAAAAATAACATTTAATTTAATTAATTAGAAACGCGTAAAATAGACCAGAAAAATAATCAAATTATACTAAACCAATTGTAAAGTTATGTAAAATATGTTCGTAATACTCCTTTACGTCATCTAAATAAAGAACAATAAAAATTTACATATTTTGTCCACAGAGTCATAATAAAATTAATTAAAATCCTGTTTAAAAAACTTTTGTGTTTAACTTAAAACCATCACTTACCATTTGCAAAAGGATTTGCTATGAATATTTAAAAAGCCCAATAAAAATAGATGTATGACAAATTATTAAAACATTTAAGAGCTATAAAGTTTAGTTTGAACCATTAAGCAACAGATTAGAGTAGTGTTACTTTAATAATTTGAAAGCCAACTTACGTTTTTCAGGGTCATATTTTTCTAAAAACAAAAATTTTTATTTTTTTTAAAAAAAACATAACTCGATTTTATATTAGTATCAACGCAATTATAACGTAATTAAACATTTTAAAAAATTATTTATAAAATAAACTTTTGTATATTCATAAACATAAAATCAAAATGCCCGGAGTGGTTTTAAGCTATGTTTTCACCAACTGAACTCTGTGTAAGATATTTTTGACTTCTATCTATCCGAGTTTGATGTATAACATGGCTTACATTTCACATGCAAGTAACGCTTAGCTAGTATGACTGAAAAAAATTCCATGTTCTTTGTAGCTAAATAGGTGTAGTCAATGTTTTTTTTTTTTTGTATTGGAAGTGGTTACTCAGCAATTACCAACCCCGTTTCAAAATTGAAGGGTACTGAAGTGTGATGGATTTGGACAAGCAAAACCGATTAATTGAGGGTTGTAGAAAGATAAATAAACTTCGAATTAATGGTTCATGAGGTAAAAGTTGCATATGTAGGTGATTGTTTATAGGAGAAGAAAGAGAAAGTATTGCGGTGTAGTGATTTGTGAGTGATTAAACTCAACATTGCAAACGTTAGATATCCTGCGAACTTTGTAACCAGAGAATACTGGATTATAGTTTTTTATGATACTTGGATAAAATTTTTATTTTAGCTAAGTATGACGTCTAATTTTATAAAGTGTTATTATTAAGCTAATCGGGTATTAAATGTCGGTTTTTAATCGACCAATCTGATCCGTTAAAACCAATGTAGTTTTAAAAAATAGTTACAATTTAAAATGACTGTTATTGACATTCGTTTTTCTAATTCAATCAAAAATAATTTTACGAACCAAATTTAGTATGTTGAAAAACTTGGTAACGACACTATCTTAAATTAGGTCTGTACATCATTAGTCGAATCGCACAAAATTTGTGTGCTTATCAAATTACAAAAAATAACGTACAACAAAGGAACTTAGCGTAATTTTTATTTCTTCGGGATTATTTTAAACAACAAAATAAAGATTCATATGATATGATATTGGACTATTTTAAAATTTATTTATAAGTTGTTATTAACGATCACGCCAAATTTGTTATAAATACACTTTGTTTTATATTAGGAATATATTAATTAAAATATGTATAAATCATTTGTTCAAATTCAATCAACTATTACTTAACAGTATATTAAACAAGTAACTTACTCAGATAAAAAAATGCTTGTTGAAGGTAGACCCTTGTATCTGGCCGGTGCTTTTTTGTAACTTAAAAGAATTCAAAATGTATGTTGTATTATTTAAATATAAAATGTTATTAATTTATTTCAACCTAATGATAGAAATTATATTTTTTTTACTGAAATGAAATAAAAAAAAACTTAAGCGTTTCAAATTTATCATGTTCCATAATACTTGCTCAAAAAATGTTCTTTGATTTGTTCTGTCAGAATAAAAATTAAAATAAAGTTAGTAAATCGTAACATGTAAGTTGGATCAATGTACTTAAATGTCTTTTTATAATAAGTAATATATACATTAAATACAGTTTGAAACGTTTGGTACACAATAAAGTTACTAAATCGTTAACATTTAAGTTAATATGTTGTCAATTGACAAAATTGTTTTTTTATTAATAAGTACGACTAATTGTTCAATTCAGTTCAGACGTATAATACCCTAAAAGTAGATAATTAAGATGCATAAAAAATGAATAGTAATTACAAAACAATTATAAACAAAAATAATATTATGAATAATAAAATATTTATCTTACCTATACATTGTTTTTGACCTTAAGTATAAAAGTCATTTTTGAATTAAAATAACAAGATAGTTTATGTGCTAATTTTTGAGAATCTATAAACTTTTGTTAAAAAACTAAAGGTTTTTAAACTTGAGTTTTAAGTAATTTCAAAGAATAATAACAATTATTTTTAGGTGAAGAGTTTAGAAGTTTTTATATTTCTTATTTATTACTTAGTAATATGAAGGTAATTAATTCATATCTTTTGGCACATTGATAAACATATAAAATTTACTATATTTATTTATCATAAATTTTTTTATGGATATTTAAAATGTGTATTACTTGAGGTATATATTATACACAAACAATCAAGAATGATATTTAGTAGAAGAAAAATTATTTTAAAATGAAATGTTTTTGAAAAAATCATGTTTATTATGTTTTCAGTGAGTACAATATGTAGTATGGCAACGAAATGAGATCTGAGATTCAGAGGACTGGCCAAAATTTAAAAAGAATTTTATTTTTCATCTTTTTTCTTTTCAACGTAGATACATGTTGGTATATTTAAATAGCTTTTTAGTACAACTGTTGACGAGAACACATATTTGCTAGTTAAAGAGCTTGAGATATTAAAATTTTAAAAATTGGCTAAACTATAATACCAATGGTTATACCTATATACTTCTTTCGTCGTTCAATATTGCAATGTTTTTGTAACGTTATCGTTTTATACAATACGATAGCTTTATAGGTGAAATTTGCTGCCTCAAAACACGCCAATTGTGTGTAAAATTCGCTTGTCAGTGAAACTCGATTTGAAGTTGGTCACTATTTAAAAGTAAAAATTACTTGGGGGAGAAAATTGATTTTGTCTTCTGTGTAAGTCACTCAGAAACACCTAGCTGCGGTAACAACCGTTAAAAGGAGTGTCGAGAGTAAGTTTCCGTTAACTATACCATCGACGTTTTCGACTGGATGACAATTTTAAACTAGTTCTTTCACTAATATTTTTACCTGCTCCACATTTTGGTAAGTATCAAGAATCAAAATATAATGGTTTTTTTACTCCAGTTAAACAGTAGGTAGGTACTTCTAAAATTTTTGTTTTTCTCTAAAAATCTTAAAAATTAAAATGCTTTAGGTCCATAAAATGCGATAAAACTGAAATAACTACTTAAAAGATTAAGAAAAATAATGTTAAGTTCACAAACTAAAATCGATCAAAAAAAAAATAAGCATTTGTCGCGCTTAATTGATGAGTGCCGTAATATCAATAATAATGACACAAAAACTTATTATTTTCTTGTACTCCTGTAAAGGTTATTTTTAACACACTAAATAATATAATTTCCCTTAAATTATACACTTATAAGTGTTCATTCCTTTGTTTTTTGTATAAATGCATCAACAATAATTAATAATTTTTTTATACTTATTATAATAATAATCCATTGTTATATGTATTGATTTTGTTTGTATTATTTTTTATGTAGCTACCGTATACATATGTATCAGTATTTCAAAATATCTAATAGTTTTTGCACATCAAAAGCAATACAAGATAATGTTGCAATTCACGTTTGTAACTGTACAACACTTTAGTTTATAACAACCCCACTAGAGTCAATTGAGTATTGTTTTAATCAAATCCAACATTATAAATATACAATGTTTTAATATTTGTTTTTTTTTATAATTTTTTTTGGATTTTGTTATGTGATAGCATAAGCATATCATAATGGTCAAACTATTTACCATGGTAGACATATTATTAAAATAATTATTACATAATATAATATAGTTGCTAATCCGTTTATTCTCAAAATCATAATTTTCAAAAGAAATAATTAATTGCTTACAAATTTAGTATAAAACGTCAAACCAGTGACCCAGTCAATATCCCATAGTATTTTTTTGGTCAAATGGTTTGATTGAGTGTACCTATAGTTAATTCTTAGGCTTACTATGTAGCTTAAAACTATGTATTCAAAAACATTCGTAAATTTTTTTAGGCAGTTAATACCGATTAAATATAGAAATATTGCATTTTAAGTTCTTTTATACTAGTTTAAAATTTGTAGGTAGAAATCTGTAACTTTATACATACAATCAATACAGATTTCTTGATATACGGCCAATATTTCAAAATTAATGTTTCTTTTAAATTATTAGGGTTTAAAAGTGTTTGCGTTGTTGAAAATTGATCTTAATTATTATTATTTTTAATAATTAAAAATTCCATAAAAACTTTATGACCGTACTAGATTTATATCGTTATACTTTTTCAAAACCAAAATTGGTTAATGTTTGTTTTATTTGTGAAATAACTAATATTCCCTATACTAAGATAGCCTACTGCTACTTACATAGAAATAACGTAAAAGCGCGCTCTGGCGGAATTCGATTTATCGGATATTCCCCATTAATTCTAATTGCTGCTAATAGCTTCAGTTTATTTATGTTTATTGTTCATTTGATTAATGGAAATGTTTTGGAATATTTTTAAATATTTTGGAACTTGGATTAGAAAAATTAAAATTCTCGCTTTTCTCATTAATGAACATACATTTTTATAATTAAATTTGTAACCCATGTCCATGTAGTGTACTAACAAACAGAAAGAAGTTAGAAATCTCTTATGTAACTAGGATAAAAATTTCTTCTGGAGAAGTCGATGTTCCACGAGTTTGCTTAACGAATTGAAACTATAATGATTATTCCTCGATTGACAATAATAAAAAAATGTCGGGTATGATGAAAAAAAAACATCTCATAAGAGATTGTTTACATTAATTTTGTTCGGTCTACGAGTTTTAAAATCTGAGGATTATTATTTCAATTTTATCTTGAATTTTTGATCCCATTTTCCGGAAAAATATTTAAAATACATTGAAATTGTTTGCGATCGAGATTAATTTTGAACATTGTGCTTATACTAATTTTCTCTAACTTTAACACCGAAAATTCTTTATGCGTTGGTACTTATAAAGTTAGAAATAAGTGTATAAAATGTAAATGTATTATTATAAAATGAATACATGTGTTACGTAAATAATTCATGAACTTACAATTTGGGTGTATCTACTTTATAGTTATAAAATTAGATAACTTAAAATATTAATATGAAATTTAAATTTTCATAATTTTTCTTCACTTTTAAGCAAATGTACATTTTTGACAGCAAAATTATGTTGGCAATGGAATTTCATCCAAAGACAAACAAAAAAAACGCAATGTGATACGTTTTAGTTTTACATCACATCTAATTATTTTTTTTTTTTTAATTATATTTTCAAATAAATTTTGTTTATTTTGGTACGAAGCTAGAAAAAACAATTTTAAACTCAGTACAATATTATCTAAATAATAAAAACGGGGTAACATTTTTACATGATATTGGTTAATTTTTTAAATTATTTAAAACATGGATATTTTAGTTTTGAATAATCTAAAATTAGTTATTAAGTTTATATTTTTTATAGTTATGAGATTATAGATTTTCTACTTAAGATATTATTGTAAAATTTATGTTATCCTAGTTTTTCTTTTCTTGTTCGATTTAAGAGTAAAAGTAAAAGGATTTTTTTCACAACAAAATTGAGCTGGCGTTGGCATTTCATCTGAAGACAAACAACAAAACCACAGTTTGATACGTTTTCACTTATTATAAATTCTTATTTTTTCAAAAATATTTTGAAATAAATTTTATTTATTGTGACACGTAGCCAACAAAAAAAATTTAAAACTCAGTACAATATTATCTAAATATTAAAACGCGAGAAATTGTTTTCTTCCTTTTTCACTGTTTTGTTAACATAAAAATAATTTCATTGGAGAGATATTAATGTCGAGCATTTTGGTGGGCATTTTATTCATCGCAAAGAATTTTCAGATTGTTCCTGAATAATTATTAAAAGACTTTTATTTTTTTTCGTCTTGTAATAACATGTGTTATTGGATTTTTCGTAATGATTTTGTCATAATTTTTTCAGAGTTTTTAACCACCTTAAATAGATTATCCTTTACTTTGTTCTCAAAAAAGTGGTTAACTTACATGACACTATGTAATATATAGCATAATGTTGGTTGTTTTAGTTACAGTATGTGAGATAAAAACTTTCTTTGCGAAAGGTATTTGCATAAAACACGAAATAACAATGTCATAAAAAATATTGCTGTTCTGAGGTTTTGACAGGTTTTATTTGCTAGGTGACATTTTTTTGAAAATTTTTATCTTTTAAATCAAAATTCGTTTTGAATATTTTTGTAATTTAGCTGTGTAGGTATACATTAAAATGTAACATTTAGCACATTATTTTGACAATTATTAACAAAAGAAAAATATTTACCTAAAGAAGCTCAGTCATAAAAAATGATAATGAAAAAAATTCAAAATTTTGAAAATTGCCATTTGCATGTGTTCATAATTCTATACAAATATCAAGTTTCATCAAAGTTCAAAATAGTTTTAATAGAGTTTATAATTTTGTAGTATAGCTATAATTTTTATATTATTAATTTATGTAGTTCTAAGAAAACATGCGTTCATTTAAGCAAAACTATTTTATCCATGTATCTTATTTCTTGAATTGTATGTCGAATAATTTAAACAGAACGCGAATGTTAAGTGTAAACAAGTACTTCAGTCGCTTGCTAAACAAGAGATTTTTGGATATATTGCGTAGTACCTTTACAACAACTCCTTCTAAAAAAACTCATTCTTACTTTTTTACGGGTGCATTTATATAATACTACTTATTTGAATTACTTTTGGTGATTTTTGTACATAACATTAAACCATAACTATTTTAACTACCTTAATATAACTATACTACAAAATAATGTACCTGTCGGAAAAATGTTTTCAGCAATATGATCAATGTAGGATCGAGCCAAATCTTTAAACATAAATCACACAAAAAGATAGCTACAGTTTTTAATAAATAGAGAGAAATTAATTTGGAAAGAAATAGTAACAAGCTGGGTGTTAATATGTTATTATGATTATTTTTTTTTTTTTGTGAAAAAGTACAACAGTTTTGGAAGTTATCGTTGTATAATAGTTTAAATTTTGTTTGCAAATATTTTTATGAAATGACATACCAAAATCTTTTCTCGTCAATTCACTGATCACTGAAATAAATTTGTATATAGATAAACTCTAATGGTCACTAGCTACATAATTTTAAGTGGTATGATATACTATTTTTACTAAACCACTCTACAATGAATAGAACGCGTATGATGCGTATTTTCCATGTGATAAAAGTCAACCATCTTGGTACCGCAATTTTCATTTCGTTTTGATATAATACTTAAGTATCCATTTTAAATTTTGTTTTGTCGTAGTGGGTTGTGATTTGAGTTTGATGATTGTTTTTTTAATTAAATTTTTACACTTCTACGAATAAAACGATTTAATATCGTTTTTTCCATAAAATTAATCGAGACCACGTCATAATCAAATCAATTGTTTTCACCATGCCACTTCCTTATAATATAGTTCTGTGACTATTTCATTCAAATTCGGTGACTAACTAATAATTAAATAAATGATAGGATTTCTTTGATAATGTTTAATTATAATAAATTGCTATACTATCGAATTATATTTGAATTGGATTAATTAAACCGTTCTTACTACACAGCGTTGCATAACTGTATTGTATTACTAGGAGCCATGCTAATCATTCCAAAAATTTCATTAAATCGTATGTTTAAAACATATCACTTATGTTTATTCTTATATTGATATTGTGTCAAGTGATATAGCCTCTGAATAGTTTTATAACTTTTTGTAATTTATATGAATTTGTTCTTTTTTCTTTCGCAAATATTAAAACACTGATTTCACAACGTTTTTCTGTTGTAGTGGATTTTACTTATTTCTACACAGACAAATTATTATTTTCAAACGAAAAATTAAATAAGTACCTACGAAAACCGACTAAATTATTGATCATAACATACCCACGTTATCATAAATGTGTCGTACCATTTCCAATTTATCCACTGAAATTCACACATAGAAAATGTAAAAATCATTAATTATTAAATAAATCACATTTTGTAAACTATGCCAAAAAAATAAAAGGAACAATGATTGAATACTTTCGAACGAAAGAGAATTAATATGTTATATATTTCAATAACGTAACTTACATGGCATTTTCATTTTCATCACAAGTTGATCTGATATAATAGTATAATGTAAAGTTAATAAAAGTCTAACTCAGGTTATTATTTAAATATTACCTATGTGATATTAATAGATCGTAATATATTGTTATAATATGTTTACAACAATGATTATGAAGTCTGAATCCCAAACAATCTTTATTTTAACGTTACGACAATAATCGATTACTTACCATAACACTCTACACATTTTAACAATCTCATTAATGACTAAGTGTGGATAAACATTTTTTATGCTAATTTAATGTATTATTTATAGTTCCGTATAGTCATATTAGCAGTGGGTCCAGAGAGAACCCATATAGGAAAACAGCAAACGTTGTTTTTCCTTAAACAAAGCTACGCGCCGAATCTCAGCTTGATCGGACAACATGAAGTGGTTTATTTAATAAGCGAGCTTAGCTCCTTAGAGTCCCTTTAAACTCTTTAGGGCTCCCTGATTTTTAATTTGACTTTTGCACATTGCATTGTCACCCTAAACCAGTGGTTCCCAAGCTCTTCTATTCTACGCCCCCTTTATATATTTTCAAAAATCTCGCGCCCCCCCTTTTTAAATTGAAAAAAAATTGATCATATTTTTTTGTGTTCTTTAAAAATAAACTTTAAATTATTCGGAATGACTACTTTTTTATTGATGTTAATAATAATAATAATAATAATGGTAAATAAAAAAATACATAATGAAATTAATAAATAATGTTAATGCTGACAACACTTTTCCTTGGACAGTTTTTTTATATTCGGCTCAATATTTGATAATGAACACCTTAAGTCAGATGCGACATCTAAACGATTTCTATGTTTGTTTTTTATAACTGCCATGCTGGAGAACCCAGATTCGCACAAATATGTAGATGAAAATTGTACAAGGACTTTTAAAGCTTCATTTGAAATTTCAGGATAAATAGGTTGGTATTTTACCCAAAATTCTTCCAAAGAGCTACCACTGTTAAAATCAATTTTCGCCCGTGAATCGTTCTTCAGCTCGATTGCCTGTTCTTGAATTATATCTGGCAATGTGTCTACGTTAGTACTGAATGGAGAACTTGTTAACATATATTGCCAACTTTTGTTCGAAAAATTTGGAAAATATCGAGTGAATTCATCAGTCAAACTGTCGAGATGTTTAATCACTATATCTTTCAATCCAGTAGGACAAAATGGTTCTTCTTCATCAGAGAGAAGTTCGTTCAGTCGACGGAAAGACGAAAAATTAGGAGTCTCTTTGTTTACTCGGCGTTTCCACAGTTGTATCTTTTCTATAAATGAGTTGATAGAATCGTTCGCGATTATGACGTTTATATTCCTCCCTTGTAATTTGAGATTTAGGTTATTAATAGTCTCAAAAAAATCTGCTAGATATGCGAAGTAGAATGTGAAATTTTCATCAGTAAAATTTTCCCGAAGATCGTCTTTTCCTAATTGTAAAAGCTTTATTTCGACTTCAGACTTTAATTCGTACAAACGCTCAAGCATATTTCCTTTGGATAACCAACGAACCTCGGTATGGAATAATAAAACAGAATGTTGGGCTGATAGCTCAGAACAAAGAATCTTAAAAAGACGTGAATTAAGAGCACTACTTTTGATGGTATTAACAATTTTTATACATACTTCTAGTACATTTTTAATTTCAAATGGCAGCGTTTTTGCAGCTAAGGCTTGGCGGTGTATTACACAATGAGAACCAATTATTGATGGATTTTTATCTTTTGCAAGCTTCACAAAACCCGATCGTGATCCTAGCATAGCAGGGGCACCGTCTGTACATACACCTACAACATTTTTCCAAGAGAGGCCATTCTGATCAAAAAATATATCGATGGCAGACAAAACGTCACTGCCTTTTGAGGTGGAACTTAAGGCCTGGGAAAACATAAGCTCTTCTGCAATAGTCTTTTCATTTATAAAACGGCAGTAAACTAATAGCTGACAACAATTGGCCACATCAGTTGATTCATCACACTGAATTGCAAAGAATACGGAATTTTTTAATTTATGAATCAACTGATTTTGTATGTCCAAAGCTAATTCATCAATGCGTCGTTTGATTGTATTGTCTGAAAGAGATATTTGAGAAACTTTCCTTTTACTTTCTTCACCAAGTACTATTTCAACGGCTTTAAGTATGCTAGGCTTAATTAATGTTTCACCCAATGTATGTGGTTTCTTTTGCTGAGCCACCATAAAGGCGATGTGATATGAAGCTTTAATAATTTTTTCATTATTCTGTTGAAATTCTCCGGTTCTGTCAAGTTTCATTTTATTTAAAGAATTTTTTTTTAGCAACAAAAAACTCTTTAGGTTTTTCTTTTAGCATCGGATGAGCTGTGGTTAAATGTCGTTCTAGTCGACTTGGTCGGAGAGCATCGTTACTTAACACAACGTGACAAATAACACACTGTGGCATTTGGATACCATCCTTTTGAATGAACGTGAAACCAACCTTTATATAATCGTCGTTATACAATCTTATTTTCTGTGGAGCCATTATTTTTACGTATGTACACTCGCGACGACTACGTACTACGACACTACGTGCAGTATGCGACTGCAAAACGAAACTAAATCGAGTCTAAACTAATCTAATAGCATTTTCCCTAACATCATTTTATCGTTCCGATTAATTTACAGATAACGTAGCATAAAACTATTTATAGTCATTATCGGTTATCCATTATTGATACCCGAGAACGGATAAAGAGAACCAGTCTACTAATTTTATTTCTCTACGTTTAAAAATAAAAAAAATTTAATCAATAAAAATTGTCTTTCGTAAAAACTGCTTGAGCCTCCCCAGCAATGTGTACACGCCCCCCAAGGGGGGCGCGCCCCCCAGTTTGGGAACCAGTGCCCTAAACAAAAGTATGTGCCAAATCTCAAAAAACTCAATTCACAACTACGTATCACCAACCTTGTATTAGAATTTGAAAGCTTTTACTTCAAAATAAATTTTTTTACTGAAAAAAACCACAAAAACGAATGGAAATTTTCAAAAATTTCAAAGTTCTATACGTAGCTCGGAAATGATCGCAATATTTTGAAATTAGTAGGTACCAAACCTGACATTATCTATATAAACATTGTGTAAAAGTTTTTGGGTTGGTAAATCATTATTACGGATGATATTTCATCTAAATTGCGTTTGTCGTACTTTTTACCGGTTTATTTGAAGATTTTTTTGGTATAACTTTTTTTGAACTAAACATTTTGGTAAAACATCATACACTAAGCACCAAGGATACAAGTCATAAAGATATTCAACCGTTAAGAATGGAGTGAATCTCTAGGTGCTATGCGTGACACAGACACAACAAAAAAAAGTTAAAAAAACACACATCTTTTCAAAGTCAATGGCTTCCTCGCTTAGCTCAGAATCGAAATACCAAAAAAAAGCACAGCCAATTATTGCTGTACCCATTGAAAATATTAATAAATAATTATTTACATATTCATAATTAAAACTAGTCATAACGTCAAATAAAACTTACTTAATTCTTCTGAATAATAAAATGCATTCAGTTAGTTATGGTTAGGTTATTTTGTTGATAGTTACGAGCAATATTTTTACTAAATATATTTGTGATAATAATATAATAGTAAATAAAAACTTTTACGCAAACCAACATTATCGTCTATTAAATACACAACGAAAATATAATTAACATCAATTATAGGGTAAAGAATGTATATGAAGTAATATGAAGTAATATGAAGTAGGTAGACAAAATCGCCTTCAGTTTCACAAGACAACTAAATTTCATAGTTTTAAATAACACATTGTAAAATCATAACTGATATTAGGTTACATGGTAATATTTATAAGGTGAGGAAATCTTGATAAAAAAAAAGTTATCAGAATTGAGACATTTCCTATTTCCAAAGTCCCATAAACATGATGATATAATAATAGGGTTCTGAAAACTAATTTTCATCTTAAAATACTTTTTGAATGAATGAAAAATAATAGAATGAGATTCTCAATTCGACTGATAAAAATTGAAATCTGTTTGAAAAATTATTATCGCATTCATTTGTCGACTGGTATGGTGTTAATAAAAAACTGTTTTGTTTCTGTGTTTCTCATTAAATAAATAGAGAAAAAAATTCAAAATCTGATTTCTGATCCCATTTACTGCATTGCAAATTTTTTATTTGTGCAAACCTTGGTTATCATATAGATCGCAGAATTCAATTGGAGTCATCATCTTGCTTGTTGCTATATGTTTACAAAAAATAACAAACATATTAATGATTCATCTCACTTATATCACATATTATTGTTTAAGTAAAACGTATTTTATTGCCTTTTATGACGTACACCTAATATTATTATTTTCTGAGGGTAGCAAAATATTTTGAACAGATTTCCGAACGATGTTATGATCTACCAAAGTGACCATATTATTATTTTTGTTCTATTGTATTATTTGAATTATTTTTTTTTTTTTTTTATCACAATGTGTCACTATCCTAATGGCCGAGTTTACTTAAGGCAAAAAATACTGTAGTAAAAAGGACCTTAGTGGACCATTTAAGCCATATAGCTAATGATCATATTGTCAACATACCTCTAATAATTTATAAATTTACTGCCTTTCGGATGATTTACTATTTCATAAACATTCTTAATGACAGTTTTTTTTTTTTTAATTTGTAATTTTTAAAAATTAAAATCAATTAAGAAGCTATAGAATTTATAGTTGTGACAACTATTTCGACTTAATTATTTCTCTTCACAACATCTATACTTTTTATAAAGATTACTTAATTGAAATACGAGACTGTACAGAAATTCAAACTTGAGCCTCAGTGTATTTTTACTTAAAACGCCATGATATTTTACAATATTTTTATATTGTGCTAAGAAAAGTTTGAACCCATTGTAAAACTGGCAAGTGTGCATAAAACTGCATGGGATTCGAATTGTTAAAACATAGTTCTATACAAACAAACAAAATTATAACAATAAAAATAACATTAAATTTAATTCATTTGAAACGCATGAAATAGACCACATAAATAATCAAATTATACTAAACCAAATCTAAAGTGATGAAAAATCTTTTCATAGTACTCCTTCGCATCATCTAAGTAAGAAATAAAAATAATTTACACGTTTCGTCGACAAAATCATAAAAAAAGTTATATAAAATTGTGTTTTAAAAACTTATGAGTTTGACTTAAAACACATCACTTACCATTTGTAAAAGTTTTTGCTATGAATATTTAAAAATTCCGAATAAATATTTTTGAAAGACATATGATAAAAAATATTAAGAGTTTAAGTTAAATTTAGCTCCGTGAAGTTTAGCTACAACCAACAGATTAGAGTAGTGTAATTCTAATAATGTACAAATGAAGTTACGTTTTTCCGGGTCGTATTTTCCTAAGAAAACAAAATTATATAAACAAAATTCATATAGTAAAACAAATGAAAAAATATGACTTATAAAATAAACGTTCGTATTTTCAACAAACATTTTAAATCAAAGCGTATTCAATGGCTCAGTGCTAGCTATTTTTTGCTTTCATCTGTCTGAGTCTGATGTATAACATGGTTGTATTTTCACATGAATGTAAAGCGAAGCTAATACAACTAAAAAAAATCAATGTTCTTTGTTGGTGAATGGGTAGTTTTTGTTTTTTATTGGAAGTGGTGACTCGGACATTGCCAATTTTACTCCAAAACTAAAGGTTACTGAAGTGTGAAGGATTTGGGCAAGCCAAACAGGTTAACTGAGGGTTGTAGAAAGATGAAGAAACTGAGAATAAATGGTTCATGATGGGACGTTTTCTTATGCTAGTGGTTGGTTTAAAGAAAATTACGGTTTGGGAAAGGAGGTATTGAATAAGATGCTGTGGTACAGTGGTTAGTGAGTGAAGGTTTAAAAACGTTAGTAATCATCAGGTGGACTTTGTAAACGGAAAATTCTGGAATAAGAGTTTTTTTTGTGTTATTCTGATAGTATTTTTTTTTTTTTTTTTTTAACTAAGCGTTACGTCTGAATATATAAAGTGTTTTTAAGTTAAGTAATTTACGAATTATTTTTGTGTGATTATTAAATCACTAAAAACAACGTTTAGCAAAGAAACTTAGCGTAACATTTTTATTATTTCAAGATTGTTTTAAACAACAAAAAAAGCATTCGTATGATAATTTATTGAATAAAATTGAATAAAATTGAATTTATTTTAAAATGATAATTTTTTTTTTTTTTTAACTTATTTATAAGTTGTAATTTAACGATTACGCCAAATTTGTTGTAAAAACACTTTGTTTTATGTAACAAATATTAATTAATTATTTACTTATTTAATTATTAATTATTTATTTTGATAAATTACTTAACAAAATGTTACACAGATAACTTACGCAAAAATAAAAATGCGTTGTTTAGATAGATGGTGTTATCTGGCCGGTATAAATTTTTAGCTAAAAATAATTAAAAATATACGTTGTACTGCGTAAGTATAAAATATTAAATATCCAATTAAAAAGAAAGATAATAATACAATGTTAGTCTTATTGAGCTAAAATAAAAATATTATTTAAAACGTTTAAAAATTATTTTGTTGAGTGCTACTTGCTCATAAAATCTAATTTGATTTGTTCTGTTACAGAATTAAAAATGTAAATAAAATTAGTAAATCGTAACACATAACAAGTAAGATAAGTGTACTAAATTATCTTTTTGTATTAAGTACAGTTAATTAAGTATAGTTAAAACGTATTATACGTAAAAGTATAAAATGAAGATGCGTACACATTGAATAATAAGAAACAATACAATAATTATCGAACATAAATAAAATAAATAGTAGTAAGTACCTAATATTACAAGTAATAAAAAGTTTATCTTACCCATACATTCTTTTTGACCTTAAGTATAAAATCCATTTATAAAATATTTTACATGTTAATTTTTGAGGACTTAACCTTTAGTTTAAAGTACAATCAAAGAACAAAAAAATTGTTTTTTTACGAAAAGTTTTGAATTTTTGTAATTTGTATTTACTAATTGGTATACGTCAAAGTAATGCATATCTTTTGCCACAGTTAAAAACATCTAGCATTTACTATAATTATCTATCAAAAATTTGTTTTATAGACGTTTAAAATGTGTATTACTTGGCGTATATACTATGCACGAACAATCAAGAATGATATTTACTATCAGAATAATTATTTTAAAATGAACAGTTTTTGAAAAAATCATTTTAAGTAATATGTTTTCTGTGTGTATATTTCACAAAACTGAGATCTGAGAATCAGAGCGCTGGCAACGTTTAAAAAAAAAAAAAAAAAAATGATATTAGGCAAATTGTATTTTTTTTCAACGTAGATGCATATGTTACGTTTGTAAAGCCTTTTTGTACAACTGTTGAAAAAAACACATATTGAATACATCTACATATTACACATATTTACACTATTTTATGAGTAATTCGAAAATACAGGAACATCGATTTTTTACAATAATTTTTGTGGACTTTCTAGAGAATCAGGATTTCGACGCGTGTATTTCATTCCGCCTTTTGATAATCTTTAAAATACTATATCCGACGTCATAACATGCAAAATAAAATGAATAAAACAATACAATATTGAGTAATAAGACATTTATTTTTCAATCGTTCATCTATAAACTTTGCTGCGTATAATGTACAGTTATTAATGAAAAATATGTTTGTCAAATTAACTAACGATTACGTTATATGTATTATTATAATCAATGAATACAACGCGCATTGAAATTTACAAAGAAATAATTCACGCACAATCATTATCGTTCGCGTACAGTTCGACGGTGAAATCGTCACATTTGTCGACCAAATTGTTGCAAACGAACGTTTTTATACTTGCCGTTTCGACCAAGTGGAAACCAACGTCTCCGCCGAACGTGTCGGGATTCCACGAGCGCTTGTCGTGGAGGGAATTCGTCAAAATTGAATTTATAATGAAACTGTTCACCATGGCCGTCACAGTGTTCGAGTGTCCTTCTGCAGAGCTCGTTTCCGTCAACATTCCCGTCAACAGTTCCACGTCTTCGACGCTCTCGTGCAGCGATTTTAAACTGTCGGCCGTCTCCGTGTTTTGGGTCAGCTCGAGAAAGCTTTTGTAAGGACGTAGACCTAATTTTCTTCGGTAATTGTTGAAACTCTGTACGTGATTTTCCCGAGATATCGTCATCATCAGTTTCGTCAGTGGTTCCGTCTCCGTGTCGTCATTGTTATGAGTCACCATTCTCATTTTTTCGTTGACCATTGATTTAACCGTATTGCTCATACCGTCCGAAATCACTCTCCTTAAAAACGCAACACCAAAAAAATATTTTCTAAAAATTAACGACCGTTCGTTTCTATGTTTGATGTGCGCTCTGACCGTACATACGTAGAGCGAGTTTTGATTTTCTTTCTTTGACCTACTTTTTTGGGAGTAGAGCTGCCACAATTTTCTCATAAGATACTATTTACTCTAAAGAAAATACATTGGTAACGGGCCAAATACGTGGTACATTGATTCAACGTTTCAATTTTTTTTCGTTATTTGATAAGGCTTATTCTAAAAACTCAATCCTTTTCAACATTTTCGAAATTACTACCTTTTAACTAACTATACGCTTTTTTTATTCCAACGAAAAAAATTTGGCTATGGATTTTAAAAATTTTTAAATTTTATAATTTGTCTACTTTTACATTCATCGTTACAGAAAATCCATAATTTTTCGTCGACGAACGGATACAATCAAAAATACACAATCCAAAATGCATAGTTAGTTGAATCATAGTTACTCGTAGAGTATGGAGGAGATTCGCAAAGTATTATTAGACTGTTGGATAGGATTTTTTTTTTTTTTTTTGTTAAGTTTTTAAAACAATATTATAAATTCTTAGATGAAGGACGAAGTTGCAACAGTTTATTTTACCGAACTAATAACGAAACTCTCAAAAGATTTCCTCATTTCGCGGTAATCGTTTAATTTAGTTTTTTTTTATTTTAGTCGATTTATTTTCCCCTATGGAAATCGACTGTGATTATGATGTACACTACACGTTACAGAACGTGTGAATTGTTCAAACGCGTTGACGATATTGCGTTTTTGAGCTAAACGCGGAACGGTGACGTTTACAGTTCGAGGGAGGGTGTTCGAGAACTCGCTCAGACGGTCGGCCGTGGGCGCAGTTCGAAGAGCTGAAAAACCTGAAAGTCGGGGGCTTTCAATTCGGACTGAGACCGACTGTTTTGCCGTGTAAAAAAAATTCTGGGCTTGACCCAACCTAGCACCACCGTCTCCTCCACCAACCCCCCATCGCCCCACCACCGCCACCACTCCAGATTTCGCCCGCGACCTCCGCGCGCTCACCGGTTGTCGCCAAACATCCGCACCGTTCCCGACGGCACGTTTTCGCCGCGTCCCGACGACAGTCCCGACGTCCCGACCGCGGTCAACAGCAGTTCCAGCGGCGTGTGGTGTACGCTTTTCGCGTTCCGGCCGTCACTGTTCTGCTCGCCGTGGAACGCTTCCGGCTTGTACCTGGGCAAAAACGGACGGGCCGCGTGCGCGTTTACGATTTCGTTGACCGCGATGCCCATCATCTCGCCGGTCACTATCCTGCGGGCCGTCTCGTACAACCTCTGGTCGGCCCACGCGGGCCACTGCCCGGACAGCAGGTCGCACACGCGGTTGTGCTCCCGGACCCACAGCGTGGACACGGCGAACAGCGCGGGGCTGATGCCCAACAGCGGGTGGCCCATGGCCCATTTGGTCGTCGGCGGTCGGTCATGACCACGCGGCACCGTTATCCGATCGTACTTTCGCGGGGGGAAAACGAAAAAAAAAAACTCACGTTCCACACTCGGCTGACAGAGCTGGGTCGCGTACCGTTGCCGGATGAGAAAAAAAAAAAACGAGCGGTGCTCACCCATTGCGACGAACTGGACGGCGGCGGTGGCGGCGACGGGCGTTCCGCCGGGGGGTAAACCATTTTGACGAGCCCCGCGGACGTCAAGTACGGCGGATAGTGTTCTCCGTTCAGGTATTCGGTTTTGAGTTTTCCGCCGGAGAACGACCGCAGCTCTCTGCCGGTCGTCTCGTCGGCTCCGTAAAGTTGAGAAGCCGTTATCTGCGCAACGTTACGTCGCGAACGATGCAGTAAAAATTTTAGCGTAGGTCAAAACATCATTTTATAAAAAAAAAACCACCGGCGCGAACCCTGAAACGTACGCGCTACGGCTTAAAAACGACGGATCGAAAGTTATATCAGACAACACGCCACGGAGAAGGCTCAACGCCGTCCGCTTTCGTCTCGTTTATTTTTCAATTCGAGCGCTGCGGGTGAAAGGTGTGCGCATATTGTTCAAACGATTGGTGTTTCGGTAGAACAGCGAGGAAAAATAAAAAGAGAGTAGTAACTGCCGGTAGTTTTAACGGATCCGGAACTTTCGAGTTTACGACTGTCGAGAGTAAAGAGTGTGAGCCAGAGAGGAGTTTTGTGGGAAACGTTACTTACTATTGGAGTGACGACGATCGTCGCTAAAGAGGAAATGTTTAAGAAACGTATGACCGGAGATTAATGTAGTCACGTACAGGACAGATAATATTCTGCTAACAATATACTGATTATAACATGACCGTGTTCGTTCACTGACCGTTGAATTGAAGTCGGTGTTGAAGAACTGCAAAACAAAGTATTGGAAAAAAGTGTGAAAGAGTACATTTCTACACTTCGGATCGAGTTTCGGCTGTTTCGATTCGCTTTGAAAAATCTGATTGTACAGTACAGCCAACGGTGGCAACCTTCCTGTGAACCGCATTAATAGTTTTTTTTATTTTTACATCCAGTGAGCTGATGACGGCGATATTTACTGTTCGATAGACAATAGTAAGGGCGTGCTGGAGGTAAAATTCTGGTGCTCATCGTTCCTCCGTTTAAGCCGTCGTCGTTTCGGGTACTCAAATTGAGTCTCGCGAACAAATTTTTTTGAACTTAAAACGCGAATCATGAACAAGATCAATCGATTAGAATGTGTTACAGTCAGCTAATCGGGAAAAAAAAATGCTCACAATTGTAAATCATTTTTAACTTGAATTCCGAAGTGAACGGCATAACGGACCACCACATCTCGGGAATTTTTTTTTTCATTTGAACCATGCTGATACTGTCGACCACCCACGTAAGCCACGCCCACGACGTTGCTGCGTATACAAAAAATATTATAATCTCCAACTGACTTGATATTTTATGTAGTAAGTAAACTATTTTTAAACACCTACTTTGCGTGCAATTTTCGCCATAATAATTTTCCGTACATTTACATACGAAACCTTTTTCCGTTTCTTCCAACAATCCTCCATTTTCACACAAAACGATATTATAAATTTCACATCGCGGATCCTCGAACATTTTCCGAGCACCTTAAACGACGTGTACACAGCGTAATTTTATTTAAGTTAAACCCTTTCTCATATTTTTTCTGCGTATTAAAAATACGTTCCTTTCGATAGAAATATTAGTTATGTGTACATACTTCTTCGATTCAAAAAATATCGCTCTTATAGTTGACCTTTTTTTTTTTTTTTGATATACGCTATAATAGTATTATATCAAATTATATTATATGGAAAAATAGGAAATGATAGTGATGACTAAAGATACACAAAAAAAAAATATAATTTTAAACCTTTCAGACCCGGCGTATACTTTAAGAGACACGCAGTTCAAATATTTATTGACAGTAAACTATTTTAGTCAGATGTTCTGTAATGCTCTTATCTTATGTCGAATGTTACATTGTATCGAAAATTCATAACCATAGGTGCCTAAAATCATTCATTAAATACTTACAATGCATTTTATCAGCTCGAAGACGTCAAAGTATATAAAAAGCCGAGATCACTATATAGGTCGCGTGGTTAGTTTGACGGGGTACCGACTACGCTTTGGGTGGGTCACTAGTTTATAAGTTGTGGTTCACACGCGTTATTTAATGTCGAAAAAACGATTCTGAGCGTGCTCAGTCATCAAGTAAACGTCGTGGTAAAATCCAAATTTAACAATAAAAATGGGCCGAAAATTCCGATTTTTTTGACATTTTTTTTTATCAGATAACAAATTTTGTTTTACATTGTATTATAATAAATTGACGGCGATTCGCACATTTACACCGTAGCCAACAAAGGGACAGTAACTTACCCATTTTGCAGAACAAGTCATAGTAACTTCTCGCGCCGAGCAACGCCAAAAACATGATTCCCAAAACAATGATAAAATACGAGTACACTGAAAGCGGTTACAATCAAATTGTTGTAGGTAATTAAATATTCAAAATATAAATATCTAATAAGAAATTACCAATATAATTGAATTCTCTACCGCTTTTATCATAACGCTGTAACGGAATTACTGTTTTTCGTTTCATTTTAATTTTGTGTAAACAAAAGCTCGACTATTAAAAACGAAGTTCAACGTTATGGTAAACGAACATTTTGAAAACGCTGCGATAAAAATGACCCGTGATATTATCTGTATAACTTACTGAAAAAATATACTTTACAGCATTAACTTTTAACGAAATTGTTAAGATTTTATTATTCTGTACAGTTTACAAACAAAACGTTGCATGGTTACTCGTAGAGGCGTAAAATTGTGGCCAAAACAAATAGTTACAAACATTGATAATGATTGTTTACATTGAAATTAAAGAGGTTTTATACTATTTTGAAAATTTATATAAAATGCAGACAATGTTTGCATTTAAAGAATTAGATACAGCAATAATGCAATTAAAAGCAAGGCTAATATAAGTATGTTTGATTATGACATGTTTTACTGCATGTTAAACCTGTGGCAATTCAAAAACCAAACAAGGCGCAACAGTTATACAAATCGCACACAATCGTGTAGAGTTGTAAACCGGTGATGAATTTATAATTTTGTTGCTACTAAAAAAATATGACCGATAAAAATTATTACGGTATTCAGTTTTTTTTTTTTTTTTACTCTCTTTTTGAAATATAACGTTCTCGTTTTTTGAACAGTTTGGCGTTTAAATAAAAAAAGTCAAATGACTTCTTCTCATAGGTATCTCCTAATGGTGTTTAAATTCAATTGATAAAGTAAGCTTAGAAAATTTACTTCATCAATTATTATTATTGTATAACGGCATTTATCGAAATTTTGTTCAACTTTGAACAAATTAATAAATTATCAACTGAGACAATACTATTAAGAGAATACTATATCAAGCAGGGTTTAAAAAAAAATTTCCCGTTTTAATTTGTATTAATCGTATTCCATTATTTAATTACTTATAGTTCTAATATAATTTGTTTCCGTTTTCGTCCAACTAAGTAAACCAAAATGATAATACCCAAATCTTATGCGAAGTATAATATTGAAATTCCAATCGAAAAACTCAAAACATCGATACTACTCAAACGACGATTTTAAAATCGTTTAAACAATTTTAAAGGTTACAAATTATTGCGTTGTAGACAAAGTTTAAATAATTATCATTATATTTTTTTTTTTTTTAGGTTTCGCAGTTGATTAACTGGTGGTTTTAATATTGAAAACCCTAAAATACTCGTTAGGAACAAGTTTCTCGTATCCTTTTAATATAGGTTTTGACAGTTTCGATGTTTTTCGGGAATACGTTTCTAAAAGTAATGGAAATTTATTAACGTGTTTATAACGGTACAAACACGGTAAACGTTACGTTCTTGACGATTTTTTAGAAAATTATATCGGATCTTTGAAAACACGTTCAATATTTTTAGACTCAAACATTAGTTCGCTCAAAATCGTTATTTTCGTAAACATTCGTTCATCATAAATGTCGATTGCTTCAATGGTCTTCCCGAAACCTCACAACTGCGACGTTCTCCGGCCGTGGCTCGTCGATTATTTACGTTTTTCTTTCTTCTTTGCTCAGTAGTTACGGTTAAGTCGACGGTCGCTAAATCTGAAAAACTAGTATTTCAAACGCACGTCGACCCGGCGCGCAAAGGATTGAACAATCTTGGTATAGAATCACCGAGTACACCGTTTCCTCTTCTGATTTAAAATTATTTATTCTAGTAAAACTACGTGACCATAAGTCGACGCGACACCGCAGACGAGACAATATTTATATATACCAACGCGTGTTAATCCGAAACACGTGACGAATAATAATAACTGTGCTATAAAACGTGTAAAAATACGACGAGTAGTTGCAGAGGGGTGTGCGCCCCACGTGCCGCCAAATAATAATATTAGTATCGCGTACGTTTTTTATGAACATTTAACGCGTTTTTTTCTTTTCTTTTTTTTTTTGCGATCAATTTTTTCCGTCGTAATGTTTTTTCGCGTTTTTTTGTTTATTTTAACCAACAGCAATTATAATGATATATGTTTTAATCATAGTATACTACATGGATTCGAACACTTGAAAGTTTAGCGGACTAAAGCCAATCGGTTTGGTGAAATAATTTTTGTTACGGACGTATAGTACCTACGACGTTTGCGTAGTACGTTCTGCAATTAATAAAGGTAAAATTATTCTTTAAACCGACCCGGTGTCGATACGTTTTTAATAGTCCTCGTCACGGCCGCGAAAACCGCAGGGACGACCGGAGCGACGCCGCGGTGGTGAAAAGCGCCGAATTCACCGAAAGTTTTGTGGCCTGTAATCTCCCATTTTCACTGAATTTGTTTTAGTAAAAAAATTAATCCGGGGTAACCCTAGGTCACACGGGTAGTTTTTATGCTGTGGGTCACTGCGTTTCGGAAGGCTTATGTGTGTAGAAGTTAAACATTAAATCTGTGAGCAGTTAAAAATTGCTTTCGAAAGTTACGGTTCTGAGTGATCTCAGTGACCCAAATATCGGAACAGAGAGAATGTATGAACACGGAAATTAGTCGCGAAGTTCGGTTCATTAATTTAAATAACGTGTTCCGAACCGTTTGGACCGTTGTTTGAAGAGTTGTTACGTTTTTATTACCGATCGCACAACGGTGCGTATAATTTCATTCAATACGATCAAAATAACGCCGTTTTTCAACACTTTTTTTACGCGCTTTCAGAATCTGCAACTCTTTTCGAAATTGTTTTCAATTCAGAGAGAAAATTTTGTTTTGCGTAACGTAGATAATCTTAAAATCTCAAATAACAATAACACGCGCGAGCCCAACTTTAAACGACCATAAATATAAAAATCGCGACAACGGATTTTCGAAATTCTCTAGCAGCACATTTATTCACGTGTTTCGAACCGTACATCAAATGTTCAAAACTTTTTGTTGAAATTTTTTATCGAACAAAAAAAAAAAAAATTAAAATTTCAGAGTTCCTCAATCAGCTCAAAATGTTTCGAAGTATCGGACCCGTATCTCGGTGATTTCGATTTTGATGTCAGCTCACTCCCGACCATTATACTCGCGGTTAAATCGATCGCGTCGAAAACGCGTTTGACGTGTTTTTAAACGTTTTTTCCATGAATTTTTGCTTGGTTTTTCTTCTTTTAGTGTAACTTTTTCATTTTCTAGCCACTCGAGTTTATCACTCGCCTCTAAATGTGCCACTTATTGTCCCCGTATACACGCACGACATTGTAATCATTATAATCGCGATGTGGTAAAAAAATAAACACACGTCGTGTGAAAAAACCGGTACCTACCACATTGTTCTTATCGTTTCGCTCAGAATCGGGGGAAAAAAAAAAAAATTACAAAGAGTGGTGAAAAATACGCGATTCGGTCGAGTGGTACGAAAAGGTCGAAAAGCGAAACATAATAATAATATTCCGATTGGCCGCGGTTTTGGCTCGCTACGTGCAGCGTGCGAGAACACGCGTTAGAACTCGTGTGCGCTCTGGAAACGGCCGTATAATATACATAATAATATCGGCGGGACGTCCGGGGATTCGGTCTTATTCCCAAACCATGAATAACAAAACCCCCATATTCAAACTGCCATTTTACCCATTAAACATTCATGCCGACACTTTCGTAAAACTGTAATACACAAATCCCGGCGACACACGCGGCGCAAACATTAATATTTACTACGTGTCGGCGGATAGGGGACGGCGTCGTACGGTATGCACACGGACGGATACGACGTAACGATATCATCGATACCCTAAGTCGACCGCTTGCTTTCCCGTCGTCGAAACGTGTTACCCCGTCGATTTTCCGATAGGGACGGTGATCTCGGTAAATGGCGAAGAACATCGGCGAGGGTTGGAGTCTGTGTCACCTGTGCAGTGGCGCAACTAGCGGGGAAGTTGGCAAAGTGAAACTTTGGGGCCCTAATAAATTGGGGGCCCCCATAGACTATTTTTTTCCACATTTTATTCATTACAAATTTGGGAGGGGCCCCATTTTATATTTGACTTTAGGGCCCCCAAGTGTCTAGTTGCGCCACTGCACCTGTGTGCGGCGGATAGACCGTTCACGTTACTCCGAAAACACGGTGGACGGTGGTGATGACGACGGCGGAAACGGGGGATGAATCTATAGACCGTAGCGATTACGTTTGCAGATGATCGAGCCGTGGTTTCGGCGGATCGGCGAGTTCAAGAAACGATGGTACGAAAATCAGCAAAACTAAAACTCCGGTGGTCGCAAAAACAAGGATATCGGCAGAATTCTCGGCAGACGGTTGTTGGATCGAACGGGTGGACCGTTTCTGGTACTTATACGCACATATCGCAGATGGTGCGCTAGATGCGAAATGAAAATCGCGGGAAAAAGTGAATTTTACGAACGGCCAGAACACACTTTGGTAAGACACTTTGGATAGTCCTATACGTGCAAGCGGTTCTAAAAGAAATTATACCGGGAAAAATAGGAAGAGAACAAATCGTCACACGCGTGTGGAGAACTGCTTAAAGTATGAAGATATTTTAATAAAAGGAAAACAGAAGACGGAGAGGAACGGAGGAGAGTTGTAAGGAAATACAAGTCGAACGACTGAAAGACCCGTAGAAGAAAATAGTAACCGAGGCGGTCAGACAGATGGCTTCCCACTTGGCTAAAAGAAATCTACGCAGGTCCGTAAAGCGTGTGAGTACTGAAATACTTTACGAGCACTTATAAATACGCCAGAGGCGAGTTTACGGATGAGCCGTACAAAACGTTTCGGGGAAATTAAATATTTTCAATCAGCACTACCCCACAGGGAATCGAGGAAAATATTAAGTATTTTTAAGCTTTCTCTCTACCCTTTGCGCTCTGTAGCGTTTCATTTACATCATAACGTATTTTAGAAGTCAAAGATTTTTTTTTATCCGCCCGGATAAAAAATCTCTGGGTACGCGACTGAAATTTCGGTGTTTTGATAAAAAAAAAAATATTTGGGTGTAACATTCGTACACACTATGCATTATAGTTACCGGCTATAACACAACAGTAACAATCTTGTGTATTGAAAACCAACAACACGCGACGTATCATGTGTATCTTACAAAATGTAACTCAAAACGACTCGGCGTGTACGACTCGATAACGGACTGCATGTAACACGCTACATCGTCAAAATCGAAATTTCCGAGCAAAAAGAAAAACAATTACGTTCCTCCGAAAACGGGGTAAACGGTTTTCTAATCCGGAGAATCGTTGTTATTTAAGGTGTGCGATTGTTTGGAGAAAATGATTTTACTACGTAGAAAACGGTGTAATACGATCGGACGTCGCGTGTCGTTCCCACTAACGCGTTTTTTTGTTTTTTTCTTCACTTTTTTTTGGTATAAAGTTTTCGCTGTCACGCGTTGAATTTTAGACCGATTTCTCCGCTGCTGTTGCTGAACGGTCCGTAAACTTCCGGGATTCAAAGCGCGGAAAAAAAAAATTACAGTTAAGGAACGTAATTTTATTTATTTATTTTTTTTGTACAATTATTTTTTATGACACGAATTGTCGTTCTTACGATAAGCACACGCGACGGGTCTCGTCCGGTAATTTCTGTGCGCCTATAACGCGGTAAATAAAAAAAAATAATAACATTACACAAAGCACGCCCCGCCGCGACAACGGCCTAATGTGATTTTAAGCACCTAATTTGGGTACAAACCACAATGGTCATGTCGTCATTAAACGCGGGGCCGCGGATTGGCTCCGGTCTACTACAGTTCGTTTTCGGACACTTGACGCGCTCGACTGTATACAGGGCGAACTCGTGATATTCCGTAAATCGCGTCGACCGGCGGGGCAAACACTTTTTATTTGAAAAATAATAGTAGCCAATTTTAGACTAAAACGAAGTTTCAAAATATCGTCCTCCTAAGTTTTGAAACGGTTCGGTGTGAGCAGAAAGAGTGAGCAACGCCTCTAACACTCTGTAAAATTAAAATGTTTAAAATAATATTTTAGTTGCACACTATAATTGTTCGTTTATTTCGATGCGCTACAATATTTTGTAAACTTCCAAGAGAAACTGTTGCGTTTTCGAAGTAAACGTTTCACAACAGTTTACGAGTTTTGAGCGATAAGCAGTAGTATGCCATTTTAGAGCCTTATCGGTTTTTCTAGAGACTTTCCACTCGAAAACGTTTACGTCTCGATGAAACTTACATTTCATCGTTACTTCATAGAACCATTGGGCGCTGAGAATCTTAAAAATCTCGAATAAGTTTGTTTTATTTTCTGAATCAGTTGAATAACGTTTTCTCGAGTGCGGGTAAAGTATTTAATACCTGATGAAATATATTATGTTATTGCATGGTACAACGGTCCTCTTGCCGAGTCCTAATAGTTTCGAAAAAAAAAAAAAACAGATTTATATTAAAAGAAAAAAAAAGATCTCTCTTAAAACTGCAGTTACGTTTCCGTACTTGTCATTCGTTTCAATCATTGACATCTATTTTCAATTTTATACTTTCATTTCTTTTTTTGGTCATTTTTATTCGTCTTAGTAATAAACTCAACAGGCAAAACGAAAACGTATTCGCGTTGAAAGATTGTTTCTACAGAATTACCGTCGAATTATCTCTCTGTACCGCGCGACATTATAATATTGTGATCGGCAGTTGAAAGTTTCTCCGTTCAGTATGATCGCTACCAGAACATAATCATTGTTTTATATCAATTTGCGGACGTGCACATTTTATTTCCGAAAAATAACTGAAACAATTAAATATTAAGCGCAAATAGAAGACAGCTGTCCCGGTGATCGAGGTTTTTACAATATTCGTACTCAAGTGCATGTAGACCATAGAGTACACTATAATTTATGGGAATGGATCAAAATAAATTTTTCAAATGTTATTAACGTGTTTGAAATGACGAACATTTTTACAAATTCACGTAAATTAGACGTAAAGATCGGAGAGAAATCCTCCTACACGAACACAAACCGGAAAATATCAAACTTTTTACCGTATAATACTCAATTTATTTTTATTTTGCTTTTGGAAAACAACTCAAAAAGTAGGTAAAATTAAAAAATAGAAAAATGGAAGTACCACCGGAGCCCATACAGACAAGTCAGAAAACTTACAGGCATTGAAAATCAGAGCATTCCTTTTTCAGCCGGAGTAGTGTGAAAAAAAATACTACAAACACAGTTGTAAGAACGCGGCATTCTTCGCTGCACAAAGAATCTCAACGCACGTAGGCCGTGAACAAATAAATGCCCCCTTTTTTCATTCCATAACCGAATATTTTATTGGCACTCTGTGGTGAGCTAAAGCTATTTTTAAAATTACATTTTTCGTTATTAACGTTTTATAAATCGTTTGACAAAGAATAAAAAAAAACACAACAAACTTGTCATCAAAGAATTCATTCTAGGCAGAACGGAAAGTTGGATCATCGCTTTGAAGTTAGCTTTCACTATACAGTTTAGAAGTTTGATGTTTATATTGTGTGTTATGTGTCTGTAGGCAAACTCAGAAAAATTACGACTCTCGGCAAGTTCAGTGAGTTAAACGGCAATAGTCGCTGAAAAAGTCGTTAGTTTCGAAGTTTTACGTCTAGCTCGAAGCGCGAGTAAATGTTTTGAACACGAAATTTCGACTTTCTCCGAGAAAACCGCGGCGTGTGAAATAGGTTCTCGTAAAATGGCAGCGAAACACCACCGTAATATATTATTTTGAACGTTTTCAAAAACATATTTCGCAACGAAACGTGTAACATAGGAGAGCCGCGACGCTGTAATATCCCGCTCGCGCTCGTCATTTTTCACACGAGTTTTGCCGCGCGGCAGCGATTTCCATAAGGTCTCCGCCGTCTCTCCTGCTCGTCCTCGTCCTGCTCCGAGGTCTCCGAGGTCCACACAGATTTGCATGCCAAAATGAACGGATTCTCCGAGCCGTGACGGCCCCTTTTTGATCGTCGAACCCCTTTGCTATGCTAATGTTTCCCCCGACACGTCTCCTTTTCCTCCGTAATCCGGTCGACTTCTTCTTCTTCTTCTTTTTCTTCTTCTTTACGCGTTAATTTCTTCGCGTTTTCCTTTTTGGCCGGCTGCACGAACCACGCGCGAGCACGTCGAATATTAATAATTTTACGTACATTTATAATATTGTATTATTCCAGTACACATAATACAGAGTAGCGTTGTAACGTCGCCGTATTACTATGATGACGTTCTATAATACACGCATAAAGAGACTTCGTGTTTTACATTTTGATTGCGAAACGTATCGTATGTTATTATTATTAAAGCGCGTACACGCGTCGAGTACGCGCGGAGTTCGTGCCGAATCATCTCGGCGAGGCGGGGCGATACAGTTTTTTTTTTTTTTCCGCAACCACAAATCTGAGTGGTATTTTACGTCTGCGGCAGAGAACAGATACTCACGTATATATATATATTTTTTTTAACTTTCGGAAAAACGAGTATTATTAGGATTGTCAGCAATGAATTTGTACGATTTAAAATATTATTAGACCGTAATACACAAATTGTTTTTTCCGAAAAGATTTCAATCGGCAAACGTGACATCGGGTTTCGCCATCATTTACGTATTTTTTTTTTTTTTTAGTATTAAACATATCAACAACATATTGTACAAATGAATTAACACTGTTATCGATACTTTGTCCAATTTGAAACAAGATATAATTATTAATCAATTTAATCTTCGATAAAATTATAAATAATAACAACGATAATTACATATCATGTTTTTCCAGCACTTGAAACAATGATCTACAAACTACATGATACCCCTAAAATCGCACGACGACTTCTGCCATCACACCACAGTAACCAAATCGGTTGAACCGTGTGTTTTTAAGTTTTTTTTTAACATTTTTAGTTGATAAACGTCGTGAGTAAAATACTCGGCCGATAGAAAATTTCACCAAACATAGGTGAAATTTGTACACATTTATAAGTCGTTTAATATTTTTGTTTTCCTCGTTTACTATGTGGAACTGCAAAATCCGAAACGATTTCATTGAAATGGTTTAAAAGTATGTACGAAAATATCTACGCGAATTTCAAATTACCTGTATTTATTGTAAAATTTAACCGAAATAAATAGTAGTCTTCGTAATCAACTACATCGGTATTTTAGAGATATTATAATTTGGTTTGGACGAATCGTAATTTAAATACTATCCATCATCGACACACAAAATTAATTCTAAAAATGATGTTAGTAGAGTAATCAATGTATTGATTCGCATGTAAAAACTATACTAGTACAAACATCCGTTCTAAATATTTGTAATAACTATTAAGACTTTATAAAATAATACGCGTTAATTATTGTCTCTCGTGGAACAAACTGAGAAAACAATCGAAACGTGTTTATATTTAACTTCATTGGGTTCCTTCAACTTTGTAAATTTCGGAAAATATGTTTTAAAGGTGTTAAAAAAGCGCGTGAAAAAATACTTTGCATCGTACATAAAATGTTTCTCGTAAAATATTCTTATGGCACGTTATTTTTCTCCGAACGTGTAAATATATTCATAGCCACTGTAATAGAGCAGATTTTCACATTTTCTACGTGTTTCTTTTATAATGATAGGTTTTTCTTTGTAAAATATTTTTTTATTCCTATAACGTATATTGAGCCGTGCAGGTATGAATAAAATTGCAGACGAAAGACGTTTTATACAGGCCCACACCGATAAATATGTAAAACATAAGTTCGATTAAGTGATCAGTTTTGGGTTTTGTTTATCAAACAGACAGTACGAAATCAAACATTTATAAGATTCGGCTCAAACTTTTCGGAATTTCGTTCTTATTCGCGCAAGTGCCCGTATTAATTAATATTAATTATTGTTATATCCTCATTATTTTATCTGAAACGTGTGGAAAAACGTGTTACGACGTCGTGTCGTCAAATGTACACACCTTAATCGTTTGTGGTATGTTTTATTACGAAACTCGATACAGTCATCGTTCATTGTTTTGTACACGCGAATAGGACATCAGAAATACAGTTTTTCGATAAAGTCGTACGAATTTGTGCTCGCGTCCAAGTGCACTCGACTTTTGAACGTAGTAGCAGTTATGAAGTACTTTTTCGGTAAAAACGTATTATAAAACACGCTTTTAGACGCGTTGTGTTTTGTAAAATAATTTTTTTTTCAAACTGAAGCGCGGGAAAAAAATCGAACAGCGCCGTCAAATGTTTCGCGCTCTTCTCAGACAAAATCTGCTTTTCGGAGGCGTGGGTGATTGATTTTTGTTATTTTCTGTTTCGATGACGCCAAATCGCCGTCAACTGGTGGCCGCCTCCCATCATAATTATTATTATACGTGGCACGAATTCAATTTCGAACAGCTTGTCGACTCGAATACAAACGTGGTAAACACGATTTTACTAAAAGTGTATTACAGTGTATACGACAGTGTTAGACGGTCGAGTCATCATTACCCGAGTCGTTGTAGGCAGGTACACACCGGCACCAACGCCGGAACACTTGTAAAAATGTTATAATGTTCGTTTGACGACTCCGTGTGTTTTTTTTTTTGTTTCTGAGAAGAACAACAAAAAGAAGAGACCATTTTTATGACGATAAAAATATAATTATGTATATACACGACTCCTCCTCCTCCACCACCGTCAGCGTATTATACACCTACGCGATCGTATTTATCATTATTATCGTAAACGCGTTCCACGCCGTTTCGTATACGTTTTTTTTTTTCTCCTATTTTTTCAGTGACGTTAGAATAGGCCGGGTGGGCCCGAGTACGACGTTATAAGACACGAATGTAATGACATACCCGCCATAATGCGGGACGAAGAGGAACGCTGACGACTGTATAAAACAGTGTGTGTGTGTAATTCGTGCTATGAAGAAGTCGATTTAATGGAAATAAATAGACTCGAAATACGTTTCATTTACGGAAAAGACAATATAATTATCGTCGGGTATCACTACGAGGGTTGGGTAGGTCTTGTGTTCACCTTACACGCCGACCGACCGATATTATTTGTACCCCGGTCACCGCAAAGACGAAAATTATTCTGGTTTACAAATTATTGTTATCGCGGTCGTCGTGGCTTTGCTCTTCGGGGCCGCTGTTACACGCGTTTTAACATACGTTATGCCCCTGCCCCGGTGTCTTTTAATGATACACCGGCCGTACACGGTCGCGGCGGTCGTCACCGGTCCCTTACAACATTGGTATCATCCTGCACGGGTACGTGACGCGAAGCACAATAGGTATGATAGGTTTTTACGAGCCCGTATATTAACGTTTTTTTTTTTTTTTTGGTGCCTTATTTTCGTTTTATTAATTTGTTTCGATCCCGCCGAAACTGTAAGCACCGTAAACGTACCGTCTTGGATCGACGCTGATACCTAACATAGGAGACGCGCTGCGTTACGACGTTTTCTCCGGCCGGCGAAAACAACAGTAATAACCACACGAGTAGAGATCCGGAAAACATTGATTGTTTTCGTTACTATTACAATCATTAGCAGCAGCAGCAGTGTTTTCTCGCTATACTTTGCGATGAGAACGGGGCACAATCAGTATTATTATATGGCGTAGTCGCCGCACGCCTGCACGTAGTAACGATTTCCCGAAAAGGGGATGGAAGGTATTACTTATACCGGCGGTATACGTGTGTATTTTACGCGTACCGATTCGGGTCGATACCGATATCGTGCGCGATCACGATCCCCGTAAATTGGACACAATTGATTATCTCGCGAGCTGTTCGTTTTCCCCGGCCATCGTTCGTTTCTAACCTATCGCGGGACCGGCGGACACGATCATTACTACATCACGATGTTGTTCTCAATACGTTTGATTCGTGTTGTTAGCCGGGTACACAAATCACGCTTTACGGCAGTGATGCGGCCAGCCGCGCAATATCCGACGGACGCGATACGAGTTTTCTGTAATAATCATCGGCCATATATCGTTCGATCAGAGTTTGGAATAGTTTTTTTTTTTTTTTTGGAGAAATCGAGCTCATCGCTATTTTCTAAGAATAGGAAACTTTTTAGTGACGCGCGGGACTACTAACTCGAACCGACGCTTGAACTGCTTTGTTACATATTCGCTGCGCTTGTGGCGACTCGTACTTGTGTCGCTGATAAATCGTAAAAAATAAAACATGCTTAAAAGATTTCCACACTTTGATCAAAATATTTTGAATTCACAGTACTAAACCTGTATTGTCGCCGTGAAAGCCTACCAGAAATGTGTACTTTAACCACGTTTATCCGAATTTCTACTACCCACAGTTAAGTTATTCATTTTGACTGTTGTTGTACAAAAACATTTAAAACCGACTTTAAGGTGTCCAATAATAATCAGAACAGAAAGACGTGATAAAAAATCGGACCGGTTAGGTTTTAATTTTTTCTATAATTTTTATTATAATATTTTGTATAAGAACCGAAACCGTAACCGAATCGAAACAGAACTGAAATGCTTTTTTTTTAAGAACCGTTAGCAATAAATTCTAAATGTGACCAGTCCCCGACTGGATGCCTAAAATGATCTAAAATTTTATTTTTTGCGAAACTGAAAAATTTAATTAATAAAAGCACTCAGTAATTTTATTCCAACTAGAAAATATTGGCGTATTAGATATACACATGCTTAATGCTGTCCGATTTTCAAATGTACATTATAGTTATAGTATATATTAGATAATATGAATAAATAATTCATGTAAGCTGTGTGCTGTGTATACCATTTACCGTAAGTTAATTAAACTATTAGTTTAGAATTCAAATTACACGTCTTGTAACGTTTATTGAACATTGACTAACTAAAATTGGATCACAATTCAATATAATATGGGTCAAGACCATAGTTAATACTTGTTATGGGCATTGTTATTGCGGGACATGTAGTAATAATCAAATAATTAGTTGTGTGATTGTCTAAATTAGGTAAACTTTATAAACATGGGTATATCGTATCTGTTTAATCGTCTGGATAACATATAGTTCGTCAAAATAACATTATAAAGATTTTAATTTACTACGAACTCACATAATCGCGCTATTTAATCATCCAACTAAGACGGTGTATTCTTAATTTGCTCGTAATTATAAAAACCGTGTATATTTTCAATTCGATATTGCGTTTAAACTACAAATCGCGCAATATTATCGTACAGATGGATTGAATTCTCTATGAAAGAAATTAAATTGAATTTCTATGCCGCATACTGCAATTTATTACTCACGACACTAAATAATCACTAATTAACAAACGACAAAGTAATAATAACGAACACACCTCTGATATAGTGTTAATTGTTGTTGAAAAGTTTTCGTTTCACAACTCGCTGCAAACGTCGGTTCACCTACACAGATGTATTAATATAGTGAATTAATTATTAAATTAACAAGTTTACGTGCCTACACGTATGAGTGCGCATTTCCAATCAATGAAAAGTAAGTACATTTATTTATTTATAAAAAAAAACTTCCTTACAGCGTGTCATTTTAAATATGTTTTGTTTTATGAGCGCTCTCGTTACGATAACGTACTATGTATAAATTTTTCATCGAGATAACTTTTTCTATTGAATTTTTCTGGAAAAAAATGTTCACATAAAAAAGTTACACTTATTTTCAGATAGAAAATTACACACTCACATGAATATAACAGTACAAGACGTTTTCGACGAAAACGTACAATGGTTTATTCTTATGGGGATTGGAAACCTTGGCTTTCTTTCTCGGTCCACCAAACTGAAATCATAGAAATTTAGACGTATCCGTTGCCATACGTACCGGTATTGATCTAATGACGCGATACGGACTCTGAAAACTTGTTTGAATTTCTCATTGTCAGTGTACTTAAAAACGACTCTACCACATTTTCGATCTTAAATCGAAGAGTCTTAAGATTTTTAAAAATAAAATTACATTTTAAAAAATTGTAAAATATCTTTTTGAACTCAATTTGTAAACGAAAATGTTGAAAAGTCGTTTTCAATTAGACTTCATGACATGTTCAAATCAGTTTTCAGAATCCCTATCGCGTCATTAGATCAATCGGCGGTATGTTTGGCGAAAGTAACGTCTAAAATCCTAAGATTTCAGTGTGATAGACAGAGAAAGAAAGTCGAGGTCTACAATCCCTTCGAGTTCAAAACCGTACACCGAAAATTTTCGTCTCACTTAAATATCTATGAACTTCGTGTTATAGTTCCGCAATCACTTTATTCGTGTAAGGAAGTTTTGAAACCACAACTGGTTTTTCATACGTTTCTTCAATAATCGTACAGTTATTTCGCGGTCTTCGTTAAACTTTTATAAAATAATTTTTAATCTGTCAAAAATACAAACGTTTTACGATAACAAAATATAAGTTAAGGATGACTGCGAGTATATATTACGTGGATGTATTACGTATGAGCCGTTTTCCGAATCGTTTTAGAACACGCGTTTTGTTTTACAAAAATCGCGCGCGTATGAAAAAGTGTCTATTATACACGAACGATGTAGTAATTTATTTTAAAGGTTCTCGGGATCGTGTTCGCCGTCTCACGCAGTTATCGTGCGTTCTCGGAGACATTTTCTGGTTTGAAAAGTTGAAATTATTCCGCGAAAAACTTAAACGAATAACCAGACGAGAGTATTCGAATTTATATACGACTTACGTACCACTTTATATTTTATCACGTTATGCAAATCGATTGTGTCGAATCTTTCGAACGCGCGTGCCCTGTGACGGTTCATTGGATCCGAGTTTATTCGAACGCTGAATCTCATACCGTCCCTTTTGCGTATTGCAGTCGACCGACCCTCTTGTTTACACTTTTTCCTGGAAATAACACTTACAGGATATTATTTCGACGCAGCCCGTCAAAACCTTTATTTCCTCTGGCTGTCACGTATTCGAGTGTCGGAAACAACGCATGTTACCAAGATACCGTTTAGATTAACTTTATACATATATTGGCACACCGCCGTTATAGGATTTGATGCGCAAAAGAAAATATAATATCTGCGCACTTTAGGCACGTCAGTTTTTTCTATAGAATTTCGCGAACAAGCCTCACACGTGATGACAGATGAGAGCGAAAATTTAAATTTTTCGTCTACATTATATCTAATTTGATATATTTGATATTGAAGTTTTTTTTTTTTCAATAACTTTTCGTGTAAAACTTTCGTGCTCCGATTTTCACAGTACCTATAATGACAGGTCTGTGAACCACGGCAGTACGGTATTTGATAAAGATTTTTTTTGAAATTTTTCTCTTACTTTTTGAGTTTTACCCCGAAAACCAAAATACGAAAAGTCGAGAATTTTACGGCGAAATATTTGAAATTTTCCGGTTCGTAACGCATTTAATAAATTAATCCGTCAGATACTAATTGAAATTGATCTATGCGTTCACTGACGCAAAAGAGCTATGCGACTATGTACAAACGAAATTTGAAAAACATTTTGTAGAACATTAATATTGATCGAAGCTCTCGATGGACTCGCCTCTTCATTACCAGCATCGAAGTAATTTATATTTTAGTGATTCAAAAAATATTTTACTGACAATGAACTCGTGTTCATTCACGCAGTTGTAAATAACTTGTACGGCTGTAATTGGTTATATTATACTTACCTGTATTAACTGTCAAAAAATACGAAAGAAATTATTTCTGTTTGAATATATATGCACCCACTTAAAACCTTCGGTCATCGTTACAATAGTTTTTATCATTGGAAATAGTTACACGATCAGTGAAATGATCCTCTATAAATCAAATTAGTGTGTAATAATAACAAAACCGTATCAGACATGTGATGAGGAGTAATCACTATCCTCACTTACTGTTTTAAATATGTCATTCTAAATTCACAAAATAAATCTTCTCTAACTTTAAACGATAAAAAGTGATAAAAACTCGACGCGATAAAATTAAATTTGAATCGGTGGTTTCGAGAATGGCGATTGCGCGAGCAAATTGCTCATAGCGTCAACAACGACGAGTTAATTAACGGCTTGAAAAAAAAAAAATGGGCCTCAATAAAACTATTAATTATAAACTGATAGACTAGAATAATATGATAAATCAGAGTTCAACGCGAATACTGTAAGAAGCGCCTTCTTCTTCTCGGTTAAAATTATTGAAATTTATAGACCAATCGAGAGTACGTTTTTTCCGAAATAAACACGACACGTGCAGAGGCACGACCGAATCAAGCGCGTCAGTGTCGCTAAAAATTTCGATTTCAAAAGTTTCGATTTACGCCTCGATATCTCCATTTCGGTTAAATGTTACCGAAATATCAGATAATTAAAAAAAAATCGTCAGTTTTCTGCGATCCGAAAATTCCTCGACATTTTTTAAAATTCCCGTTTTTCCAGAAAGTCTCCGGTTTGGGAAGAAATCGTCAGACCTGGCAACACCGAAGTGCACATTATGACGGCGTCTACAGACGCCAGCGGGATTCGAAGTGCGTCGGTCGATTAGAGAGCATTTTAAAGACGTCGGCGTGGGCGGATCGCGTATTGTTGCGGTGTCGCAAGGTGTTCGTCGGCTGAAAACGGGCCCCGAGGCGAGTTTTGTTTTTTTTTTTGATATTTTTTTGGCAAACCGTCTCCTATCCGGCGCGCGGACGACCGTAAGAGGTCGCATTATTATGGTATACTATTACCGCGTGTAATGGGCAAAAAACGAGAGGGCAAAGACGGGATACAATAATAAGTGGGTAGTACGTTCGAAAACATCGCGATGTTTTTGAATTAAAACGTTTTTTCGTTTTTTTTTTTTTCGGGAATGGAAAGAAAAAAAAATAGTTATTACGCTAGCAGAGCGTTTCATTCACGAAATTATAGAGAACGCACGCGAACGGACTCCATTCACGGCGCGCGCGCGCGCGCGCGAATACGATAAAAAAAAAAAATTACACCCGGTTCGGCTATTACTTGAGAGGTATCTTCTAAACACTGCTCAACGATATTGGCCACGGGCGACGACGACGACTACGACGACGATAAAAATAATCATCATCATTCACAATCTGCACCGACGAATCCCGAAAAGAAAAAAAACCGTGTAATACACTCTCACACGCACCACAAACGCACGAATTTTTTTTTTTTTTAAAGAAATACGATTAAAGAATTACTTTTTATTTATTTTTTATTCCACAGTAGAGGTACCTGAGCATTTTTTTCCCGTGTCTGATATTTAGTCCGTTTTGTGTGTACACGGGGGAAAAAAAAAAAACGAGACAGCGACCACCGCGTAATCACGGGTTTTCGGGTGCGTTTTAATAACGTTGTACCTCGGTTCATTCACGATCCACACGCTGAACGGCTGTTCATGACGGTTTAATCCGCGTGGACTGTATCGTGGTGTACCTCTACAACAACACAATATCCATCGCGCGGGAGACGAAATTTTCCAACAGTTTGTCTTTAAAAAACAAAAATTTTTCGACGCGATTGCTATGGGTACGTAATGTTCGTAAAACGTCGAAGGATAGTCGTATTATACTCGCCCCGATGAATAATGCATGACGGTTAAATAATTTTATCGTTATTATGGTTGTTATTATACATATATACTATGGCTGCTGTTGTTGTTTATGACGGTGACCGAGTTCATTAAATGTTTATTAGATATTCCGTTTTAAGTTCTGAAAAACGGTTGCGGGGGCCAATTATAAGTTGAGTGAGAATTTACGCGGCCGGCCGGAACAAAGATCGCTTAAGAAAATATACTGTACAGAAGCGTTTAAAATTAAAAAAAAAAAAAAATATTATAAATAATCGTTGCACGCCTGTTAAACGAATCCTTAAAGCTACAAAGAACAATGGGAAGGATTTTAACGTAACTCAAAACTGGAATATTTCTAAACGGTACATTACAGCGGACGTTCGAACACGAAATACGTACAACAACCCGTTCGATTGTAACGGACCATGGGTACATAAAAAAATCTGTGAGTGTAGGTACCGGATAGGGATTTGAAAATTATTATGTTAGCTGTGACCGCCCGTACCATACATTATGGTTAACACGATTATGTATTTTCAGACAAAATCTTACTGCAGGAAGAAAATATTTTTTTTTTTTATAAAATTCTATTCCAATCTCCGTTGTGTCATTGTTTGCATGATTACTGAACGAAAACAAAGGCCAAAATTCGTCCAAGGTTTTGAGCATTACGATACGTACGGACGGCAAACATATATTATTGATTGATTGAGTAAATTTGTTTACCTGAATTGTATTGTAAAACTACTGATTTTACCGAAAACATCATACCAAACCAAATAACTTTTTTCTGGTGGATTTCTTTATGCATTTTTTTTCCTACCGTAATTTTAATCTACCTGCTGTAATCGAATCAATGGTGGTATTGTTTGTATTTTTTTTTTTTTTTTGGTATTATCATGAACCCCAGACCCAGATACCACTTTCCGTTGAAAAGTTTATATATGTGTATTTATGGACAGTTATTGCGACTTCTCAAAAACGTTTGGACCGATTTGATTCCAATTTTCGGCAAAATAAAGCTGCATACATGAAGTTGTGCATCCAATAATTTATATCGAAATCAAAATTATCGGCAGTTTTTCAGAGGATCGAGTGTGAAATTATCACCATTGTGTGGTAGCGTGTAAGTAATTTTGTTGATTCGACAGAGCAAAAACGTTTGAACCGATTTGATTTCTGCTCTCCGAAAATTAAATGTGTTTGTTTTCAGTCTTGTATCGTTCAAATTTTCCGAAAATGGTAGGATAATTTTTGAGAAAATTAATGTCAATGTTCATCGCCGATTAGTAATGTTTGGCGACTGGCGCATCATATAATATAACACTGGTTGAACCGATTTCACTTAATTTTTCGGACTAATGATACTGAAATACTCGTGTTTGAAGTTATTTTCAATTTTTTAGAGTATTTTTTAAGATAATTTAGACAAAAATTTTCGTGTTCTGTGGCAAGAAATCCACCTTCATTTGTAGGCTCTGCAGGCGACGGATTATTTTTTTATCATTTGCTATCGAACTTCTAAACGTCTAACTGTTAAAATTTTTCCACCAACATTTTTAAAAAAACTCATACTCCGTTATAATTAAAAAAAACTATATGTTACCGTAGAAGTAAGAACCAATTTTAGTGTTTCTGTAGTGAAGTTTTTTGTGTGATTTCACTTCTTATCGTACGTAACTTTTTTAAAATATAGTATAAATACGTATCAAGCATTCTTTGTAATAATAATAATATAAGACGGCACCCGAGCGGAAGATTGTGCAAACAGCTTTATAAATCACGTAAACACATACACTTGGAATCGTGGGCACATTTAACGTGGTTATAATTGTATTACCAACATATTACTGTTATGCCAAACAATTAGAGTCAATTGCATTATGTACAGGTATGTGTTTCGCGAAGCATAACACTTGATTACGATTATACATTAAATAAACATAATATTACATTGAAATGGTTATGTAATTATATTTAAGTTAAATTTGTATGTAAATTTGTTTTAAGAGAAGAGCTCTTTTTGTGTAGGTAAAAGCGCGGATATCTAGCTATAGATGTACAATGTGTGTGTGTGTGTGTATCTCTGTCAGAAAACTTTTCTTTACGAATACTTTAAGACTTAGATTTTTCAAAATTATCACGATTTATATGATGGTTTGTAGACGAATAACCGTTGGATTTTTAAATAAAAAATATAGTTGATGTCTTGTGATTTCATAAAATCCTGAAGACCTGTCAAACTCCAAGCTGGAGCATGAAACTACGTTTAATAAACTCTAGTAGGTACCGTGAGCATCTTCTTTCTTCAAAATTCCTTTACGATAAGTTATGTGCCAGCTCGCTTAAACAAGAAGTGAATATTACAAGTTGTGACTGCACCAGAAAATGTTAATCTCTGAATAGATTAGTTAAATGATTATGATGACTTGGTTGAAAATTTTCTAACTAAAGCTAAAAATTAAAAAAATATTTGGTATCTAGATAAAGATAGCAGAACTTTAAACTGGACAACATTTAAATACTTTTTTTGGGAATTTTATGTTATGTATTTACGTACTAAACATTATTTCGCTAATGGAGCCTTTGATCTCATAGTGTCTACTATATTTCCTATAAACCTAGTTCTGCGACATAGAATGATCTAATGTACACATTCCAAAAATTTCCATAACACAAGGGTTCCATCAGCCAACGGAGTGATTCTGTAACTCTTCGCCTTCTTCTTATTATTAATACCAAGCAAAGAGTGCTATTAATTTATAAAATTATTTCAATAGTTTCATTTCGTAATGTAATTAAAGATCTTTAATGGTATACGAAGAAGGTGCTGTAAAAGAATTTTTCGAAACGTATCCCTCAAAGGGGTCTAACAAGATGGAATACATTTTCTCTGAACTCTAGTTCTTCGATAGTGTTGATACGGTTGATCACGAAACAGATGTTTGTCACGTGTCGAAAATAGTTTTCTTTAAATTGTTTGTACAGATTTTCGATTTACTCAACCGAGTAACTGATAAGTTTGCCGATGTGTTATCATCTTAAGGCTATATAATGTTATATACTCTACACTACTACACTCCATAATGTTTACGGCACAGACGAAAAACCATTACGCGTAATCTACCAGAGGAGTAGAGGTAGCAGCAGCTCGTTATTCAATAATAATGACCATAATGTTATGTGATGATATTTGTCACGCTTGCCGTTTCGTACGGCTACACAGCAATACTAACATAGCGATAACTACCCGTATACTACGTACACATTTGAATATTTCTAGGGGTGTTTCGGTGAGTGAAATAACTTCGCGTTCAACGGCAATTATAACGGAAAGAGACGGGACGGTTTACCAGGATCTATTGGTGCACGGATATTACGATGTGAATTTATAATAATATTATAATAGCGCGTATTACGTGAAATAATAACACACACACACACACATCGAGCCGCGAGTGTGTACAATAATTTTTTAATGATCGGTTTTCGAGTTTCTCATGCGCGCTTTGATCATTTGGCAGATGGCGTTTGAATGAAAACCGAATACGAAAGAGACAGAGAGAGACGGAGAAATGTTTTTTTTTTTTTTCTATGACGGTGTTACGACGTATTATACGGTGCTTTTTAACGGTTCGAACCGTCAAAAAACAATTGATAGTATTTATAGGGGGAAAAAAAATAAAAACGACTATTATAAATGTTGTTGTTCTCGTTTTGTACATTATCAATACGATACGCGTGTATCTGTGTAACGATCGAACGGGGGAGGAAAGACAATTGACCGCGCAGAGAAATTCACATCGTATATGTATGTAGTAGGTACAACAACTCTATATACGAACCGAACTGTTATTATGATATAGGTACACCAACAAATACCGCGTTTCCGAAATAATAATAATACGTAATTATAACGACTTACCCGAGATGCCTTGTGCCCGACAACCCTTTGACGACTAATAACGATTGACAATGGGGAAATAATACCCGATCGGTTCGTGTTGTTTTCTTTTATCCGTCCACGTTTAATTGGTATTAATGCGTGCTGTTCAACCGTCCCGGAACAAAACGCCTCCGCTCCGGTCGTGTGTTACGTTTTGCCCGACCAACGTTTCTGATGAAAAAAATCATAATCATCACATGGTCTATACCAAAAATAATATTTGTACCTGCGTACAATATAATCACTATAAATACGGGTTATTGTCGTCGGTTATTATCGTTATTACCCGACAGTCGTGTATACCGCCGAATGATATTTTTCAAGCATTTAATTCTGGTTTATTGATAGCGTAATCACACACGCCGCTAACTACGTATTTTATTTTTTCAAGATAAATTTTTTACGACGCGCGCACGGTGTGTAGAAACGTGCACAACAGTTTTGGCGAGCCGCGAAAAAATCGATTCGCTAGTTTTGCACCGAACAGTTTTTAAACCGTTGCACGGCTATAGTGTGTGGATGTCGCATTTTGCGATGCAGCGAGTATGTTATACTACACGGGCGATGTATAGATTTAAGTCCGTTTCCACGGTCCCTTGTGGCCAACGAACGAGCAACACTTTTTGCCGGTTTTTCGATGATACCGACCGTGGTTTTGAAAACGGAACAGCGAAACCAAGACGCGCAATGCGTCACGACGTCGCTATCGCGTAGAATGTTTCAACAACTGTCGCCTTGACGTCTGTACGCGATTTCTACGCGTAAAAACACGTTTTTTTGCGCGTTTCCGACACAGTTCGCACCGTACACCCAAGATATTTGTGTTTTTTCGAGAGAAATTCGTCGAATTCACACGATCGTTTTCTCGTACACGTGATGAACCGTACGATTCCTTGACCTCGTGAAGAACGAAAAACCCCAACGGCGTTGATTCCTATAGCAGACAGTGGTATTATATGCTGGCGACGTAGAGAAATCGATTCGACCGGAAGAAGGGAGGCGTTTACGGACGCCGCGGTAAGAATATACGAATATAGGCTGCGGCGAGACGCGTGATAGTAGTGAGTCGTTCGATGAATGAAATGCCCCGGCGTAACTCGATAAAAAAACGTTATACGGTACACATTTGGAGAAGCGCTTGAATGAAAATATAAGGGCGTGAACGGCAACGCGTTCGGATAATACAACGGCGCGCATACAGCATACGGAGGACGCGAACGCGGTAGGTATTTTACTTTCATTTGTTAAACAACACAATACTATATTATGTTATACGCGCATTTTATTTTTTTATAAAATAAAAACGTACAATAATCGGTACACGACGTTATGCCGGTTGGGACTGTGTATAATTATTGTTTTTCGAAGCCGGTTGCGGCGGATACCCGCGGAGGAATCTTCGCCGCGGTCGGCGTTGTTTGATTTAATACGTATTTTACGGCGCAGCTTTCCCGTGAATGGCCGTCTGCGAAACACAATGCGTTTCAAAAATCTTACCCGACCTCGCCTAATAATACTGCGGATAACAATATATATATATATAAACGGCCGATCGCATGTACAGGCGAATTTACAGGGTGGTGTTCACCTTGCGACTCGTGTCCGTTATCAAAAATATTATAATGTTGAAATTATTAAAAAAAGAAAAACCATTTGAATAAACGTGACACTGAGCAATCAACTGCAGATGTGAAATTCTCGAAAGAAAATACATTCCGACCGGAACACGTTCACATACTATTACACTGCGGTGGTATACGAAAGGTTGGACCGGCCGTTGTTCAAACCGACTATGTGTGTAAACAGTTTGTAAACTTAATTTTATCTACTGGACAAGTTATTATAGACTGGATGCGCTGCCGTCTGTTTCGGGCGAAATATTTACTAGAAAGTCCACCGAGTAACCAAAATTCATCGATTATTTTTCACTTCGATCTACGTACTGACGGTTTAAAAATACTACAGATCAGAGGCGTTTTATGACTTGTGAGAGTATTTAACGAATTATGTGACATTTTCACCGAGTCATTTCGCTTTCCGTGTTTTTATTGTTTGTTTTGCGCCAGCGGGCGATCTTTACCCGTTACATTGTAACCCAACAACGTTCCCATATTGTTACGGACGTAAAAAAATTGTTACACGCGATAATCTATGCACGAATATGTGTGCGTGAGTGTACGTACACTTTGTAGCTATCGCACTAAAATAGCACGTGTGTACAACGTGAAAATAAACAGGACAAAGACTGAAGTCCTTGTTTGTGGCCGTAACGAAGGCGCTCAAACTCAAATTGTATAAGACGGCGACATACTACTAGCTACACTTGCTGAATACTTGGGAAGTGAGATAACCGAGGACGGCCGTGGTACCGGAGAGATCATAAGCAGAATAAACCAGTCTAAATGTGCACTTCGGTGCGAAAAAAAATATGTTTGTATCTAGAAATGTTGATATAAAAGTGAGAAAAAAACCTACTAAAGGCTTGTGTTTGGCACTGTGTGGAAATAAGACATGGATCACAGGTAAAGCAGAGGAAAAAATACTCTTAACGTTCGGCGTTACAGGCTTGGAACGATCTGGACAGAACGCGTAACAAACGAAGAAGTTTATCGATGAGCCGATGAAACGAGAAGCTTTCTGGAGACATTGAAAACAAGAAGAGCCGAGTTAATCGGACACGTACTGCGTCGTTGCAGTCTACCAGGCAGAAGGTGCCATTGATGTGAATCACACAGCAGAGGGCGACCGCCACTGGACTACACTTTTAACGTACTCGCACGTACGTAACTTTAACAAAATAAAAGTAGGCAAATCTCGTGCCAATCTTGTCGAGTGAACGAACGCGTGTGTCTATGAACGTACGTCACACGCATACAACTGCTGTCGAATAGAAACGCTGAGTTTCGTTTCTTTTTATTTCGTCGTTAACTTTGAACTTGTCGAATCAACTTACATCGGCAGTCGAATTTTTTTTATAAGCTCGCCCAGCGTTGATAAACAGACGGTCCGATTATATCCAGGAAGGTCTGATTATTCCGCGTGCCGGAACGCGTATTCTACTGGAAGCGTACACGCCCAGTATACCTGCGGGTGAGCTAAAACGATCACGACGACAATCGTATGCGTTCGGGTCGGGCGGCGACGACTGCCACTGATGGGGTAGGAGGATCTCCGAACGGAATGAAATGATATTTAATTTACAGTTTCGTTATAAGCCCGGGCGAGGGAACCACGCCGGGTGTACGACTCGTACGAAAATGACTGGGTACTATTACTACTTACTATACATAATATACGATTTAAAATTGTATTTTTTTTTATATATATTATTACAATACCATATACTTATACCGCAATCGGACCCGAAGCACACTAATATTAGGACTCGAACGATATAATAGTACGTTGTGCCGCATAATGATACGATTTTTCGGTTTACTCGTGTCTTTGTGTACGCGTATATTCGTGTGTACCTGCAGCGGTGGTTCATTCAGAGATGTGTCTGAGGGGGTGTGTGGATACGGTTCACTTTCGGTCTTCGGGAGGATGTTAAAATTTGAAAATTTCACACCATCGTTTCAATCCGTCCGTGTTTATTTGGTGTGTCACGTAACGAACATTTTTTTATAAAACCTGCACGGACATTAATGGCGTGTACAATGTTGTGGTGTACGAAAAAAAAAAAATTATTTACTGTTTGCACCTTTCTATATGATCCGTGGTTTACCCATTGGTCTGGGAATCCTAGAGCAACCCCTGACAGTGCGTGCGTGTAAGAGGGTATTACATACCGTGACAAGTAGTTTGGTTCCAGCGGAAGAGTTTCGGAGAATCCATACACTCTGCAGCAGTGCTTGGAAAATTCCGTTTCGTAAGTGATTAGTTCTCGTTCACGTTCATCTCGTTAAAAAGAAACTATGATTCCAGACTTTTTCCAAACTCAAAAAAATCAACTCGTTCATTTCCTCGTTTCCTAACAAATTCCATAAGGAACATAGAAAGAAAAAAAACTGTGCAACATTTTGTGATAAATTTCGATATTATACGTTCTACCCTAAATAAACACCTACCCTAAAGAATCTGTGATGTTCTTTGCACGTGAAGTCCTCAACAGAAAACCGATTTATCGAGATAGAAGAATTAGAAACGAATTCTGACAAAACGTCTAAATTGAAAGGATTAATAATTTTCTATTATAATAAAATACGTCCAAAAAAAAAATAACGAAATTCCGTTATTTTCCTTTCCGTTACTGGTTCGTTTCTAAAAATTAAAAAGTGAACGACATCAAAGGAACTTGTTCCTCCGCAGACGGTTTATCCAACCATGCAAATTGACCGTCTCATAGATAGTGTGAAGGACAGAACAACTTTATTGTTGGGGGACGTAAATATTTTACAAACATTTAAAAAAAAGTATACACGTTTTTTGAAAACAATTTTTTTATTTTTATGTTTTGTGCGATGTACGTAACTTCTTATGTTTTCGAATAACACGTTGTTCAAGTAGTAATGTATGCGTCTGATATCGATTTGTAGATTACTCAAAATTATAAATATTACATTTTGATTAATATAGATCAGTTATAGTATTTTAAAACTAATCTGTAAAACGAAAAATATAATTCGTATATTATTATATCTTTATATATATCTTTTCAGTCCAAATTTGTGCTAAAGGTTGTATTGTTTGATGGTTGTTACCAAAAACATAAAAATATATTGTACAATAAAATTAATAATTTTATTATGTTTCTTGGGTGCCTGATATCCGTTAGGAATGATAACCGAACCTGTGAATGCGTCTGTTTTTTTTTTTTTTTTTTGAAACTTATCAGAATTTGCAAGTTAATGAAAAATTTAAAAATTTTTTTTAATCGATACAAGTTCCTAGTGTATGGATGTATATTGTGTATATAATATGTTGTCTAAAAGTTTTGTGTGGCAAAACAATTCACTTTCCACTCGCTTAAACACAATTTATAGTTATCACATTGCGTCTAAGCATCTATTTTCTTGTATCTATTATGTCGGTACATAACGTAAAATTAATTAATGTCCATTTTACGAAATCCCGCGAAACGAGTATTTTCGTGACGTCATCTTCAATTATACAATAATAATAATAGTAACACGCGGATTAGGTTCGCTTGGAATTCGATTTTTTTCAATTACGTTTGATCGCATTAAAAATACTATACCCACGCTCGCGGGACTCTGGTATTCAAACGGGATAATAACCGTATTGATAAACGTATCAAATAATAATGTTTATAATTATTGTACCTATACATGTGATTATACTTACGGTGCGATCGAGTGGTTCGGCTTTTTCCCAGAATTTTTATCGTATGCGTCGACGATTAATTTGTTTAAATTCACTCCCTACGGCAATCGGTATCATTAATATTCGTCCGGTCCGAGCGCATTCATTCACAAATACTCCTCACTCACTTTGATAAAGTATAAAATATGTAATACGTCGTGTTAGCAGCGATGCCCACATTCTGTGGCTACAGAAACAAACAACATTTATTCCAGTGTTTATAACTCTCGGTGTGTTCTAACCATGAGATTTTACTGTATTACAGAGGTAATAATCGATGAAAAATTTAATGATACTTTCGGCGTGGTATGCGTAATTAATATAAAAAAAAAAAAAATTGTCTGTTACAAATGTGTAACAACTATAATAAGCTAGACAGGACAGTCAAAGAGCAATATCACATCGATCGTCGCAATCAAAATCGGTTTTTTTACATGTATTATATTCAACCATAACTTCCGATCGGCCGTAGCCAATCGGTTAAAACCGATTTCTGTACGTCCGCGGTCACCGACGTTAACTTTGAGTATTTTTAAACTACGTTATATTCAAAATACGTATAGAAACATTGTGAAAAGTGAATACTTTTGTGTATTATTGTGATTTTTTCGCGTTGAAGATAAAACGCAGAAACTCAACAACTCAAGCTCATTTCACCTTTTGACAAAATACAAACAGTCGATAGGACGTCACCCGAGAGTGAAAATGTCGTTTGAATGTGTTGTTATGAAGAAAAAAAATAATTTTAACTAATTTACGTTAGATTCTCGTTTTTTAACGGATCTGTAATGTATATAATAAAAAAAAAAAAAGAGAAACTTCAATTCGTCAAAGTATTTCCGTGTAAAAAAATTAAATTCATCATAGCTGTTGGCGGATACGCTTTTGAAAAAAAAAAAACAGTTTAAAACGATTCTAAAAGATTACTGCATGCTTTTGATTTCGACAAGTTTAAATCGAAACGTCCAGCCTTAAAAACGCCACAGGGTTTTCAACTAAAGTCACCATTATTTTACATCGGTTTTTTTATTTTTTATATGTGATTCGTTAGTAATTATCTGTTTGACAAATCGCTTGAAACTGGTATATATACCACCTATATATGTATCGCGCGCACCGCGAAAACTCGTATATAAAAGTGTTTCGCTCTCGGGTGACGACGTATCGCTTAAAATCGAATAACGTCTGTGCGCACGTCGTTTCGGAACAGAAAAAGAAGCGCTGGCTATTGTTTACAGTCCGGTAACTCGTAGGAAGAGCGATATTTATACTTTGTTCGCTCCGCTCGTAATCCAGAATAATTATTAACATCATTGTTTCAAAACGCGCGTCCGTAATACGCTCGGAATTCATAAATATCGTTTACACACGCGTGGCGCGTCGCACTCGGTCGGTGTAAAACGGAAAAAAAAAAACGTTTCCAATTTGCATGATGATTGTGCGCGGCCGAGTCTGAAATGTATTTCGAGAACCCGCGGCGGTAATTGACCGGACACGTATACTTTTTTTTTTTAAATTTTTTTATCAGTCCATAATCTGAGTTAATTACTGCCGACAAACCGACTGCAGCTGCTCGCGCGAACGTATTTTACGTTTCAATAAATTCGTGTGCAAACGGCCAAATATTAATATTACGAAATTTTCGGGACAGAAATCGATAGGCACTTTCTCGGGGCTATGTAAAAAAGCGTTAGACCATTGTTGATTATGTTCGGGTGTTATTTCTGGTGAAAAAACCCGAAGTTACAAAACACGGTTAGGTCTCGTAACCAACTCCTCAAGTGTTAAATTTGGTTTGAGCAAGTACTTATAATAACGTTTACTTTTCGCTTTACGATTTCGCCACAGTTGAAATCCTGCCGACGATATTGCATTTCAACTAACTCGGAACAATGTTACTCTCATAACTCGTGTGTTTAAAGAACACGACATTAGTTATAAATAGAACAATATTCGATACTCGTAAGTACTATGGTGAAGTTGAAACCGCAGTAGAACGCAGTGAACTAATTCATTTATACTCCTGTTTTTTTTTTTGTGCAACCAACGTCTTCTTCTTTTTCTTCTCCTTTTTTTTTTTTTTCACTATCCTCCCGTCAACTATTCGTGGTTAGTACGCCTCTGTCCTACACCTCCACTTTTCACGATCCCACGCGCCAACAAGCTGACTCGAATCGTTTTCAACATCGTTTCGTTCCATCCATATTCTTCGGTCTTCATCTACCTTTTTTTTTTTCCCCTTCACTCCGAACGCTTTCCTCTCTCCTCGTCACGAACCATCTCTCGGTCCTCTGACCTTATCCACTATTGGATTGCAACATCAATACCTCTTATACGCGTGTCATTCTATCCGTCCATTTTATCACTATCGTTTCCACCGCACACTCCGCGTGTTCTGTTCTCCTGTCTTGTCGTCTCGTCGGCTTTATCACGCATAAAACGGCACACGCTGTTTTCCGTTCGTCCGCACTCAATCCTACGTTTCGATATCTGCCCACCTTGTGCAGAAGAACCCGCAGGAGCTCCCTACATCTTCAACCGTGTGTACAGCGCAGATTTCCATAACGCTGTCTTCGACCATCTGGTCTCTTCCTCCGAGGCCTATGATACTACACGCCGCACTGTGATGTTATACGTTCATAAACGACGTCGTACCGTATATGAAAACACGCCTATAGTGCACTTGGGTCGTCGATGGCCATAAAAAGGAACCACTCTGAACGAATGGGGCCGAGTGTTCTGGGGCTCGTTACGATTCTTTTTGTAACCGTCCCGATTCGGGGATTTTTTTGTTGTTTGTCCTCCTGATACTCCGCAGGGGCGCCGAATCGACCCCTCGATCTGTCCTTTTCGGAAGTAAAACGCCGATCGCGTATTATAATATTACACCGCGACGGTCAGTGCGCGGGAGAATGTGTAAGTAGCGACCGGGCAAGCTGTTGTTTTACAACAAAACCGCGGCGTTCACTGGTATTATTATTATTATATTTCGCAATAGAAACACACAATAAAATATCGTCGTTGTATCATCGATACAGCTGCAGAGAGAGAGAGGCATTGTGACGAACCTCGTGATTAACTTTCGTCCCGGCCGGCCCCGCTTTAATTGTTTTACGATTTTCTTTATTTTCGAAACCCGCGGCGGCCTCCCATGTTTTTTACGTAATTAATACTTATAATAAATGGCAGCAGTGCTCTGTTGTTGTGGTGCCCGTCGTCGTTACACACGTACCACCGCTATTATGTTATTACGTTATATTACCGCCGCAGCTCGTTACCGCGATCGCTTCCAGTGAAAAAAATTTAAAAAAAACAATACGCGGGTGCTACGGTACAAATTAAAATAAAAAATTGTCTTTTGTTCGCGCCGTTACAATGGCGTTGTAACAAACATTGAGATGCCTACGACGCGACCGAGCTCCTCCGGAACCGTCGTCGCAGTAGTAGCGTTATTGATAATATTGCGTTATTGTTACGCGTGCGCGTGTTAATAATTAATTCTGCTGTGGCTCACGAACGCCGTGTGTTTGTAATGTTGCGTTGTCGCACACGATCTATCCATCTCTTCAGTCGCCACTGTATTTAATTAAAATAGAACAATTACAAAAAAAAAAGTAACGTTTTCTTATTAGTAATAATACAAAATACGAAAAATAATTCGTGTCGGGGGCTATAAACGATAATTATATTAACCGCGTCCCCGTCGGCGAGTTGAACACTGTTGTTTTCTGTTCTTCGATACGGGTATACACCTATAAGTAACGCTGGATTCCGTTAAACGGAACTGGCGTCCGAGCGTTGTAATATTTTCGATTTAAACCATTTTTTTTTAATGGCACGTCCGTTGAACACTATGGAGAGACCCGCGGACACGACGTAACAGCCGAAACAGTTGAAACTGTCAACGATATGAAAAAGCGCCCGACAATTTCGTTCGGCACCATACGAAAAATTTTGAGTACACGCGATAATCGCGTATTTCGAATGTTAACTGCCACTGCTCGTCTCTTTTCGCATGTTGTACAAAAATGTTCGTTCAAACACCGACGTTCGTTTCCCAACACCAGCTACACTCGCGTGTTCGTGCTTCCGAACGCAAGAGGAGTGTGTTCTTATAAAACTATGGTCGTGGGCAGACCTACGGAAAATCGTGCGAATATATCGAACCATCCCTTATGCCGAGCTGCGCCGCGGTGATTTCGGCGCTCGAATCGAGGGCGACACCCCACGATTTTTACGAGATTGTTTAGCGTACCCCTTTTAGCGGTCCGGGGGGAAACGTTCGTTTTCTATATTTACTCGACCACGCGGCCCGTTCTACGCGATACGATATAATGTTTTCAATTCGCACAGCTGCTGTTTCGACGCGAGTTTATCTGCAAATCGTTCGGTAGGACTGTTCGCGGTCGTCGGTTTTTCGCTCTGTCGATGGACCAAAACGTATTATTTTTTTTTAAAAAAAATCCGTTTTTCTTTCGACCGCATCGGCGTCAATCGTACTACGGTTTGCTTCGCGAGTAGAAAGCGATTTCGCCACGTTGAAAAACTGCCCGCCGTACGGTTACAGTGACGAGGATACGTTAATGACCGCACGCGAGGAATGACGAATATATTTGCAATCATAAGCGTAAATATAAAATAATATCGCGACGGATCGCTTGATAGCAGGGCACTTGCCCGCGACTTTTTTCGATTATAAAAACATCATCGTATCGCGTAAATGCGGCATGTCCGAAAGCGGACGAAATATTGTAACGTCTTGCCGGCGAGGACGGCAATTATTATATCTTATACGAACATTATATCGTTATAATATGTCGTCGTGCTCTTTGAAATGACAGTTTGGCGTGCAATTACGCGGCCATTATAATAATATTATTATTATTATAATGCCCACCACGACCTTTTATGCTCGTCTGTGACGATTTTTCTTTATGTAACGTAATAAAAAATACACACGGGGCTATTTCGCGTTTAAACCGTCGGCGTTCGATGTTAAAAAATATAATAAAAAAAAAAAAACACTAGATATAATATAACATTCACATCGGACCGGACAGGTTTTGACGACCGGATGTACGAAATCGTTGTTAAGTGCGGGTAAAATTAGACGGACCGGTAATAATTAGCGGGCGTAATGAGACAGTTGTGGCCGCCACTGGTCGTAATGTCAGGAACATTATTTTATAACAATATTATAACCGACACGCGCGTAAATATTATAGACCGCAGTCTCCGCAGGAAGTCTATAGGTACGTTCAACGATTGTGTTTACGCGTAAAAAAATATTATTCGAAATATTAAAAAAAAGACGAAAAAATCAAACGACGAACATCGTACAACATCGTGACGGTTTCGCACTGGACGATGTGGCTGTACGCGTTCGGCACAACCTAAAGTCCGAACCGACCGTTACACGACGTTACAGAAAAATGTTTGTTTTTTTTTTATTGTGTTTGCGAGTACCGGGGGTGGGCGTAAAATCGGCAAAAGCTCAAGTCATGTTGAAAAGTTGTGACAGTTTCAACTGAGTTTTAATTGACTCGTTAACTTTTATCATTATTACCGGTCAATATTTTTTATTTTAACGTGTCTACTTCGAGTTAATCTGCGCTATGATTGAAATGGAATTTTTTTTTTTTTTAATTTTTTTACAAAAAAAAAAATCGCAGAGCTGCAAACTTCATACTATATAGGTACGAAACCGTGTAAATCAAAAATATGAAATCTTTATTTTAAGTTAAGACGCGTTTTTTTTTTTTTTTGTATTTGTTCACTCGTTCACTGTAGGTACACAGAGCGTCCTCGCTCCGCTTGTTGTTTATGTAGATCCCAGGGGCATTTTCGACCTTAAGCAGGTACCTCGCTGATGAGTTATGATGGATTTTCGTCCGCAAACGATGAAAAGTTATATTTTGGCTTCTGATGATTATAGACTTTTATGAACGGAAAACAGAAAAAAAACAAAATTTCTAAAAACCCTACGAATTATTTGAAATTTTCATACATCATTAGAATGGATTAAAATCAGTGGTGTGTGAAATCGAAACGGTTTCCTCATGTAGGGTCTTAGAGCCTAATACAAAAACGTTCCTTTCAACGAACTATGCGACATTTTATTGTCGAGTGAATACTCAATTACTTGTTGGCAAAAAAAGGCATTAAAAAATAGCGCGAGTTTTCGCAATTTTTTAATTTCAATTCTTATTTATTTTTCTATGATAATTTTACAAAAGAAAACCCTTATTTGAATTACGAAAACGGTTTTATGAATACAATAAATATATATATATAACTTATACGTGTTACTTTATCGTTTCCAGACTAAAACTTCTTTTGGGCGAATGTCGTAATAATACTTAGGCACCGTCAAGCGTGGGTATTGTCGAAGTATCGTAATATCGTGTGTAGCAAAGTATGCGTTGTGATGTTTTTAACGAAGTAATCGGAAATAATTTCAAATACTTCGTAACGGACGCATACGCATCATCTACTGCGCGGCGCCATTTCTTTAGGGCGTTTACAATACTGATGTTTATGACGCGTTCCAAAATATCGTTTTCGTCACGTACGTATAAAATATGACGGTCAGCCGAATATCGCGGGAGATCGTCACTTCGTACACGGGGAGCTCAAGAACGACGGAGAAAAATGGATTTATCGCGGAAAAACTTGTTACGATCTTCGGTTTGAAAAAACCAAAAAACATAAAAATATCGGTGTATTTTGACGATAACAATAATATTGTGACGTATACTTTACACGAAAGTGGCTATTAATTAATTAATTGATACTCCGGTACACGGGCAATGTATAGCTAGCTGCTTATGTATTAAAATTTACCGGATCTACCGTTTTGGGCGCCCAAAACGCGTTTGCGTGCGCCGCTCCCCCTCGCTACAAAAAACCTCCTAAACAGGAGGCGCTCGCTCGGACACGCCGCACACGTCCGGTTCAAAACAACAATAATAATAACGCTGCGTTTTTGTCCGGGACACGCGATATTGTTCCGCAAAAGCGGTCACACAAATCCAACTATATTTAGATCGAAATCGTGGTGGCGGCTTGCACGGGGGAAAAAAAATACAATATAATATATAATAATCGTGTTTGCTGGTCAACGGCGTCGGTAACAATAATAGCTATAATAATAACAGTGTTGTGTGTGGTGCAGCAGTCGATAATATTAAAAATATCAAAAAAAAAAGGTTAGTACGGAAACGTTTCCACGCCAAAACCGCAATTTCGACATTGTGTAACGGGGCGATCGTAAAATAACAACGCTGCGCGCGGAAAAGCGCCTCCTCCTCCAGGCCGTCGTAGGTGAATGAAATAATTTTTTTATAAATATATAATAATTATTGCGGTACCTACGTATATTGTTGTGTTTATGAAGGCGATATCGGGCTGATTTGTGAATTTTTACGAGTTTAAAGAAAAAAGAGACGTCGTTAAAAGTCAGATTTTTTTTAGTTTGTCATTTCACTCTTCGTCACTCCGAAACGGGCGAATGATGGGCGACCTATCGGAATCCAATTTTACGAACCATTTTTTTAAATCGTTTCACCTTCAAGTTCGAACTCTAATTTTAAACTCTATGATACCACTTTTACGACGGTGACGATTTTGTGACCAGATTTCAACTGTGTCGGCGGGCTGTATTCAAAAAGACTAGCGTTTTGAAAGAAACAATTAGCGTGACGCGCACAACAACTGATGGACAAAAAAATTACGATTAAAGATTTTACTCTAAACCAGTACGGAATCGGAAATGTTATTTCTTAATCCATAAGGTTTTGTTTATAATTCGTACTTTGGTTTGGACAGTGACCGACATTCGGGCACGCCGCAAAGAAAACAGAAAAGTTAGGTATATACTTACTTAAATTGTGAGATTTTGCTGCGGGAATAGATGGATAGATGAATCGCGTCGGGTGGTTTTTGGCCGGTTTATCGAACAATTGATACAAATAGCTGGAGAATACGATATTATAGTCTAAATCGCAATCGCCTGCAGCTGTATTACGTTTTCAAACGCTTAAAATAACATTTGATATTACAAATTAAGTCAACATATAACATAAGATGTTTGGCGTAAAAATATATAATTTTTCCTTCTCCTTCTTTTCCCTCTCAACTGTTCGGGGTCGGCCATGGTCCTTGTCCTATACCTCAGCTTGTCACGATCATTCACTTCCCCTACACGGCTACACAAACAGCCATCCTCATATTACTCTCAACTGTTTTCATCCTTCTATGGTCCTCCTTTTCCTCCAAAAGTTGACATTCCTAACCGCTATTTTACCCCTCTGCTCCTCATCGCATCCTTGCCCAAACCATCTCGGTCTATTCTATCTGATCTTATCCATTAAATTTATCACTATTTCAGAACAAATTATTGAGGTTTGAAAAACTTGACTTGTAAAAAACATAAAAATACACCATTAATACTTGATATTATATAATATTGAAAATTTTTAGAAAATAACATGATTCGTTTTTATTTTAGCATAGTTTACTATCTATATTGGACAGGTAGATTAAACAGTTTAAATAGTTTCTACCATCGTTTACTATCATCATTGTTCAGCATTATAATACTGAAAGTTTAATAGGAAAATACATAATATTATATTATTATACACGCAAAAATTATTGTAGTGATGAGTGAATTCAAATCAGTGTGTAACTGCGGTTTAAAAAATCATTGGAAATCAACTATATCAAAACAGATTTCCGGGCACGAGTAAAACTATCAAAAACTGATAAGAAAATAGTATTGCTAGTAATGGAATTAAGTGTTTTGTTCTCAAACGGCATTTTACTGTTTAGCAACCAATATGAACGATAAATGAAAAATTGCATTTCGCGTATACTCGGAATTAATTTAATGACGTTATGAATTATACAACGAAACGTTTATTCCCAAATTTAATTAAAGTTTTGCTACTTGAGTCGCAATTTTTGTAGCGCCATTATGCGTCACGATAATATTATGTTGGGTATTGCAAAGTCGTTATAAATGCGTAGGTGTTCAAAACGAAACATTTTATCACGGATAGCTATTACGTACGGTGTAAATTATAAAACTGTAGGTAATATATTTTTTTCGCACGAAACTGTTACATAAATATTAATTATAATGAGCCATTTATGAAACCACTTGAACGAATCGTAAGTGCGCTGCGCAATTATTCGTCCGAACCGTATGTGTTAAACGAAACACACAAAGAAGAAAAATTAGAAAAAAAAAAACACGCAAGATGTTATGCGCACACGGATTTACACTATAAATACCTACGCTGCAGGTTTTGCAACACTCATACTATTATTTCGTTGCCAAACAAATTAAACACCGCGTGTGTAAAGCTTGGAACAATAGTACTAACAGTAAAAATTAATAATAATTAATGAAATAATGGGACACTTTCTTGTAGTATTTTTCGTATGATAAATTTGTTGTGAAAAAATCAAAACTATATTTACGTTAAGCGTACACCGTGTTATTGAATCACGCGAATAATACAGTTACAATTTGTTTCTTGAAAACAACGTACTACGGAAATTGAACAAAAAGGTTTCATATAATTATAACCGGGTGTGTCGAAATTTATCGTTTTTCAGCACAACGGGTTAGCTGTGGATGGTATTTTATTTCCTACAAAGTGAAGTAACTGTCGATTAGTTGGAAACAAAAATCAAGCATTTTTTTCCGAACAATATAGTGTAAAACTGATCTGTATTGGGAAATAAATACTTGGAAAAAACTAGTTAAGAGTAAAAATATAATTAGAATATAGAAAGAAAGTACCATCTTTTTCGATAAAAAACAATAGTGCTTATCGTTTTTGTAGATGTGGTTGCAACAAGCAGCCTTAGCACGCCCCTTAGCTCATCAAAAATGTAGGCACTCCTAAGTATACTTTTTAGTACGGTCATAACACCAATAAAATTCAAGCGTTTTCATCACGAATATGAGAGACTAATAGCTAAAAAAAAAAAATGCATACAAAACAAAGTTTATAAAACACGTTAGTTTTATAAAAGAAAAAAAAAACGAGTTTATTATGAGACGAAATAAAAAAAATCACGTAAATAGGTTAAACGTAACGCAAAAATAATTACGATTACCCACAGTTTATTGAATTAAATATCTGTGTTACACAAACTTTACGTGTTCTATTATACTACTTTGAGAAGTTTTTAGTTGGATTCGTATAATTTTTTTCAATACAATTATTAGGGTTATTTACAACTCCATACGAGCAAGTTAATTTATGGTTTTAAAGCGCATCGTTATATCTTAATGTCCACATTTTGAAATCTCGGTACTAAACCTTATACGACGACGGCGACTGTATCTAACTGTCCAAGAGCAATTCATCTTAACCTTAATCACTACGGGCATTAACACAATTATTTGTACTCGGAAAAAAATACATCTATAGCAATATACGTTCTTTAATTGAGGATGTGCGTATAACGGTGGCTGTTGGCAGTCCGTTCGGAGACATTCTGATTATCGTGATAGTCCAAACGCACAGGGCGTACAGGCCTATAGTAGGAGTAGTGCAGTGAGCCACAGTTTAGGTGAACTACTAAATTTGGTCGGATAGGCTCATTCTAGGATAATCTGAATGTAACGTGATGAATCATATATATTTATATATAAATAGAGCTCGAATGTTAATGACCGAAAATACGGTAAAACATGCGTTTGAAAATGACAAAATGTGCGAACATTATGCGTTTGTTTATTTTCTCTGTACGTGTAAAATTGCTAATAGGCACGCATAAAAAAAACAGAGATCATACACTAGGGCGGGCGCGTGGATAGTTTGACGGGGCGGCCACTACGCTTTGAGTGGGTCACTAGTTTGAAATCACTTGAAAACTGTGTCAAATCCGTACCTTAACCATTTTGATAGCATGTAAAAGTGTTCGCTTGATCATCATTTTGGAAGTTATGGCCAAAAAATTAAGACGGATATGTGTCAAAAATACGTTTGTCATAATAAATTTTTTTTTTTTTCGGTTTCTGCTTAGTTTCGTGACTGTAACTTTTTTGAAATTGAAAATCTGGCGAAAAGTTGACTGCGACGCACCAAAGGTATAACAGTTGGGATTTCAGAAGAAGATGCATTGACCATTCAGATCGGAGCCATATCGCTATGCATGTGACAGAAAAGAAAAACACACATGTTAGTTGTAAAACTCGCTAAAATCTAAAAAAATATACAATACAAATTTCTGCAGTAGACGAATTTCCTTCGGATTCGATCCACGTCAATATATATTTCATTATAATACCTTTTAGGTTTTCTTTATTATTCGGGTTACTGTTATACCTCTTATGAAATAGTAAAATATTGAAAGAATAGTTTTGCCAAAGTCACACGAATCTGGTTCGTAACAAAAAGCACCACAACATAATGAAGTTAAATTCAAACAGGATAACGCCGTTCATCTTAAGCGGGTTCACTCAAAACTATAAAATAAACACAAAGTGTAGTGTGAACCTATTGTATGTAAAATAGTTTTTTACAGTTAACAGCTACTAAGCATTCAATAATATGATTAAAAAAATAATAATAAAATCAGTTATCTCGTTTAGAATCAACTTCCGAACATTTAAAACTCGAGAAACCGTATTTATTTTTAACCCGGACAATTAAAAACGAATACATTATCCCGTTCAATGATTTTAAATAATTACGTTTTTTGCCGTTTATTTCCTTGTCGGTCTATAAAAATATCGCGTACAAACTATTCTAATATGATAATTATTTTTTGTGTATTTAATTAATCGCTTTAATTTTAACAGTTTAATTTATTTGTTGTCCGGCGGCGAAACCAAAAAAAAAAAAAAAACAAGTCCTTTAATAAACTTGCACGTGTGCGTATTTATTACGTATAAAATACGGTGTAGACATACAGGGTGCTCGCGAAAAAAACCAAGACTAAACGTTATATTTTAGTGTCCATCAATATTTTTTGTATTAATATTATGCTCATAAAAAAAAAAACGGTTAAGTTGGATCTCTAAGAAAGTCGTTCAGGAAAACACTTTTTCAAATACTTAATTTTTTTTTTCATTTTTACCCGACTCTAGCTCGAAAAAGTGGTGTATCGAAACTTTAGCGATTTCCATCAACGAGGAAGAAAATTAAAATGTCTGTTGTGTTATTCGTTTTGATTTCCGTTATTTAAGTTTCTAATAAATTTTGTTCATTAACCATACTTTGATAAAAGTCAAATATCTAGTGATTGTCATTCAAATATAATGCGTCTTTTCACCGCGATATTAACACTATACTCTGCGTGTAACGACTAAAAAGACTAGTGAAGACTTATTTAAGAAATAATATATGACAAAATGACCGAATGACTTCAGGGTTGATGGGAACGTGTTTTATAGAAATAAGGACGATGATGTTGACGAAGCGTTAGGTTTGCGAGTCAATACCGCGAGAAACGGATTTTGTATTGTAAAATATAAAATGTATTACTTTATAAATACGTTTTAATGGTTTTTAATTCTTAAAAATTGTACTCTCAAAACATTTAAACGTAAAACCTACGTACAATCGAACGTTTCAATAATAAGAAAGATAAATAATCCTACCTTAGAAATTGCATCAACAATTATAAAAGTGTACCGCCTTAAATTTTAAACCATTCGGACCATTATTTGCGCAGTTAATACGATTTCAGTATCAATGCACTACAGTGCGCGAGCTTTCATTGTTATTACACCGTTTTCATCACTTTTTCTGTACGCGTTCGGAATCTATTGGGCGGATTTTTTTTTTTTTTTTTCTATCGGACAGCAAATTTTGTTTTACATTCGATTTCAATTCTCAGAAACAACATGTTCGAGTGAGTTACGAATTTTTTCTAAAAAAGGTAGTCAAAGGTTTTTGAAAATTTTCGACCTTTTACCAACGTAAAACGACCGGAAAAAAAAAAAATTTTTTGAGCATTGATTTTCGTAGTGTTTCAGTTTGCTTTTCGTCGATCTCGCGTTAAAGTTTCAAAAATATTTTACCAAGATTACATTTGCTATCGAACCTCAGAGAAAATGGAATTTTTCGAAAATTTTACAATTTCGACTAGAAAATTTTCGAAATCCTTTGAAACGTTTCCGCCCGTTATTTCGGACGTTGTGCAAGCTAAACCGATCGCGTCGACGTTACCCGTAATTTTCGACGTTTTCGGTCGACCTAGTTTTTTTTTTTTTATCGCGTCCTTTTCAATTTTGAACTATCGAACGCTCAAAGCACGCGGTCCAAACGGCCTTACACCAGTGGTACTGAAGAACGCGTGAAAATCCGCGCACTCCTGTTATTATTGTTACACCGGTACTTGGGGCCGGTTCGTGTACCTCTGTTTCTCTAAACGAAAGAAATAAGAATCGTCGTGCGAAAACCGCGTGACGGACGCGCAGATTCTAAAAAAAATCGACTCCCGATCGAAACCCGTCGTCGTTTTTTTTGTACTGTTTTTGTTTTACCGCGCGTACAACCACCCTGTACTGCACGACACTGCGGGCCGCGTAAAACACGTAATAATTACTAATTAAATCCAACGTTTTAATGACCGCCGCTGAAATTTTCTCATAACAGCGATACACGTAATATAACGCCCGGTAACCGCCGCCGCCGCCGCCGCCGCAACTGCCGCGACCGTATAACGATATAATGTATTATATTATATACAATAACTGACCGTTTCTGTACACTCCCCCGCCCATTGTTGCCGTGTACGATATCGTAATACTACTGTCGTTATTATTGTTGTCGGTCGGACATTATACGTTTCTTGTTTTTTCTAATTTTTTTTTACGACATGTGTTTCACAATAATGCCTATATCGTACACGCGCGTGTATTGTTTTTTTTTAATTTAATAATCCGCTGCGCGACCGACAAACCGTAAACCCATTTTTTCGAGCATCAGAATACGTCACACGGAATATTTGCAAAACCGCGTGGCGGTACACTTGCTTGCTTACACACGTCTCATCCGCGTTTTTTTTTTATCATATAAGTAAGTAGTCGCTTACGATCCCGGATTTCTCGGCTCTCCGTTTGCTCGACGGCGCGAAATGGATTCTCGTTTTTCTCGTTCGTCCGTTTCAATAAGGAGCGACAGCAGTTTTTTGTAAATGCCCGTAGTACCACAAGACCAAAATGATTGTTTTGAGTGTAATGAGAGAAAAAAAAAGTGAAAAAACAGCTGTGCGCAGTCACTACTGAACCGTCTTAAAACGGTTGTGAGCCGCCTAATCGTCTGGACGTATTATAACGTCGCGCGAAGAATCCGAACGCGGACAAAATCACAAAGTAAATTCGGCGGTGTCGATACAAAGTTACCGTGTCGTAAAGACGATAATAATCGTACGAGTTCGTCCGTATCGGTTGTTTAAATATTTTTTTACAACGTAAAACCAGTCACGTCGAAGTGACACAGTTCCTCGTGTCGTAACATACCTATAAGCTGTCGTTTCGGTGTATTATTCGCCAGTTTGTTTTTACGCACAAACTGTATTAAGTAAACTAACAGCCGACGTGTCATTATAATACGGGTACTGCTGAGCACGTCGTGTTTTTTATACGACTGTTCCTCCGATCGTAACTCTCGCAAAATACTACGTTTAAAATTACACCCGGCACACGGAAACGTCGTACCTATCCGGTACCGTTGATTAGATGTTGTAAGTTTTCGAAGCTGTATAAAAGCTGATTTTGACGGACTTATAATATAATTATTGACGGAAATCCAACAGGCGTTCGGCACGTTCGTACTCGGGAGACGGAATTAAATACGTTCGCTTACTACCTCGGTAAAAAGTTTTCCGGTTATCGGACGACGAAACGCGACTTTTCCAAACGAATTATCTGTAACGGCATTGTTTTGTTCGCTCGGGGGTAGTGTACCTACAATACACGTACGTAATTATATACTACTAAAAATTACGGAATAAATTACGAAAATGTGGAATACGCGTTTACACGCAACAAAAAATAATTACGACGAAAAGAAATTCCGAATTATTTTTCAAATATTGTCGAATTTCGGATGACCCGCACTTGCAAACGCGGGATAAAAAAAATCAAGGTCATTCGTCCACCTGTCACCACACGTCCACGTTTGCGTCAGGTGTTAAAATCGACACCTGCTTGAAGAGAAGTGTTACACAATAATTGTACTTGTACGACACCCCGGTTGTCAACTTGGAAGTTTTTCGGTCGAAATACAAAACTTCACGGTATATTAATCAATATCAGCTGCGCACAATCGCTCGCGGCAAATAAAATAAAAGTTTTAAATTTTGTTCACCTTGATAATGACGTCATAAATATATGAATCTTCTTAAATTGCAGTCCTTTAGTGATTATTTTTCAATTTTTTATGTTTTATACATCTAATATTGTTGTAAAATTTTTTCAATACACGTCGATTGAATAGGTGTGCCCTTGAGGAGTCAATATAAAAAAATAATGAGCATAATAACCAGAAGTTAAAGAAAACAAAAATGATACAGTCGCGTTCAGTGTAATTTAATGCTATCGTGACAGTGTAACGATGCTTTTACAACGAGTATAAATGAGTCAATTATACGCGTTATCGTCTATTGACACGTGTCATTGAAAATCAATGCGTATCCATAAATGTATAATACGAAACTTTCATTTTCTTTGTCGACTTAAAAAAAACTCGAAACTAATGTTACGTTGTATTACAACAAGTATACAGAAAAAAGTCAATTTGATAACAAAACAAATGAATCGGATGGACAAAATCAATAGGTAAATAATTCCCTATAGTATTTTGTATTGGACAATTTGTTAACGTGTTGATTGATCAAAATGACTAACTATAACATTTTTATAGTAATTTAAAAATATAAAACGAATCAAAATCATTTGCCTATTTAGCACTCATGTCATAAAACGATTTTACATTTTTTTTTTTTTTGTGGTATTTTAGTAGAGTTCTCCTAAGATATATGTATCCAAATCGCTGAGAGTTTATGTTTTTTTTCAACGACATTATAGTTTATATGAAATACATTGTTATACCTATAATATGATGTTTTTGAATCATCGTAGTTGACGATCACGGACGAGGAAAGTATATCTCCAACGATATATCTATACTTGCTAAATAAAATATTACTCAAAATAACGCGTAATATACATTATAACAATTTGAACGATAAACACACAAACAATATTATTCGTTGAAAACCATGGAAACCAACCCCATTAGCGAACTATCAAAAAATAATACGACAAATTTTGGATTTCCAAAAAACGCACGCGGTTTACGAATATCATGCATAATACTGTTGCTCATTAAATTTTAGTACATTGTCTATGAATGCTATTCTATTTTTTAAAACATTCATTTCATAATAATTCATCGCCTTAACACTATTTCTTGCAACAGACGAACAACATTATTGGACAACAAAAACAAACGAGTCAAATATATACCCAAAACTTCACATTGAGTCTGCCACGCAAATCAATCGAGCTCGGATTAATTTCTTTTATTTTTCCATGAAAAATAATATCAAATAATAACTTTGACCGCAAATAACCTCGTATTATCTCTTTAAAACGGACTAATCGATTTACCTATACATATTTCCTCCAGTTTATAAAACAAAAAGGGATTTATAAATTTTTAATTCATATCGCGTTAAACTTCCGCGTGACGTTTTTTTTTTCACCCGTGTCCGACTGAAAAAATAGAAATCGATCGATCATTACAATCATCTATTTATTTTATTTATATTGTTTGTACATCTATTTGAGTATGAAATTTAGTTTTGTAGTCGTGATTCGCCGCGCCCCGCCTATTCGATGTTTCCACGCGCGGCCTCAAAAGCTAATTTATTATTATCGATCGGCAGCCATTGGAGAGGCGACGTACGTGAAACAATGGGTGCGCCATGATGTCATATCGGCGGTATTGTTTTACTACCGCCGGGCGTCGATTCGTCGAAAAGTCAAGTTGAATGATCTCGTTAACTTATTTTTTTTTGTGATTTTTTTTTACTCGTCAACTTTAAGTTAGTCTGTGACGATTAATTAGTTTTTTAAACTCTTTTAAAGAAGACGATATACGAAAAAGATTTTGTAAAGTGGATAAAATGCCAAATGCCTATATAGGCGTACAAAACAATGTGAATTAAAAACACGAACCTTTAATACCTTACAAATACATATTTTTACGTTATTATACGTTAAGAAATATTAACGATCTTACGTTTTTCTCAAAACGTTTGCGCGATTTCTTTTTTTTTTAAACGCGTTAACGTGATCTACCGTATTGTATAAACTACACCTTCTCGACACTTGCGAAAAATCAAACAAAGTTAACACACGGAAATAGTGACTTTTAGCGACTAATAATTTTTAGAACAGTTCGTTAGGGAGGAGAACATCTTTTTAATTTACCTAATTTGCGTTGTGTACCGTCTAGCTGCTTAAAACAAAAATTTAAAATCTTATTTTTAACTTTGTTAATAGCAGCTGCACTGCGTTGAAAATGTTCGCCAACACATAAACGGGTCAAAACAACTTTTCGCAATGTTTTATAACAACAATATTATTATTGTTTTGATACAGTTTAAACAACAATAATTGCGGACACGTTACGTGACAAAACTACGTATAGATTGATCAATGTTTTTCGGACGTATTAATTCTTTCCAGTTTGGTGCACCCATTATCATCACATTGTTGCGCGGGGATCCGAAGTAAAATGTACAAACGAATCGCGACGATGACGTGGTGTTAATTAGTGCGTACGTCCTCTTATTGAAACGTACGAGTTTCACGCGCAAGTCCGGAAGCAAAAATTTGCTCGAAAAACGCATCGCAATGGAAGTGTGGCGGCGACAGGGTGACTTTCGTTTTAGTGTTTCAATCGAATTATATACGTTCAAACAAATACGAGCGGGTTATAAACTATGATCGCGACTACTCTCATTAACTACCGAAAACGAACGACCGAATAGAATGTAAACGGATCTAAAAGTACCATGATGATTCGTGATAATATGATGGTACAACAATTGTAACGTTGATCATTTGACCGATTGTCACTCATTCCTGACGAACCGATCACAGATTGTTACACCGGTGTTGATCTGCGGTTTTTCAAACGTTCGAGTCCAACGCTTTAAGCTCTGATTATACTATATACGTATATAATGACGTAATTTACGTTCTCGGGGCAGTCGAAGCACGGGAATCCAGGGAGTCGGTCAACTGGCAAATAGAAATGAAAAGATACTACAAAATACGAACTAATGCAATAATATACTTTCGTTTGAAATGCGTCTAACTAAGAATTTTATAAAATTATAATCATTACGTTTTGGAGACATTGGAGAAATCGTTTACTCGGTTATACGATACGTTTCTGTCGATACGTTTCAGACGGATCGATAAGACGGGTCGGCCGCGATGTTTGAAAGTAAAGAGGCAACGTCAGTAGTCATCTATCGAAATATATGGAACGATTTCCCCATGTCGACCAGCTGATCGGTGTAAACGGATAAACCTCGGATGCTGAAAATGTCGTTGCGGCGGGTACACCCGTTATACCCATCGTTGGTCTCTATGGTTCGTACACTGCGAATCCAAAAGATATAAGGAATAATTTCCGCCATGGTTGTTGTATAACCGCGTAGGTATCGTTATAATATCGTTTAATTGGAGTACACATCAAATTACCGTTCATCAATTCGCGATGTCTAACAACCATAAGTACCCGAGTATACCCATGATATTATGCTATATTTCACACGGGCTCTTTGTTTAACCCAAATAGGATTTTCTCCAAAGCGTACAAGTATGTTAGCATAATATTATACGTAACATACACAATAATAACAACGTAGGCACTGCAAAGCGAACTGAGAAGACTTTGCGTCATAATAATAATAATATCGTATTATAACGTAGTGCGTAATTAATTAGGCGAACGTCGTGTGCACATTTAGTTATATAGTCGATATGATAACATAATTATGTAGGTACGACGAGCGGCGTGTTGCGAAACTGTATATATAGGAAACGCGCGTTATTATTATAAAATACGAGAAAAAAGGACGACAAAAAAAAATTAATTATTTTTATGTAACAAAATTACTATACGCGAAAACTGCCGCAGTACACCTGTAGAATATGATATTATATTTATACCGCGGCCGCGTGCATACCGCAAACGGTTCTTAAAACTATTATACAACTCGTTTACATTGCTGAACTCGCTCGGAATCGTCATTTCTTTTGTACCATACAACAAAATATGAATTCCGTCGCCAAAAAAAAATAATTAAACATCGTACTACGATTATTTCCAAACACGCGGTTTACATTATGGTAAATTCACCGTTCCGACAAGCTTCTCGAGCGACCCCGTTAGTCGCGGCTGTACTTTGTTTACCAAGTAAAATTATTCGACGGATAATTATTTTGAAATTTTTATTGTGTTTAACGTATTTACGTCTTAATATCATTACGAGTCGATTGGAATTTTTTGTTGAAAACCTTCTTCTTCACTCGACCGACTCGTCGTTTCAACGTTACCCGCGTACACCGATAACCGTTCGAACCAGCGGCCAACTCGATGCCCCCACGTGCGCAAAATGATGAAAACGTGGTCGCGTTTGATTGTGATTGATTCGTTTTACAATATTAGACACGATCAAACGTTTATTATAAAGGAATATGGAATTTAATCGTGTTAAATCGACGGTCCGTGAAACTGTTCTGGGTGATTTTTCGGACGTTTTGAAAATCATAACACGTTTCTAGTGTGTGTGTACTACGGCACGTATTATTGCGCTGAAAATAATACGTTTATGCGATACTTTTTAATGTGTTTAATACACTCATCGACTGTGTACACCGCAAAAACATATTATAAAACCAAGGACGACACAAAACGTAATAAATCAGAGTGATTGTTTTCGTCGCGTGCGTAATTATCCACGTTTTATTGATATTGACGTAAAAAATTATTAAGTGAACCGTGAAGTGAAAAGTACTTATTGAACTCGTTTTATTGTTTTGTTGTTCATATAATAATCAAAAAAAAAAAAATCAAAACAAAATATACAGTTACAAGTACTTCATATATAGAACCGTACCTATGACAGAATGACATCCATTAATACAGCTTCTACACTTATTATTATATATATATATAACTGATTCTGTATACTTTATAAAAAAAAAAAAAGTACGCGATTTTCAATATTTTTTTTCCGTTGAAAGTTCAATAGTAACTATGTTCAATAGTCTAACCATACCCCTAGACTCTAGGGCCTAGAGAATAGTTTAAATCCCAAGGCTGATAATACGTAAATTTTCAAATTATTAGCAACACAGTATCTAAGTAGTGGCAATAATTTCGCTTTTCTGCCGAATTTTCACAAAATGTATTAAACACCTACCACACAACGTGAAACGTGCCGATAAAAAAAACACACCGACTTAACGAACCGACACAAAAAATGTATTGTGGCATAAGTTAAGGATATTTTCGATTTTCCTAAATTATGCACAATTTACGTCACGCCTATAATTAAACTGAATTAAGAAACAAATGTTTCTTGACACGACATTTTTAAACTGAATAATATTCAGTCTTTGAATTTTAATCGACTTTTAGATTCTGAGCGTTAGCGAATAAGAATGTATTGTTTTTGCAATGTTTTTTTTTTTCTGTGATCAAAATCTCTTGTAGAAAAACTGTTCCGATTTTAACGTATGATACCTTAAAAATTATATAATTGATCCGATGTGGTACTTTATTTGAAGCGTTTTTTGAAATTTTGATTATTCTTTAAGTACTGAGGAAAAACTGAAAACGGCTCGAATTTCGAAACAATTGCTCCGTTCGACTTAAAATTTGTATATATATATATATACATATATATATATATATCATTATGAAGGGTTTTATTAGTGTACCGCTAAGATTTCAATCGATTTCGATCTTTTATGCGGGAGTTATGGAAATTTTTGTTATTCCGTGTATTTCTTAGGGGGGAACAAATAATTACGGAAAACGTGTTTTTACACGTCGAGATATTTAGATTGTTTTGATCTTAATATCCAAAATATAGAGATCGGACCAAGCCGGGACTTTTGCGTAACACTAAAACGGATTTGATCAAATTTTGTTGTTGTTAAACTGGCCATCGTCGCTTTCGGATAATGCGTTTAAGCCACAACAACTCCTAAACCGTAGTGACCCGCTCCCAAAGCGTAGTCGCTACCCCGTTAAACTATACCCACGCGACCTAGACTGATTTTTTTTTTTTACAATTTATTTTCTAGTTTTATAAACGTACCCGATAAAAATTTGTACGGTTATATGAAATTAAAAAGTGCGCTTTATCGGTGCAACCTTGGTTACAGTTTTAGACGATTGATTAATCCCTAGTTGGTCGAGCTTGCGCGTCATAACGTTCCCGGTCACGTCGTTGTTTCCCGACCGCGAAATAATACCGTGTTCAATGGTAGAGTTAAAATTTCTGTCCACACTATTTTGTTGACGCGTGAATTACAAAAAAAATTTAAAAAAATAAAAGTGAATAAATAAAAATCGCGCTAAAAAGGACAATTCGATGAACGCGTTTCTTCCGCGTGCCGTAACGTGTTGCCCGCGTTGGACGCTGCGGCGAATCGGATACGCTCTGATTAATTGTTAAAAATTTAGTGACCCTCGTCCGCCCACCCCCTTAAAACAGAGTTCGGCGTCGTCACTTCGGGACGAAATGAAAACGACTGTTCGTTGTTTTGTTCCGTGACACGGACGTTTCTCGGTTTTGACGACGAGCGATAAAATGACGTTTGAATCGCCGCGGCCACTGGGCGAAAACCCGAAACGTCCGCCGGATTTTCGCGCAGAGTCATTCGGGATCTCTTTTTGTTTTTTTTCTCTTTTTTTTTTCGCCCTCCTAGACAACCAGTGCCTCTCTGTACACCGCGTTACACTGTATCGACTATACGCGGCTTCGTCCGTCGGTTTCGATCATCCCCCAAACGAACGAACGGGGCCATCACGCTGTACGTCGCGGGGGACGAAAGAAAAAAAACGAAACATCCGTCGATGTGTGTGATGACGGCGGCGACGTGTGTGCGATTAAACGACCAGATATTATTATTATTATTACGGCGAGAAAAACGGGCACCGGACGGGGTTTTTCACTGCGTACGATGTAACAACAACAACAACAATAATAATAATAATGCGAACCCGGTGTTTAGTGTTTACGGGCCCGGAAAGATGGGTGTACGATAACGAACGTCGGTAGTGGGTACCACCACTGTACTGCATAATAACGTTGTGAGACCGCGAAAGTGCGATCGTTATTAGGTAGGTCTACTACTTTTATCGTTGCAAAGTGCGCAGTGTATTATCGTCACTGTTTTTATTATCGTTATATCGGTTTCGGAGGGTGCGATGGACCGTCGATGGTCGGTCTCGCGGCCACCCTCGCACGCGTGTTACACCGAAACAGTGACAACGCCGATTCACGCGGCAGCCCAGCGACAACCGGCTCGAGCGGGTCGGACCGGCGGATTCCTGGCGCGCGTGAAACACGTCGCCGCCGAGCGTTTCGGAACCGTCGGCTAATTTTTTTTAAAATTGTTTTTACGAATACGCGCGTTTTTTTTTAAATTAATTTTTCTCTTCGTCTCACTGCGACACGCACGCATTGACGGTTGAAAGCGTCCTCTGAAATCCATGAGACTTATACGCTCGTCGTTTCGTCAATTCCAAAAACGTTACACTCAAAAAATCCAAAAATAAAAACTCGTAAGATAAACGAACAAAATTTGACGCACGGTAAATGAAACAAAAAGTAGTAGGATTTCCGATGAAATTCGTGTTTGGATAAGATGTAGCTCGGGGATATGTAGCCCTGTAAAGTGTTTACAAAATCGGTTGGACGGTTTCAAAGCCTAGACGGACGTATAATAAATAAGTAGAGACAACTTGTGTAGGCGTATTATACTATACTATCGTACGTATTATAATTTGTACTATAATTGTAACGCTCAACGTTACACCTACCCGCTTATACAGCTCGCGTTTCGCTGGACGTGTTAGATTACACAGCTCGCTCGGAATCGAAGGCAACGACGTATCGTTGCTTTCGGACACTAAACAATACGTACAAATCAAAATACAACGTTCGAATCCACTAAATGCGTATAAAATGAGTTATGGGTACACATGATCCTATTCTTTTTTTTTTTCGAGAGTAAATTTTTTTATTGGTTTTTTTGGTACTCGAAAATGCAGCTTGAAACGTGATGATTAACGTTTAAATATCGTTAGTGAAATAGATGAACAAACACTCTGAAGAAAAGAGTACGTAGGTATCTGTTTTTGATTTTTGTTCTTTATGAATTAGCGGACGATTCCAAAGAATTCGAAAAACATTTGGCGTTATTTACACGGATATATCACTATTTGTACCGAGTTAAAAAATATATATTATAGCGTAGCTGCAGCGAAAAGTCCACGGAATTTAGTCAATAGTTAAATATTAGAAGAAAAGAACGCAAGTCAACAAAATTTTTAAAAATAACAAGATCATAATAATATTATGTAAATCCACATTTACATTCAATTTTTTTTTTTTTTTTATATACATCTCCCAAGGAATTCAAACGACTGAACGTATACACAAAGTATCTTTATCGTTGAACTTTCGATCAGTTTATACGACGTAAATCATGTTTTTGTAATGTTCTTTTTATGTAAAAATAAGCCAACGGAACGATTTTATGTCCGTGGCTAAGTCGCGTTGAAAACGCGTATCGTTAAGTGCGTAATACTGCACGCGGATCATACACCATCGGACTATTATACGCCATTAAACCACTGATTTACTACCTTTTTAAAAGGCCGTTTCCCGTCTAATAGACGTGCAGTAACGCAAATAAAAACTCGATAAAATGCAAACAAACATCCTGAGAAGTCCTCGTAACGATATGTAAAGAAAACAGAAAAAAATGGGGCAGTTTTTGTACGTGCAGTTATAGATTCAGACACGTTCGTATTGTTGCGGGCATCGTGTTTAACTTGTCAACTGCTCATTGATCACATAAAAGATCACACAAAAAGCGTATACTGTGTGTACCACTTATTTGGATAAAACGAGCTAAATCGTACATTCGTGTATAGAACTCACGTGTAACGTAAAAAAAAACCAATCAATAGTTTACTTAAAGTATGTTTTTAGAGAATTCTTATCGGATACGAATTGAAAATATGAAGATATTATAATATTGCATGGGCAGATACCTCTCGTGTATTGAAATACGTTAAAAAATACTTAACGAGTATTACTCATATTTAATGGTTAGTATTGTATATATCGTTATTTAATTTGAGGTTTTGATAAAATTTACGTACGTGCACTTATAAATTGTACACGAAACAAAATACCCAAGTACATAAAATATCGTATCGTGCCGTTTGAATAACAAAAAGAAAAAAAATAGCCACGTGTTTCAATGACGGAAAAATATACGTGTTATGTAATATCGTAATAATTCGTATAATACTTAACGTAGTTGTTAGGTATTAATAATATAATATTATAATTGCCCTGTGAATTAGCGTCCGTGCAAGTTTAATACGCGTAGGTATACATTGTTCTTGTTTTTATTTTTTTACATAACTATATAAATAGGTTAAATAGTTACGCAGTTTTATGTTAGTGATAATTAAAAAAGAAAAACTTTCAGGTACAAACATTCCTCTCGTAAGTGAGCAGATACAACAACGATTAACGACGTTGCGTTATATATTATCTAATATGACAACAATGTTAGTTATGATGTATGCATGGGTGGTAATTTAGATTTCAGAAAATCGTGCCGGTTTAAGATATAAATGAATAATTGCAAAGACACGTAATTTTGCAGCAATATAAAAACAAAAAAAGCGTAATAGGTACCTTTTCTGATTTTCGAATAGATATTTTCGTAATTATAATAGTTTGTGCACTTCCGCAAATCATAGGAGTGCACATAATACTACAGGTTTTTCTATGAAAACAACTGTGAACTCTTTCTTAGAATGAGAAAAAATAAAGATCATTGTGTTAGTAACAATTACTGTGGATGGTAACCAAAATTTTAATTTTAGGCACATGTAGTATAAACAGTACGGTAAAGAAATTGCACAGTTTTGAAGAGAAAATAGCAAGACTAATTAGTTATTTATGTGATTGATAAATAAGTAATAAATTGAATTTGTATAAATTCAGTTAGTAATTATTTATAAATCCAAAAGAATTTTGAGAGAAAACCAATGCGCTTTACTGAGCTAGCTATTTTTTTTTTTTTGTATTCAATGATTTATACAAAAATATGTGACGGAGACTACTGTATATCTACTTCATTAAAAGCTTTTTTTTTTTTTTAAATTTAACCTTTTTCAGTTGTATATTAATTCATCCAAGATTGAATAGGACAAAATATCTGAAAGTTCTTATAATGACTTAAAATGAATCCAATTGGTAAAATGTAGTCAATTTCGTTAATTTTTTAGGAAAATGTAGAATTTTGAGGTTTTTTACTTGTACATTTTTATAGCTCCTTTTCTGTCAAAAATTAGTTTGATTTTAGGTTTGAATAATTAAAACTTAAATGAATAAAAATTTTACTTTTGCGTTGATTTATGATTATTTTAAATTTATAATGTTTGACGTTTGTAGCACAATCAAAAAGAATTATCCACATTCCAGCGATTAGCCAAAGCTTTAATCTACTACCAATTTCAATTGATTTTATAACTGTCACAATCTATGTTAGGTAATTAAATAGATAGTTGCTTTTTGAATAGCTATTTACATTGTTCACTAAAACAATAAATGCTACGGATTTTCAACTGTGAACGTCATAATAACATCCAAAAACAGCCCTTGGATATGCTTCAGGTTCAGTTATCAAAGTATAAAATCGCTACATCATAGTTTCCATCAAGAAATTATTGGTCATTCTCTGTTACTATGTGTTTTGTTTTTAGTCATTGTTACTCACGAGATTGTTTAGTCTCTCACAAATTATATCCTTATGTAACTCGATAGATAATACTAGTATATTGTGTACCATTTCTATAGAGTAAGATACTATAGTATGAAAAAATCAATATGAAATTTTCAATTTTGATCACACTGATTTCATACAGGATATCACAATATTTTTTTCCTTAAAGAAATTGTATCTTTTTATTTCCTTCGATTTTTATAATTTTACAATAATTCGATACATACCAATATATTTATAATATGGTCTATGCGTAAACACTTATATAGGCTATAATTTATTAATTACAAAAAAAAAATACTATTTTATGAATTGAACGTTTATAGTTTATTAACATTCAAGTAGGGCGAATCGTATTCCGTAATTTCCATTTTGAATTCCACCTTCTCTTTAGAGCCAACCGACTACCAACTTATCGACTGACCAACCAGACCCCAATCTATTCTTTATAAATATTATTATTATTATTTTTTTATCTTACAAAATTATCATAGTCGGTACTTTTCACCGCTTCGCAATAGCTGTTCACAATGTTCAAAATTGTGTGGCACAAAAATTGTGCAAAATAAAAATGGAAGAGAATAATTTGTACGACGCGTTCTATATTTTACGTGACACAACGTGCTATTTTACATTGTAGCGTATATTGTAATATATAACACGAAGCAATTTCATCACATTTTTCCGCTCATGTGGGTGCTGTATTGTTCAATGAATTCGTTCGTGTTTAATGAAATTCGATTATAAATTTGTATTTTATAGAATGCAAATTAGCTCACGTACAATGTACGAGTTATAATCTCATTTGCGATTGTGTATATACAGGTTTGCGTACCTTTTCACAATAATATATTCCCCAGTCCGAATGGACGTTCGGACTCGCAGAGACGTATTGAATGTGGTGGACTATGCGGTTTATATAATGTACAGGGTGATATCCTCACCAGCAATAATGTAACTTGTTCATTTGCTTATGATAAATTTTCACGAAAAAACCAAAGGGTTTTGTGCATTGTGCCTAAACAATATTTTTAGATTTTTCAATACGTGATTCATAGATTTGGGCCACAAAAAATGGGGAAAATTAAAATGTTAAAAAATAACGATCGTTCTGATCCATCATCATCGTCATGTCGACACACAGCTCAGAGAACCCTAATCGATATCTGCAGCTATATTTAAAATGGTATTATAACTGTCTAGACAGTTCAAACGATTTTTATGATCTTGACAACAGTTATTTTATGCATTCCGGACCTAAAACCGCAAACGTATCAAAGGGGCAGAGAAATACATGCAAACTCAACTTGTTGTTTATCACTGATGAAAATACGTTCACCTTGTGTTACCGTGATACTTTCAAACGCAAATCATATGATATGTAAATTATTTTTTCTCGAGCGTCGTAAACACATTTTGTATTTCCCCGGAGAACGATGGACGTTGTGTATTAATTTTTTTTACAACTGAGCTTACAATTTGTGTCTTCCTAGTAACGCACAAGTCTCTCTATAAACAAAACGAACATTCCATACGCATAAATTCACATCGTCACGTTATCATTAATGGTTTCGCCACACGGGAATAAACAAATAAAACTAATTCAAAGTCGTGTGAACTGTAAATTCAAAATATATAGGTATTATACAATATCGACGGCTTCGTGACAAAACCTCGTAGGTAAAATTTGGTAATCATTTTTTTTTTTTTCATTGTGTTGGACGCGCTGTATGTTTTTACGCGTCATTTTGGTATTACCTTATACTATAAAACACACAGTGCATCCAACACCACGAAAAAAAAACAGTTTTATCAAAACTTACTTAGGTACGAGGTTTTGCCACGAAGCCGTCGTCGGACGTGTTATTCTATCACGTAACCAATCATTCGATGACTAACTACAGTTGTTTGCGCTCAAACCTATAGATAGTATTCAACGCTCTGTTGCAGATTATATCAGGTGCTCAAATTATTGACGAAAAATCAGCTGTGCTCTGCATATATTTTGTATCGGCTGAAAAAAAAAACGCATTTATACTGGATAAGTAATTGTATCGAGAAATCGTGTTTGATTTTGCGCTAGATACCAGCAGGTTGTAACCAATGAGTAATAAATAAAATACAACGGTTATAAATTGTTTACGTTCGTTTTTTATTCGATGCGTTTTAAACGTTGTTTGGACACCGGGAGTTCACAAAGTCGCTTAAATAGCACAAATACCTTGGTTTCAACTGAGAATTCGTACACGATATTACGGTTTTATTACCAATCACGCGGTTGTACTATTCGCGACAGTCGCGTTTTTGACAAGGGATTTTTAACTCGTGGATTTTCCGACCCGCCTCGGAAGGTTTTCCGATTTTCGTTCATGGTCCTGCGCTCGCGATCGTCTTAGGACATCGAGTTGTACCGTTTCCCGTTCCCCAAATGTTTGATCCTGACGAAAATGCGCCGTACGACCGAACCGCGGGCTATAAATCGGTGTTCGAGTATTTTGTTTTGTCAAACCTTTCGACTGTCTATTTATTATTAAGGACGACTTAATCGAATGTATTGATTATTAT
>CM029359.1:2141424-2192255 GCA_017140985.1 Hormaphis cornu | reverse complement strand
TATACGATGATTCAAATTACAATAGTAACTATATAGCGTTATTATTATTTTATTACTATAATATGGTAGTACACGACTACATTGATACGTGCGGCATGAACCATTGTTCGGAATCAAAATAACAATTATTGTTGACGTGGCCGAGGTCACTGCGTTTTAATGGGCGATCATTCCACGTTTTAATATTGTAATCGTGCGCGCTCCGCTCGTCTAACGTCATGTAAATTAATCGTAGTAAATTAGGCGCTATCCTGCATGTGATTTTAAACACGCCATTATTTCCGAGTACGTTACAATACACCCGACTCTTCGTAATAATTTTGTTGTCTTTCACAAGGATAATTCATTTATTAGCGCCGTTTCGCCGCTTGCCGCGGCTGCAAATAGCGAAAAATTTTCTAAACGCTGTAGGAAACCCACTCGTACAAATACACACTCGTACGCTGTCTACGTTTCCGTGATTTTGTATCATATCACGTTTCGTAACACGCGTAATATTTTAAGGGCGAGAGAAGGATCGTTGTTGCGAAAACGCGAATATTCTTAAGAAAAACTAGACGATATATTATTTGTTTAACTCGTTTGGAAAGTTTGAATCCAGAGTCGACCGTCGCGCGAATACGACACTTTGACGATTTTGCGCATTTTAGTACGGAAACATTTTCTTTTCTCGATAGTTATCGTAGAAAAAAACATTTATTTTCTATACGACGCTATGATAAATATTCTCATCGCACGCCGTGTGTTCTTTCGCTACGTTTGCACAATGTCCTTTTCGGTATAAATATTTTAAAACGTTTGTTTTTGATATTTTAACCGCAACGATAATTAGATAGCGATCAACAGTAATGATTCGTCGATACCGAGACGTTTTGTCCGTAATATATTTACGAATATCGTGTTTAAACCCCGTCCGAAATTACGGAGCACCGAATTCCGTCTGTTATTCGCCACGTACCAAGTTCATTGACAACCTCGCGTTTTTATAGAATATATATATTATCGAGTACGATATTATTATTATCCAACTATAGAATTACACGCGTTGAAATTTCGACGATATAAAATTACGCGTCGTTACACGCGTACGTATTTAAACGGACCGAGAATATTTTCGACGTTTTTTTTTTTTCCTCTTTTTAACGTACTAGATTTTAATTTTACGCACTTAACGATTTGTGTATCGACGTACACACACCGGTTAGCCGTAGCTCGAATTATACAGTCAAGTGTACTACCCGCGTAAAAATTTCAAAAATAAAACCACGTACCGACGCACGGACGATTAATTTGGATTAGAGTTTTTTTCTTTCGTTTTTTATTTTTTCTATTATTACATTTTTCACAGCGCGAACGGTTTACGCGTAGTCATTTACAAAGGTAACATAACAGAGGGTGTGTGTTGCGCGGACAAAAAAAAAAAAAACGATAGTAATAAAATATGAAAAAGAGAACGTACATAAATAATTCATTATTATAACACCTTTCCCGGACGTGGCGCTCATCTGAGACATGACTGCCGAAAACATATTTTTTGAAAACCGGCCCATATGTTCGCCGCATTTACGTATGTACGTTTCATTCAACCCCTTTCGTCTTGATATCGCACGTTGTAAAAAATGCACCCGCGACAGTTGTGTGTGAGCGTACTTATTATACAATAGGTTAGGAATAATATATATACACGTAACATACAGCGTACCTATTAATTATATTATTTTACGCCAGTCTATAAATATCAAAAGCGTTCCGTCGGTTTTATTTTGTGGTCGCAAATGGTGTATGGTCACAAACGGGGAGCGCGGTCAGGGTGTCGAGTTGAAATAATACAGCGCATATACATATAACGAGTACGATTTAGAAGCAGATTTTTCGAAGTCGGTACCTCTACTGCAATAACGGATATATGGACTCCGGCGATACTTTGGTTTTTTATCTAATTTTCGAGTTGCGCCCCCGAAAACCTGCAAAGAAAAGAAATCGGGAATTTCGGGGAATTTTACGGCGAAAAGTTTGACATTTTAACATTTGCGATGAAGTTTCCACGCTCCGATTGATTTTGGAATCAGTAATTTTTCTCGAACGCCAGCTGGAAAGGCGAGTATTTTTCCGATCGAATTGAAACCGATACAATCGGTAGGCCATTACGTATCACAGTTGTCACACTTTATTTAAATTCAAATTGTGGATGCGACTTTCAGAGTTTTAGGACCATTTTTATTGTAAAATTTAATTTTTACCACGACGTATACTAGATAACTGACCACGCTCGAAATCGTTTATTCGAAGGTAGAGATTTATCATTGTTTTCAGATATTAAATAATACTTTTGAACCACAGTCTCAGTGACCCACTCAAAGCGTAGTCGCTACTTCGTCAAACTATCCACGCAACCTAGCTAGAAGGATCCCAGGTTTTTTAATGATGTAATTTTGAAATTCGTAGGTACATACTGCACGAAACATGATCGAAACGTAAAAATAATCGAAGAAGAATGCGGAAATAAGCGTTTTAAGTTCTACTAGCGGAGCGAGGAATTATTATTTTATAATGATGTATTACATATTTCTTTTTTTAACGTTTTTACTGGCAAAAGTTTTTCTATCTTACATATGACAGCTCAAAAGATATAAGCTCTGGATGGGATTTGCACGGTACTTAAGTCAATGTAATTTTTTGCGTTTTTTCAAGATTTGTCAAATTATGAAAAATGAAAAAAAAAGGTTCAAAATTAAAGTAACGTCATACATCAAAAATTTAAATCAATTTTGCCAGTTTTTGAGATAGTCTAGAAAATTTTTAGTTTGTCAATTTTTTGCACATTTCGTACATAATACAACGATAATATTTCAGTTTTGAATCTTGAAACATATACGATAAAAATAACAAAATTTACATAACACGTTCTTATAACTTAATAAAAAATCCGTACTCAAAATGTTGGCTTACACACGTCACAAGCTTTGTGTACAAAAATTGTGTGGCAACATCAAACATTTTTGTGTACTTGAGTTATCGAGCTTGTTCAAAGTCGTAATTTTTGTTCCTCGATAAAAACATCAAACTACACCACTCGAATTTGTGAATTATTCCGGCCCACTGCAACTTGTTACGCATTTTATAGACATGTTTTCCTACATGTTTAAAAACATTGATAATCACTCGATATTTGTTTTGATTTAACGTTATCCTTTTTCGTTGTTTTTTCGGCATTAAATCTTCAAAATTTATCTGAACTGGAATTTTCAAACATTATTTAAATTACGGACCAAGAAAAAACGTAATAAAAGTTTCAAAACACTTATTAGCTAGCTGATATAAAACGGCGTATAATTTACGCTTACATTTAATTCGATAATCGTCCAACAACTGCGCCTTGAAAACCTTTTGCTGCTGATCAGAATTTTTCGAGTTTGTCACTGCACCGCTTTGAATGTTCACGACTAAATCGATATTTTTTTCTGGTTTTTAAATTTTATAGTATTTAACGCTTTATTAAACGCGTGTCCTATCATACCGATTCTTATATCGGATACCATAACTTTGATTTTTATCGGACCGAACGCACAATGGTCACGCGTACGAAACGTTGAAAAAATGTGATAATAACACCCCGATGATAAACTTGCGGCGGACTTTGTTGATCAAAATTATGTAAAATAAAAAAAAAAAACATTTTGTCAACAAAACGGTTAGCGTTAAATTATAGAACTAGTCACGGTAGGTATCGAACGGCCGACAAAAAATAATACGTATAAAAGAAAATAAACATAGTAGACCCACTATTAACCCGCGGCGGTGCACACTGACGGTGTACTGTTTAGACAGTATATTTTCGGAGTTTCACACCGTTTTCGTCGTCACGAACGGCTGACACCTAAACTGAATTTAAACACTGTAACGAGACGATGAATTTAATTTCCCAGCAGTATCCCCGAGGGTCATCGAGTTTAAAAAAACGTCCGATTTTCTATAATGTCGACAACCAAAATTATACGCGCCGACATTGTATATTGTGTAGCTATACAACGACGACGACGACGGACGAATGACGTAAACTACTCGCGGTATGAATTCCGTTTAGCACCGGTGTCGCAATCGAATTTCGTTAAGTAGCGTGGCGCAGTAACAACGGAAACAACGGCTATATTGCAAGATTTTCGTCAAAACGCGCGTCGCGCCGCTCAGAACCGACGGAAACCTATGTACACAAAATATGACAAAGCGGTCACCGCTGATTCTTATCATACCTGTGTTCTGCTCGATGAACCCGTATTATTCGGCAAACGTTTTCTTTAAAAAAAATCAAATTCGAAAACAGCTCTTTTCCGAAAAAAAACAATCCCACCCCGTCGGTAGGGCATACAAGTGGTATATTTTGCACGTGACGTACAACAATGTACAGCGTACAAAATTTTCTCCAAATTTCCGGATTAGCAGCCGCAGTCGGGTGACGAGGACCTTAGAAATATGAACTTTTCGGTAAAAGCGGGATATTAAAACAAAATTTTTCCAGTACAGTATTTTCTATTGAGTACGTTCGATTTTTTTTTTTTTTTTGAGACGATTGATGTCGAACGACACAAAGTGTCGCAGTGCGTGACACTAAATACAGATTAAGTACTTCCCATAAAAATACTGTAGAACGATTTTTTCGAACGATAACAGGTCGATACTGCTGTGAACTAAAATGGTATAATTTATGGATAGTAATTTTTTACTTCCAAAAAGCTGTAAAAACTTGAATATATTTATCGAAACAAAATGGTGTAAAACTACAACAAGTATAAAGCTCTCGTTTTAAACCGATTTCATCAACAGTACAGTGTCTATACGCCTACTCGAAATCTGTTTTCGCGTTAAAACAAGCATGCACCGCAAACTTTCGGCGAAACGTAAGTATAAACGTATTGTATTTCTCGGATAGTATCATAGAGAACTTTTGTTCTTGGATATTTTTCCGTGACGTTTTAAATTTCGAACGTCTGCGTATCTACCGTATCATCTGATTCGTTATCACGAACGACGCAACAAGAATAATAACTTTTTTTTTATCATTTCATATCATTTTATAATTCTACTATTTGAACTGTTATTACTTTTGCAACACGATTCCGTTGCCTGTACCGTGTACACCGTTTCCAGTTCGACGGCCCCAACTCAAAGGAATATATATATACGTATATTACTTAAACGTGTATCACGCACATCACACCGAACGCGGAGAAATGTATAATTTTCCATTAATTCGGTTTCATATTTTGTCCACAGTAATAATATTATTACGCGTACGATTCAAAAGCTCCGTGAATTATAATAATACGAGAATAATGCAGCGCGCACGAACAAACGTGACTGTGTTGGATTAACGCGGTTTCGAAATAATAACAATTGTACAATTTATTGTACAATCTATTGTTGCTATGAAAAATCCGTTTTTTCGGAACTGTGTTATAATATAAAAAAAAAACGGTACCTATAGTAATTATTACAACGTTCGTGTGTCGAGGGACTCGTATAATAATACGCGATCTGAAAGATCTCGCAGCGTTATTGTGGTTTCACCTGCGCAGCTCCGACGATCGGAAAGGGGAAGAAATAAAAATCGCCTATTGCTCGCGCGATACCGTCCATATTTTGTAAAACGTACTTAGTAACAAATACGATTATAGCGAGGTAGGAATAAAAAAACCACTGTCCGTTTGTCCAGCACGCGGAACCGACGAACCGTACACTTCCGACCGGAAGCTTTAGGCCTAAAAAAATAACAACGTTACTATATGTCATATTGTTACGCGCGTTATCTATAATTGTCGCCTAATAGCGTGTTTTTGACGTTTATTTTTTTACCACGTCAAACGTATGGGAATTTCGAGATGACAAAACGACTGTTATTTTGTTACGTGACCAGTTGAAAAACTACCACACGATTATTCTGAAAACACAGAAGAAAGTATTGTAGGTACTGCGTTAACCGAGTCGACCGAGTCGTTGAACATTATCCGCAGAGCGCACACAGTTTTTTCGTCCGCAGCTTTTTACCGTCGTAAGTGTGACAACACAAGTGTACGTATTACGCGTTGTGTCGTTCTTCCGAGACTCTCGAGTGCCATCAAATTTCTCGAAAAAATCGTTTTAATTCAATGTTCGATTTGTACGACCACAAAAACACGTATTGTACGTACAATTATTTCATCTCGCGCAACTTGTATAATATAAAGCACATTCGTCTCAAACAAATCATTATAATACATGTTTTATACCTGCCGAAAATTGTCCCTTGGTTAACTCGAATTTTTTTTTTTTTTCACCATCCACGTGGTAAAATTGTTTCTTATGCACATACCAACGGATCGAGCGTCCAACAAGTGGTGTTCTAAACGAGTGTGCTGCACGCGCGAAACCATAGGAAACTACATAAACTACACGAAATTATAGGTATCATAGTACGGTATGTACGGTGGGAAACTCGTGGACGAAAAACTTTCCTCGGGAAAAAAACGTTGCGCAAAAAAACGCACGATAATATCGAAAATAACGATACGCACGCGGCGTACGAAATATATACTTACCTGCTTTAGGTACGGAAATGTCCAAGTTTCCCGTACAATAAATTATAATATTGTTATTATCGTGTACAAGACTGCGGCGTTTGCAGTAACGACGTACCGATTTTACTGTCTTTAGGCGGCGTACTCTCACGTTTACTCGCACAAAGTCTGTGCAACGTTCGACGTGCATACGATAATCGTTGTGCGGGTAATGATAATATTGCACAGCGTTTGAAAATTACCCGTAATTACGAAAACTCGAAAAACAATGCCCGACTATTTCTGTACGTACATTATTCAGTGTTAATACCGTGTTATTATTGAGCACGCAGCGACTGTAAGTATACATCGCACCCCGGCCAACGCGTAATAAATAGGGAACAAATACGCGCGATTACAGTCGCTACAGTTTTATGAAAACACACCCCCGTTTCCTACGCGTGTACACGGTGAAATATTTGCAGTGCGTATACGACAATATCGCATTGTGATGTTCCGTAAAATTCGGAGCAAAATAATAATGTCGCAGTGAAAATTCGTCCGATTCGCATGAACGGTCGGGTGTAAAAAGTGCTAAAGGGGCAAAATAAAAACGGGGGCGTACACTGCGCGCTCTCACGCCCTATCTCCCGACACGATACGTAATCGCGTTTAAAATTGCAGAAATGTTGGGACATTCGTCTAGTTTGCAAGCTTTCGGCATATTCTACTCGACATCAGCGTGCGAGGTAAAATACCCGGACCGTGTTAGTGTAACGTTTGTGTCGATTGCACGATGTGCAACATCGTTCGATAGCGACGATTCGTGCGTTGGTTTCAAATCGATTACGATTCGTTTGCGTTTTATGGCGTTTTTACGGAAACACGTCGGGCGAATTTCGTGACGGGAGCAGCGGATGAATGATTCCGGGGAACTCTCGCAGCTATCGAGCTTTCGGCGACGATGTCCAGCTGTCTCAGACAACGCGTTCAGAGCGCAGGTTGAACGGTGTAGAACATCCATATTAAGGACACGACAAACGGCCTACAAGGAAAAACAGTTGATGAAACTGTTGCCGGTGTTTGCGAAATCATTCGATCGCAGAAGCCGTCGGGATCAAATCTCACACGCGAAAATGATGTGAAAAAAATGGCCGGAAAAGTGGTTCTTGCGGGATGCGTTGCGATAACCGTCCGCAGCAGCGCGTTGGTCTGGCGAAAAAGGTATCGAACCCGCGCGACCTTTTTTCCGTTGTTTCCAAAGTTAAAATCAACACGGCTCGAAGTAAACGAAACGCGGAAATCGATCACATCAGTAGTGCCCCGATATCGTGTTGAATATTATGCAGGTTATTTTTTTGGGACGAACATCGTCGCGCGTCGAGAATGTCGAAGAAGTAACGACGATCGTTCGGCGTGCTTGCGTACACGGTTTCGACAGCATTTCGAGTTACGTGCGTGGATGCCGTACGGACGTTTGGTCGATTTCGATACCGTTTTTTTTCACGGTACTCGCGCGGTATGTTCGAAAAAAAGAGCCGTCGCATACCCGTGTCATACCTACGAGGTCCTCCGTGTGCCGCAGTCGCGCACGACGCGAAACTTTCTGTGCATAACGCGTGGAAGTTATTTTTTCGTAACACACGTTTCATCGGACGACCTTTTTATACGTATATAACCGGTACACGCCGTAAGTGTACAATTATTTATTGTTAATGTCCCGGACGTGTAAAACCGCAGAGATTCGTGTGTACAAAAAAATGAAAAAAACTACGGACACGTATAATAATAGCCGTTGCACGTAATGACGGCCGTTTTCGCCGCACCTCTCTCGCCGCGCGCATACATAATACCGCGGCGATATACAATAAAAATATAATATTGTACCGGCTGTATATATTCCACTATGATATTAAACGTATATATACAATAAAAATAACGTTATAATATTGTACCGGCTATGATATTAAACGCATATATCGTATCTATCCGTCGTGTCCGCCCGTAATGAGAACCGGAGGTCGTGATCCAATGGTCGTGATCCGAATTAATTGGCCAATCGTCGTTTCACGAATAGTACGCATATAATAAACACGTGTACGCGTTCAAACCGTAGAGTGAGAATATACACGTATATAAGAGTCGTAAACTTTTTATTGATAACCAGTTTGGTTTCTCTGTAAAACAAAAGATATTTGTTATTTACATGTAAAACGAAAGAAACGACGATTGTCATTATCGATCCGGTTAATTTACAATAAAATCAACTTTAACAATCGACACGAGTCCGCTTATCGATTTTATCTTTTAAACTCTCCAATCGTCTTTTATCTATTATATTCCATCTGGCGGGGTCGGTTAAAAGGTGTACGGTTGCCTGTTTTGGGAGCAAATTCATTAATGAACACGGTCGACTTAAAATTTACATAAAAACAGAGAAATCGTTATTGTTTTTATATTACAAAATCATTTCTATTGCGTAAGAAATCAACGCTATTGAATTTCACTTTATATTTTAGTATCAGCCCATTAATTTGCGGTGTAAGAAAACATCTGGAATAATCCAGATTTCCAGATGCGCGGGGAGTGTCTTTTAGTATTACGTTTAAAGCTGGTGTATTCAAAATCTTTATTACTTATTGTCAATCTATAAATTATCAAAAAAAAAAAATTCTTTTTAGTTAATTGAAACCGGGTGAAATCAGGTTGCGAATAAAAATGTATAGTCGCGGTGAACGACAGATTTAATTTTTGGTCATTTCGGATCCACGCGGATTTCGAGGGCAGCATACGTCTCGTAAGTAACGGACAATTTTGCATATTGTTTAGACGATATCCTTTTTGTAAATTTTTTTGTTATTCACAAAGCAAAAAAAAACATGTGTAAGCTGGGTGGTAATTGGTACACAACCACAGTTACACACGCACGCGTTGGTTTCGAAGTCACCAAATTTTCAATAGATCGTACGACAAACGTTTTGATGATTTTAATACGTACAAAACCGTAGTTTATATAAATATATACGTATTGTCGGGCACGTCATCAATTTTACGGTACGAAAAAAATTACAACGATATATTGCGATTATTAAATCAAAGTGTCGAACAAAAGATTTTTTAACGTATACTACTAATACGTAAGTGTAGAATTACGTTGTACGTACCAGAAACTATATGTATCGTTTCACTAGTAATTTGATATACGGCCATATGTCATATACATACACGTCTACGCGGAAATATATACAAAAAAAAAAGTTAACCTATACACCAAGTGTACGATGTGTACATTGTATGCATAACGAAAGTGTTAATCATTTTCGACGACCACAATAAATTGGTTTACAATAGTAGAATGTGACGCGTAATTTGCGTAAGACGCAGTTATTTATGCAGCATTTTTTGTTCTCTAAAAATACTTTAAGCGTATTTTTTTTTGATTAAGTATCAAATTTAAAAACGTTATCCATCGCGACATTGCACGCGCGGATAATATATTATGTACCCGTGAGTTGGTTTCGCGTTTAATAATTCACACAAACTGACGATATCGATAATACACGCATGAAAACTTGCGCCGCACTAAGAGTTTTTCGACCAACATTCGTAGCTACGGAAATTCACGGAAAACCTTAAAACACAATACACCGTATCAGCGGTACCCATGGGCCGCGTAGGTATAATATTAAATATTATTATACATTTAAAATAATATTATTATACATTTAAAATAATATTATTATATATTTAAAATAATATTATTATATAATATATATTATAATATTATGTACCTATATATTATAATTTTATGAAAACGTATATGTATGGGTGGGCCTCGGTTATTTTTTTACCGAAACTAAAAAGGTGGGGAACCGCTGCACTATACAGAGTCACAGCAATACGTCCGCGGGCAACACGCGTCATTCGAACGGTGACATTTTGCGAACCGCAGATTTTTCAACGCAGTATCCGCTGTGTCGCGCATACGGATCAGAAATTCTCCGCGTTTTTCATACACCGTACGTTTACCAAATTTTCGTTTTTTTCAACTAATATTACGGGTGCGGGAAAATTTTTTTTTTTTGAAAATCTTCACCGTCGCTAACCCGCAGCCGTGTACAACGTACACGCAAGTTGTCTTTAATAAAAAAAAAGCCAACCCCGAGAAAAACACAAGCGGAACCCCCCATCCTGTGTAAAATAAAATGTACACTTTTGGATCTCGTGCAGTTTTCTCCGTGATTATCAGTGTATATATTGTATAACGACGTTTTGTTGTCCGGAGAAATTAAATTCCTATTGTTTACGGACCCCCCACGAGTGTTTCGAGTAATTTAGAAGCGTCTGCGGAGCCCGTCTGCGTGTAACAATATCAATACGCGTACGTTACATTATAATATGTGTACAATGTGTAACGTGCGCCGGTAAAACGGAGCGAAAAATAAAACTTATATTATACTGTATAAACTTATATATTATACTGTTACCGATACCGGTTACCGCGGTACACCGGCGGCTACTCCGCAACACGATACGGTCGTGAATTTCGGTATCGCGTGCAAAAGGGACGACGAAAGGGAAGAATATTATGATAATTATCATCATCGTATTATTCAAGCCACGTCGTTTTGCTACGTGTAATAAACATTCACGTTTAAAACCTTTCGGTTAGCGTCTTTGCGATTTCCGCTATCGTTTTCGGTACCCGCCTAATGCGATTTCACACCAAGCGAACGGTATTAACTCCATACAAGACTGTACTGTATTGCATGTCGATCCCCGATCGCGTTATTGCTTTTCACGTGTTTTTTTACTCGGATATCGTTTTACGCGTTCGAAATTACCGAATCGTAATTCGAACGTGCGCGTTTTCCAAAAATAAATCCAAACTGTTTTCGACAACTCGCGAACATTTAACGACTCGAGATGAAAATTGGTTTTCGAAATTTTCACTAGCATCTATACGGCTGCCGACCTCGCGAATGAGTTTTTTGTGGAAAGTTCAATATTTTTGTTGCAAGATTTCGAAAATTTTAAAGTTGAAATCACTTGAAACTTGTACCGAACATGTATCTTATCGTTTTCGATACAACAGTTTCATGTATGCTTCCGATTATCGTTTTGGAAGTTGTGGCCTGCAAAAAACTTAATAAATCATGTCAAAAAACACGTACCTAATTTTTAACGTTTTTCTTAGATTTCGGTTAGTTTTTTTTTTTTCCAAAGGTAACACTTTTCAATTTTGAACCCTCCAGTTTGAGACCACTAAAAATCCCCGATCAGCCCATCGTCATCCATCCGAAAACGTATCGACTTTAAAAATCGCAGAATTTCTTATACCCTTCTAGTGTTTACGAAAAACAATACATTCTTCGTTACGCCGAGAATCAAAAAATGTTCAGTTACGTTTCAAATCTCGTTCATGAAGATTCTTGGATCGATTATTTCTACGGTGACAACACAACCGCGGTCTCTCCGTTAGGCAAAAAAAAATTCCAAAATAACTGTAGGGACTCGGCTCCCGGTGCCGCACCGAAAATTCCTCCGAGCGCGTAAACTTGAACCGTTCCTAATTATTATGATAAATTAAAAAAAGTAAATTGCTAATAAACGTCTGCCATAAGAGGTTCACGGGATTTAATGATTTTTATAAACGTTTTGTTTTTTCCAATGACGTTTGCATTATAAAGTACATAATATACATGACGCGCGTGAAACATATCGCATATTATACCTTTGAAAAATATAGTTTCGTTCTCTTCCGACGATTTCCGCCTGAGCTGGTCACCTAACGATTCGGTGTTTATATACGGTCGCATTAGTTTTTAAGATTGGAACACTGCTAATAAATCCAAAAACTGCAAAACACGTTGCCGATCACCCTGTATCGATGTAACCCAATCATAATTGTGATTCCTTGTATGTACGCGATATCGCTGTTCGCCACTAAAAAAACAATGTAATACGAGCGGTCAAGGATTTCTCACGCGCTCAATATCGAGAGTCTTACGAAGTCTGCAATAATGTAACATCTATAATATCCGTGTAAAAAACACTGCAGTCAATAAACACCTTATTTCTGCTGTTCACGCGAGAATCGAATCGCATATTTTATTCTATTTAACGTCGTGTTCACACGTAGTAATTTAATTATCGCTCCGAGGAAATATTTTCAATTGTCTTATATAATAGTAGCGCGTATAACGATTTGTAAAAAAAAAAAACTGTAAATAACACTATGATAATATAGTTCGCTGGATGTTCCCCGAGACCTGCATTGTTCAATCATGTACAAAGAGCTGATATAGAGTGTACAATTATTAAATAAGCGTCCATACTCGTAAAACGAAGAAAAATCACACCGGATATCTTCGTCATCTGCGTGGAAAAAATCAATTCAAGCACGGTAGCGCAAGGCATCATTTTTTTTTTAATATAGTTTGATTCGCTATAAAAGTGTTTTAGAAAATTTCCATTTTTACTCGGTCATGGCTGTACAGTTTAAAAATCATAATTTCGAATTTGAAACTATTTCCCGTACTACGGTTTAAGTTCTCGTCGTCAGAACAGCCTGCAATTTCAAACGATCTATACGTCATATTGTCGTTGGCCAATTGTTAAAAATCACATTTTTTTTTTTCAGAGTTAAAATATTTTCCTCGTTGTGTACAAATCGAAATTCATGAATAATTTTTTTTCAGCATTCGAAAACAAAAAACCTCAGTAGTGTTTCGGAATCGTGTAACGAAAAAAAATTTTTTATCGTTTTTTGAAAGATGTGTGGCAGCCTCTTGTACGTTATTGAAATCGAGTATAGAACGCGCTCTGGCGAAATTCGACGGGTACCTCGTCTGGGTGTATGCGTGTATTCAAAACCGAATGATTAGTCCGGACAATTACCGACGACAAACGAATCCATTATACGCGTCCGTTTACAATGTGCCGTTTGTATTTTAATTAATAGGTACACTATATCACGTGGGAAATAGGTAAACATATTGTACCGTATACAAACCGCATTCATTCAATTGGTATACTAAGCGAAAACCGATTCTACTCCACTTAAAATCCGCGGATTACGTGTAAAATATCGTTTTGTGGCTCGTGTTGCTGCACACGTAGACGACACTGTGTGTACCAGAAAAGCTTCAAAATAACGTACCATCTTGGATCAATCTTTTAACGGCTGTCGTACGTTAAGATCCGAGCACTTTAAAAATGCAAATAAAAAAGTGTTCACAGAGAAACAACGAAAACCCGGAATCTAAAATATACATAAAACGAATTTTGAGTGAAAATACAAGCGTCCCGACTTGACGCGTCAGACTCTACGAGGGGTAAATGTGAAGAAAAAATATTTTGTTTTAAAGAGTGGTTCTCCCACGGGCGGACTGGCCGTTCCGGAACGTTTCCCGGCGGTTCGTGTGCGCAGTGGTTAAAATTAAACAAAAAGTAAAAACCAAGGGACTCAATTTGTTTCAAACTTTTATTACGCGTTTTTAAATTGAGGTATATCCGTTTCAATGTGTAAAAATTTACAGCAATCAATTCGTTTAACCCCATTTCAACGTCGAAACGGGTGAAAACATATTAAGAGGGATTTTTCGTCGTTTTCGAATAAATAATAAAAAAAGTTAAAAATATAATCTTCAGTATAATCCTAAACGATTTTGTGGCAGGTTTTAAAATTGGAGCACTCTTGATCACGGATAAAAATAAATACATGGCTGCGCTGAAAATCTAAAACGTCTGTTTTACCGTTTTATTAAACTTGTTACAAATTAGCTAATATAAGTAACAGTATAAAGTAACGGTTTTTTATACGTGCAAAATGTTCAACATTGTCATTTAACAATTTTTTTTTTTTACACATAGTTACCGACCTTTTAGATTCTAAGCGTTAGTCTTAAAAATGATGTAAACGCTTTATTTAAAGCGCTTTTTGATTATTTTTTATGACGTTCCGAGGAAAAAACGAAAACTTTCAAAATTACTCCGTTCCACTCGAAATTTATATATCTCTTTAAGATGGGTTTTATGAATGTAACGCTGAAATTTTTAATCGATTTCGATCATATTCAAGCGAGATATGGAACTTTGAAATTTTTGTTATTTTGGGCGGCCGTGTATTTTTTACGGGAGGGACAAATAATAACGTGTTTTCTACACATCGATTTTTTTATTCTTGTGATCACTTTTTTTAGTAGAATCGCTGCTCCGATTTTAACGTTCGATACCTTGAAAGTTAGAATTGATTCGAGACGGTACTCAATTCGAAGCGTTTTTTGAAATTTTTATTATTTTATGAGGAAAAAACGAAAACGGTCAAATTTTTGAAACTGTTCGACTTGAAATTTATATACGCCATTAAGAAAGAGGTGTAACGAATTTAGAGTTGAGATTTCAACCGATTTTGATCATTTTTAAGAGAATAACGGAACTTTTAAATTTTTGAATTTCACTCGGTTCCATAAAACCTCTAGTTTAAGAAACTTTAACACAGTCTAAACAAGAAAGTCGTACATATGTGGTTAAAACATTTAGAAAACTGGTCAACGCGATTTCGGTTCGTAGCCGTTGTTATTTTGTCGTAAAACTCGTCATTCCGGGCGGCCGTGCAGTATTGTTCTTACGGGGAGAACAAAACATACGGGAAACGTGTTTTTTACAAATCGATTTAGATTTTTTTTTGATCATAACGCATCCCTAAACAATGATCGGACCAAGCTGAAACTTTTACAATAACGTTCTAAAACGGATTCGATAAAGGTTTTTCACGTTAAATTCGTTATTCCCAAGACGACTGAGCTCGCTCATAATCGTACTTTCGAAAGCCAATTAGGATGTTAAAAACAATGCGCGTTAAAACGACAACTTCCTACCTAACCTACAACCCCTTCAAACTGTAACCACGCGACTAGGACTGATTTTTTGAATAACCATTCGAAAATGACAAAAATTGCTCTTAATAACTTGTAGGTACGTACAAGTTTTCGTCCGTTTCGACGTTGAAACGGGTCGAACAAATTGATTTTTCGACATTTTTACGCGTAGAGTGTATGTTATTGGAACGGAATCGAAAACGTGTTGCGAGAGTTTGAAAGAAACGGTTTTTGTTTGATTTTAACCGCGAGGCGCGTAAACCGCCGGGAAATTTCCCGAAATCCCAGTTCAAGCGCCCCCGGGGAGAACAGCTTTTCTTTACGAAATATTTCGGCGCGGGTACGTCGTCTTTAAATTTACTACCACTGTCCCCCATCGCAGTATTTTTACTCAAAACCGTTATATTTTCTAGCGAGGAAGTAGTTTAAACGGCGGTGTTTATTTTTGTAAACGGATTTTCGACGGTGCTCCGATTTCTGCTCTCGGTAAATTCTATACCGAGATGTACTACGGTGGCCCTCTATGGATTTTTCGACGTAGTTTTTTCACGCGATTTTTGCCATCATGAGGTCCTCCCCGGCTGCACAAATGGAGCTCTTACGTTGTACACTAAAAGCGGCACGAGGATAAAAGTGTTGTTGTTGTTCCGTACGAGCTCGCTCACATCCGGAGGCGATCGTCGCGGATGTAAAACGGCGCGCGTATCGACCGCAACCTGCAGAACCCGCCCCGCCACTGTGTGCATCCCTAACCGTCAAACTGCGCCGGGATTTTTTTTCGCAAATCGAGATGCACCGTCGAAAAAAACGAAGACGCGGTTCTCGTCGCCGACCGGTAGGGAAGAAAAAAATTTTAAAAAAAACCACGGCGTAAGAACTCTACGATAATAATAATTGTTGGCAGAAATATAAATGCGTCCGAGGAGAGCAACGAGAGATTTTTTCCGTGATTGTGTCGTGGGTAGGGGGGGGACGGACGGTGGGCGGCGGCGGCGAAACGATCGACCAGAACCCGCAGACTCGGCAGTCGGCGGCGGCGGCGGCGGCGGCGATCTCCGGTTGGCGGGCGCCTCCTACCGATGGGCGGCCGCCCTCCCACCGCCGCCGCCGCCGCCGCCGTCGACGACGACGCCGCCACCGCCGTCGTTAACAGTCGCTTAACCAATCGTTTAGTTAACCATCGGCTGCACGCCCGCGCGCACACGGGAACAGCACTCGCGGAGTTCGGCGTAACACACGCACACACACTCAGTATTATTATTGTTCGTGAAAAACGGTTCACGAGACTCGTTATTTATAATTTTCGCTCCGTGTTCGGGGGAAAAAAAAAAAAAAAACGTTTTTTTTTTTGCGCGCGCTCCGAACATTTCGCAGCGTCCGTCGAATACGCGCTCTCCGGTACGACGGCGACGACGGTGCAGCATCCCGGTCGGAGCGCCAGCCAGCTGCTGCAGCAGCGTTGGCCCGCAGTCGGGCTAGCAGCTGCGGTGGCCGCCCGCGGGGACGTCGCGGACAGCACCGGTAGGCTGCACAGCGCCGCGGCCCGCGCGATGACCGTGCACGAACTGACCGCAGCGTCCGCGGCCGGCACCATGCCCCTGCACCATCTGGGCCGTTCGCGGTTCATGATCACGGACATCCTGTCCGACAACGGGCGCCACAGCGCGGCCGGCTCGCCGGTGTCGCCGGCCTCGTCCACGGACGGTCCGCGCGACCTGTCCCTGCACGGGCGCGCGTCCTCGGGCGGCAGCAGCAGCAGCAACGGCGGCGGCGGCGGCGGCGGCGGCGGCCGCGGCGTCGGCGTCGGCGTCGGCGGCCTCGGGTTGATGAGACCGGTCGGCGGCGGCGGCGCGGTAGGACCGGCAGACTCGGACCTGAGCGACGACCACGAGAGCGGCACCGACAGCGGGCTGCCCGGCGACAACTCGTCCGTCTGCTCGAACGGTAAGTCTCGAAGATTACTTCTGCCGAAGTTATCGGGTAGTGGTAATGCGCCTATTTGGTACCTACGTCACTCGAGAACGAAAAAGTTATCCACATACGTTTTTGGAAATTTTTATTTATTTCAGAGTGTGGTTTTTTCAAATAAAATTTTCTATAAGTGCCGCGACGAGAGTCGATGTAATACGTAAAACGCCTACAGTTTCAAATTATTTTCAGGACTCTGCGGAAAACCAATTCGGTACGGGAGGGTCCTTATAATCTAGTCGCGATAAAAACGTAAAAAATGCGGACTTGAAAAAATTAAAACTTGAAAATATCGTCCAAGTGCTTCCCCGCGTATTACCGGCGTATCGCGGTAGTTTTTTTTTAATTCGATTGATCGCGATTCCGCAGTTCGTGTCCGCTTATAAACGAAAATATAACGATTTATAATACCAAATTTTTTATTTTTCAAATATAAAACGCGCTAAAAATGTTTTCAGTGTCCACTCGTATGTTAGCTAGAATCGATTCCCGGGCGACTATGACACGCGATAAAAACACTCGAATACGGACAGACATTCTACCCCGCGGCCGCGTTAAAACCCTAGAGCGAACTGCAACAATACGTATTAAGATGGTTTTAAAAACGTATCGACGGACGTATTTCGTGATCGGTATAAAAATTTTAAAAAAACATCTTTTAGATGTACGAACGCGTAAAATAATATCGTCAATTATTATTTATAACCTTTACAGCGCATAAATTCTCGCATTACGTTGCGACGTTTTTTCACACCGCTCGTTCCCGCAACAGAAATCGCTTTTTCACGAAATCCTTCACGCCGTTCATATTTTCCGTCGGTGTACCTATATATAACATTGTACGTCAACAATACACCAGCAGCACGAATCGGTAAAAATTGAAAAAAATCCTAGATGATCGCAGAGACGTACTGCAAGATTATCGGTCTTCTATGTTTGAACATGATCATAATAGTGAACTGTTTGAAAAATGTATAAAACGAATAGTTTACACGTTATGTTTTTCGTAATCGAGTCTGCCGATTGTTCCGTGTACAGTTCCAAAACAATACAATTTAGAGATAATACATAGTGCGTTTTGTAAATACAGTCGAATGATACGCGTATAAAATATCGTACGCGTGATGATAATTGTCTGCGTCGATTTATTGACGTTTTCTACCCTCCCGTTTCGCGGTGCATAAAACGCGAAAAGTTAATCGATTTTTGGCGCTCCAATTTTACAATATAATAATAATATGTATAAACGGGCGAAATAAACACGGCGAAGAACATAGGTGTACACAAACATCGGTATTGTGTTCAAATTCGTTTCGTCCCCGCTATAGGTATATGTATAATCCTCCGCGTCAAAAATCGATATAGAATATAATATATTAGACCAGAACGATATTATAAAACGTTTGTTACAATATAAATAATATATAAAACTGCGATTTTGACGTTTGAATCGGCCGTGTCGGATTAACATATCACCACCATCGCTCCAGCAGCAGCAGCGACCCCTTTATACACGTCGGACACAAAGGGCGCGCGGGTAATCCGTAAGTGCCCTCGAGATTTCCGCCCTTGTATATAATAGTAATATAGAACGTTGTCATTTTACGATTATATTATTCTTATACGTCCGTAAACATCGGTACCTACCTATATTACATTGTGCAAATATTGTACGTTTTACAGTTTTTTCTTTACCACGTCGATGTTTTTTTTTTTCCCATACCATTTCTGCCGATTCATTTTATCCTCGAAATTTATACATATCCGCGAAAAAATAACGGATTAATAATACGTATAGGTACACACAATACGTACGTATTATGTTTAACCACGTTCTCGCGCCCCTGTTCCAGTTTATACAATACTACCTATATATATAACCGCCCCTATATTCACTGATCAACGCCCAGACCAAACCGCCGGGACTTGAAATTTCGCACAGATCTCAGGTTCCTCAAGCATACAGTGGCGCACTGAGAGAGGATTTTTCGAAATTCCATCTCTAAGGGGGTGAAAATGGTGTTCAACAAAATGTTATACGTCGATCTACGCACGGCCCGTATGGGTCTAGAGAGTTTAGCGCGCACACGGAGGTTTCTTTTAAACACAACGAAGACGAGCGCCGAGAAAGGGTTTTTCGAAATTCAACCCTTAGAGCTTTTTTAAAGTTCTTCCAGTGGTTTCACAACAGGGCCAACCGAATTTGTGTGACTCGGTGTACTCGTATTTTAAATTTGGAATTAATTCACTAAGCTTTGACCGACTAAACCACGGGCAACGCCGGCTCGTGACACCTATATAAATATATTATAGTATACGATGAATATCGCGACCAAATGAAATAAAATATACAACGCCTATATGCGTATATACCGATATTATAATGTTTTAACTTTCCCAAAGAGACTTGCGAAAAATCGCCGAATGATAACCTATGTATTTAGAAATTACCTTGGTATAGAAGCGACCATACGCTTTGGGCGGTTCATTGGTTTCTGCAAATGTGCGATTCGTCCGTATTATGTAGTATCCGAAAGCAACGTCGCATAAACGATCCTGAGGCTGAATCTGAGCGAGCCATCTATAATCTTTTTATAGGTCCTGGGTGAAAAATATCGCGAATTATTCCTATACAGCAAAAACTCTTTTCAATCGTTCATAACGTATTGATAGTTAATTAAGTACATAAAAGTTTGAATAATTTTTCATAACGATAGTAGGCTTAGCCGCGCGGTTCTGCCGCCGTATAGATTATGCCGTTTTCGACGTTTTTCGGCACACGACTCGGAAAACAGTCAAAACATCGACAAAAATGACTCAATGAAATAAAATCTAAAGCCAAAACCCCAACTTCCTTCAACCCAAGAACAGGTTAGGTTTTATCGCCGTGAAATTCTCGGTTTTGGGTGTAAAACTCAATAAGTATCGCTTACTAATTTCGCAAAAAGCTTCAACCAAAGTACCACCGGACAGTGTTATTATATATACAACACTCCAGTTTTCTTTCGTACACTCGTATAAGCAAACGTAATATACACGATCTTACGATTTTGTGGATCCGTTCGCTTTCGTATATAATATCTGTACATTATATTTTTTACATCGAGCGAAACATTTCACCCCCGTGGAAAATTCGATACGCCCGAAAGGGGAAGACCGTTTTGTCGCGACACAGCGTAACACAACACCGCGTCGCGCCCGAGTTATGCTCTCGTAATTTTTTTTTTTTTCCATTCCTTTTCACAACATAATACTGTTAATAATTGACCGAGGTGACGTGTTTTTTTTTTTTTTTACACGCAACGTCGCCGCCGTCTGTTTACGCGACGACGTTTAAAGTCATAATACAACACGCGTTCAAAGGAACGTTTAAAATTATTATAAAATACGTCGATTTCGTTATTACAATATTTTACACGTCTCGGTAAAACGATACAACGCGCACGTATAATATAACATAGTCGTGCGGTATTACATATTATAATGTACGATTCAAGGAGGACCGATTCGCTCAAACTATATTGATCGAAATCATCATATTATATTACAAGGTGGTTTTGTGGTATAACATCGCGAAATTACGATTTTACATTTTAATTCCTGCGTACGGGTGTCGTCGCATCGTTATAATATTGTTATATTCGTATCGACTTTTCCAATCAGATATCCGGATCGATAAAGAGCTCTTTCATACATTCGATAACGTCTTGTGAACGGTACCGCATATCGCACACCCAGAAGAATACTGGCACGACTAAAAAATTGTCATTTTTGAGTTATGCCACTATTCTAGACCGCAAAGACGTTCTGCGGACCTGTGTTGAACTCCCGTACTCCTATCTCGTCTAGTTCCCGCGTGGCAGCCAATCAAGGTTTTCAGCTTTACATTAGCGAGGCAAGAATGACAAAACTTTATTTTGCTTCTCCTGAAAAATGACAATTTTTTAGTTGTGCCAGTATTCTTCTGGGTGTGCATATTATGTAGTGTATGTTTCTATATAAACAATCCGCAACGTCAAAAAATCAAAAAAATCAACCATAAACATACCATACCGGCTGTGCGTTTAATATTGTATACGTATGCGTGTTTGACGCGGGCACACATAATCGACAAATGAGTGTTTTCGTCCAGAATATTATATAAAAGACATATATTGGTATACGGTTTTTGGCGAAATATTAATCGACTGAATCCAATCGTCCTATACGCGCCACGTCGTTTGGTACAAAAAAAAAAAACACGCGTATCAGCTATATTATTAATTATACGAAAAACTGTGTTACTGTGTAACATATACACGACGAGTCACGCGATTTTCATTTATATATACGTGGGAAAAACAGAAACAAATAAATATCGTATGCGGCAACAAAATGCCCGAAATTACGCGTTCATAATTTTTGACAACCGTTAATGTCGTGCACACAAACTCGTTTACCGTACATATTGTAAAACATCGTTTAAATTCAGCGCGCACGAAACGCCGCCAATTGAACCACCGCTATCGAATTTTTAATGCTAATACACATCGTATACAACATTATTTTTGTAATCACAGATTGAGTACATTTCAATTCTGTTTGATTCGACGTTTTGTGCGTTGTCGGTACAAAAATATTGTGTATTCGTCGTTATTACACATCAACATCGCTCGATACGGTACGTGTTCGAAAATACGTATGAGGGAAAACAAAGATTTTTTTTTTTTTAGATCGATATATTTCTGTAGCCCGCAGCTACAGGGGGTTTCTGGTCTCGCGCGGAGTCTTGTTACACAATAATAGCTGCAGTCCTGCCGCACACGGAAGGTGTGTTTTTAATCCGCTTAAATAATTATTCTTTTTCGTTCGATATACGTCGAGGTTTTGAGGTACCTAATATAAAAAAGAGCCCGTGGATTTTAATAGGTACCTACATGTATACGCCACCGGCAGGAGGTCAAAATAACAGTAGGCTAGTGTGTGTGTAATAATACACTGCGTCTCGTCGCAGGGTGCATTCATATTAACCCGAAGAAAAATTGCACCTCTGTTGAGCTGTATTTTTATAGTTTACTTGTACAAAAACACTACTGACCATCCGTACGTACGAACGTGTTACAACATAAGGTATTTTTATTTTTTTTGCGCGGGTACGATGAGTTACGCTTGTGTTAAGTTTGTACGTTTTTTTCGCTAAAAAAAAAACGTTTAAAACCAAAGCGACTGCAAGACTGAATACGTAGTTATTCTCAGTTTTGTAATCGTTAATTTTATTCACCACGAATCGGCGTCAAACATTTTTTCGTTATTAATATGTTAAAATATGTCAATGCCTTTCCATCAGCGTTAGAATATAACGGACAAGCGATTTCACGAAATTAATCGTCACGAAACGCCCGGAGGGGTGTTTAGTGTTTTCGAATGTTTTCTCGTATGTGTGCTGGAAAAGGACTTATTATTAAAAATATTACGACACGCTCGCTTTTTTCGGTTTTCCTGTGTCGGCGGCCACAGGATATGGGATGGCGTGCACGTCGACTAAAACGGTCAACAGAAAAATGCGGTCTCCCCTGTTATATTTACTATAAAGAGCGCCTTTTAACTTGTTTGTGTACAATAAAAATAATTGTACGCACGTATAAATGCGTGTGTGGTGGACAAGAGCGATATTGCGGTGACGAAGAGAAAGGCTGTGTGTGTAAAAAAAAAAAAAATCATAAACACAACATTACAATATGGAAACCAGCTATTATACGTGATTAAGGGTGTTGTTTATACAGAAAAATGGCACGGTTGCCAAGAACTTTGCGTGCTCGACGCGTATATAGGTACCTATAAACTCGAATAAAAAATCGTTTACGAATAATAGATTTTTCCCTAAACACGACTACGTCGCGACCACTGCGTAACTTCTCGACGAGACGTATAGCACACACGTTATAAGCACTATTTTAAGTATCACGGTAATACCGAGGCTTTACGTTTTCAATAAGTGTTCAACGGGCAGATTTTCCGTTTCGCGTCGTCCGATAACGTTTAATCGAATTGACTTTTACGCACGTGTTTTAGAGTTAAAATGAGCCCCGTAATACGGCATTCGACAGAAGATCTTCTGAACACCTTCTGCACCAGGCGAACCTATATTATAATATGAATAATTTTTACGATGACCGAAAACACGATTCTTACGTCGTGTCCTATAACTGCTGCGAGTGTAGTATATAAGTCGTCTATACCGGAGCGCGACCGTCGCACGAAAACGCGTATATTATGCATGCGGCGGAGTTCGTGGTATAAAACGTAATAATTGTAACGTCGAAGAAAACTTTTTGCCGCTTGGTTATTAAAAAACAAATAAATAATTCGACTTCCTACGGCATTGTAAAACAACGTGATACGTAGGTCTTAAAAGTTTATAAAACGTAGGTACTTATACGCGCATTCTAGCGAGTGCGTGGTAACGTACAGTATGTACGGGAATAACGGGCATCCATTCAGCCGTCAAACTTTTCAGATCGCGACGAAATCGTGTAGAAATCACGTAGATACATTGTTCGCGTGCGCCTCTCCGAATCGCGAAAGTTTTTTCAATTCGCTCTTGTACCTACACGAATAGCGTTAAAAATTTCTACCGCAGTAAACATTGTCGCGCCAAACTCACGAGACATCGATGGCGTACCTAAATATCTTGCACCGTTGGGCCACCAATACGTAGTCTGCGGTTTAGATTGATTTGATTCGAAACACGTATCGTTTTCACAAAGTGTTTCGCGAAATTATCGCGGTGTTCAAATGCTGAACGAATCGAGTCCAAAATATACGGAAAATTTTCACGGACCTGTTCGTATGCTGTCTTCGTTGAAGCGACACCGACAGCGATTGTGCGAACCGACACTTTACGCCCCGAGGGTATCGACCCGTTTTAAAAGTTGATCTTAAGTCGACTCGAAAAAACTGAAATCTTTTCTGACAATTTCGAACGTTTCGAATAAAAAAAAATTCAAACGCTCGTGCGGAACTGTTGCGGTTATTCGCTCAAAAATTTCAAACTTACACCGCTATTGTATACGGATGTATAAAGAGTAAACCGCTTCCGAGGGAGACTGACTGCGGTACACAACACCCGTCTCGCAGCGATTATTGCCAATACGGTGACGAAAAAAAAAAAGTACCCGGGAATATTGTGTTTATAGGGCGTTCTTGACAAAATCTCACCCGGACACGACCTTGACGGGATCCATCAGTCTGAATAATAATGACGGACATAACAATATATTGTGTGTATCATACTATTGACGTATAATATTATCATCTCGCGTAACAAAATAACAAAATAATACACGCGGGCACACAAAATATTGTGACGTTTCGGCAAAAGACCCTAATGGTATCATGCCAACGGAAAAGTGATTAGCAGTTTCGTTGTTTGGCCACGTCGCGGCCATATCATACGATAACGACGCGAAGCTAGGACGGTGCGCGGCGTGACTGCAGGAATCGGTTGAAAAACATTTTCCGACTATAAAATATCAGCTATTGTCGTGTAATATTATATTTTCCCGTCGACGTAATAATATAAACAGCGAACCGACGATGTAAAAAATGTAATTTTTCTATAACATGCGCCGAATCGTTATGTACACGTCCTCGCGCCATCATAATAGCAGTATTATGCACGTGACATAACACGTCGTCGGAAAACGCCTTGACTATATATACATATTGTGTGTGTATGGTCCAAGATCGATAAACGCGATCGTCGTCGAAATCGTACCGTGATTCGGGCGGGCGAACGTTTCGAAAAGAATAAAATTTGCGCAACGAAGAGAGGCTCATCATCCGAAAGAAAAGAAAGTTCTTCGATGTTTGTTACGTCCTCCACCCCCGAACAAAATTAAAAACTCGAATGTTGCTCCACAAGAATATTGTAGGTTTTCTTTTTGTCTCGTCTCGCAGCCGCGTTTTTTTCTCATCCATTCGTTTACGAGTATTTTTTGCACGAATCCTCTTTTGGCCGCGTCCATATTCTTTGTCTGATTTCTATTAACCGCGTACTTTCCAAATACGTACTTGAAGCACCCATTCGGACGCGCTAAAGCGATAGTAGTTACGATAATCTGCGAATATCGTAAATTCCGCAATTTATTCCTTTAGGGCTTTCTTATAGGTGTCCATGATTTTTTCTACAAACTAATTGAACACATAAGGTGACACCTCGTCTTATGCAGAGGAGAAAAAAAAATGATCAAACTCTACTGGATTCAAATGGGTATACTGGTAAATTATTTTGTTTATACTCTTATAAATACTATACGTTCTGACCGAAGTGCTTTAAAACAATAATTTTTTCAATACAACCGTATGACTTTACAACAGTAATAGCCTCCGATACATACAAAGTTCATACGTAGACAGCAGTGTCGTTTTAATATCATGTAGTATAAACGACGGAGAAGATTGCTGAAAGTAGTCGGCTGGACAGAAAGGAAAAGTAACGTAGAGGTGTAAATGAATTCTACAAAAGACAAACAAGTGGAAAAGGTCGCCTGTGTACTTGGGCGTTATTCGTTTATGACAAAAGTGTTTGAAGGACGACGAATAAACGTGGATACAAAGGCAGAGGGCGTGCGTATATAGAAGAAATTAGAGTGCCTTGATAAATTTGATTTTTATCAAGGCACTCTAGAAGAAATGAGTTACTGCAGTAAAGATAACATGAAAAGGCCGGCTTTTAACGGAGACGACGAAGAATGGCGAACCTGCAGATTCGCAACGACCTTTAGCGGAGCAGAAGAAGAAAGACTTATCGAAAATTTACCCTATCGATTGGCCGGGCTGCGGCGTACGTATTTCACGTATTTTGGCCCTGCGGCAGCCAACGTCAATTAATTTTAATCTCATTATTTATACACAAAAACGACGGTGTATATGCGCCGTATAGATAATAATAATTCGTCGTTTTATGCGCGTTACTTTTATTTATCGTGACACGTGTGTCGGTGGAGAAGACGACGATTTACGGGGCCGTCGTCGCCGCGTGTGCATTAGCGCCAATTAGCGCGGGAAAATAAATAATATTGTCACTGCCATAATAATAATAATATCATACACACGGAATGTTTTTATTAGAGAAAATACGTAATTAAAACAACATTCGACACATTAGGCGCGTATCTCAAATTAATTGTAAAAATATAATTTATCATGACGCGCCATGATTGTCGGCTTAAACGTGACCATTTAAAACGATACTTTGATGGGGGGGGCTATTCTAATGTTTTATATAAACTACAGTAAACCCCAATCGTATTAATTATGTAATGCGTGTTATAAACGATTCGATAAAAAAATTACTTGCAAACAACACTACCCGAATAAATTGGGGGAAAAAAACGTTTGTATATTTCTTTCGTTTCTCTGAAAAAATCGATGGACACGCGCGTACTCCGGAGACGGGGAGGAAAAACGTGTCCGGACGTTTATTTTGTTAACAATTCGGGGCGTGCCGCGATAGCGTATCTACTGCAGTTTTCGCGAGGCGGCGATGCTGCAGCGACGGGACCCGACGGAAATATGAGCGGAATTCACGCCGAAAAAGACAAGTCTGCTCGTGCACCGTTTTAAAATACAACCGTGTAAACACGAATTACATTGCCGTGTACAGGTTTTTTTTGTCAGCTTTGGATCGCCACGATCTACGGAGTGTTAAAATGTGTTGTAAACCGAGCGGGTGTGTTTTTTTTCGCTCTCTCTCTCCGAATCGACCGCGTTGAAATCGCCGATTCCGCAATGCGCTTCCAGAGTGCCACGATCATAATCATGGGCTCATAAGAGTCTTGTGACGCAGTGAGAACGCAGAGGAACTATTGAATCGATTATGATGGCCGTTGTAAAGATGAAATTCTAAGTAGAATAGCGCGAATAAAAAGAATAAAAAAAACACCTACTAACCACCAATAGTATTAGATTTAGAGGTAAGGAAAAGGTTCTTAAATATACGTATGGAGTATTATATGGCTGTGGACGACAATCAGTCGAAAAGAAAACTAGAGGCGTTCGAAATGTGGTGTTATCGTGAAACGTTAAGAATTGAATGGAATGAAGCAGCAGTACTGAATAGAATAAAAGAAAACACTATGGCATAAAAGTTAGAAGAGCTAGGACGTCTACTACGCCGTGAGAACAAAAACCGTCATAGAAGGCGACGTTGAAGGCCGTATAGGAAGGATGAAGCGACACGGGGAAGATATAAAGAACTAAAGGAATGACAGGGAAGCGTGGAGAACTGCAGCTAAATCTAATAGGATTGAAGACTGGAAGAAGAAGATACGGTTTCCTGTCGTCCTGTTCGCTACCTGCATGACAATAACTATCGGTCTTTACCGAACCGGATAAAACGGTGGCGATAGTATGGCCTTTGTTCTTCGGTAGGCTTTTGCCCGAACGGTATTATCCGCGCACGCGTCTAGATCGTGTCCGAACGCCATACAGCCCTCAACCCCGTCGTGTAAGACGTATTTCCACGACAGTCGGCAGAGTCCCGTGCGATCCCCGCGTGTTTGCGTCCGGAACGGACGGACGCTCGCCGCAGCTCCGGTAAGATCAGTTTCGCGACGGGGGATGAAAAAACCATCGTTCGAACGAACCGACGGGTTTTCTTTTCTATCGGTTTTTCTCGGCTGCGGCGGCGCTCGTTTCGCCGTTTTTTTACTACGAACGCCGCCGGTGCTGCACACTTCGTTTATAGGGTTTTTGCCAACGGGTTGGGCGGAGACTCTCGATCACGTTACGCGCTGCGAGAGTCAACAACGCGCAAGTCGAGTGAAATTGATATTCGTAATGAACACGCGCCGTCACGACGGGTACACACACGGCGTTGTTGTGCGGCGCGAGGGACGCAGGATGCGCGCGCGTCGCCCAATAGACGCACGCGGGAAGGGCGTAAAAAGGGTTCGTCGGCGGGGTGAAGGGACGGAAAGCCGCGCGTGAGCGATTTACAGAGGGCGCGCCGAACGGCCACCGCTTTTCTCGGCAAGTGTCGGAGGCGCCGCCGCGGCTCATTGGCTTTCACGCCGCCGCCAGCCAGCACTCTCGGCTTCGCTCGCCCCGTTTCATCCCCCGCCCGCAGATTTCGCCGGTCCTTTCTCTCTCGTTTTTTTTTACTCCAATTACCCTCCACCCCGCCCCGCCGGTGGTACGCGACACCCCTATTCTCACACACCGCCATCGCGACCGTTATTGTTATGTCGGTCGAGCTTACGCAGTAATAATAATAATAATTTTACCGTCGTTATTACCGCGTTACGAGTGGCGTTTCTTTTTTTTTTAAACCCTTTTTTTTTCACCCCCTTCGAGTCGTACACCGCGCGCGCAAAATGCAAATCGCGACGCGCGGAGCGGTTTTTCAACGATACGTCGTCGCGCGACGATAAATACAAAAATACAACGGTGCAGCAGCAGCTGTTTTTTTTTTCCTCCAAACGACTCAAACCTAAAATCCGTCCGCCGACGTCAAACGTCAATATAACGACTACGATCGCGAGCAGCATCCGTACCGTTTTGATCGCGACAGGTTAAAAATCATGCCCGGAAGGCGCGATCGATTTTTTCGATCGGCAAACAAACACACAAACCAACGCGAATTAAACGATTCGAATCGCCACGTTGTAGTAATACGACACAGGTATTCAATCCGGCCGCATTTTTACAGTCGAGAACGCGAGTTGTGCAGTGTAAAAAAAGGCCGCTTTGGAGGCGGTCGCGGTTTTCTCTCTCCGTCTGTCGCGAATCGCGGGACGGTTTTTACTATACCGATCAGTGCGACGAGGATTCTCCGCAAATATTTACGCTCCGCGTCGATTTTTTTTATCACACTCTTTTAAAGAATAGAAATTCTAAAACTCATACTGGTTTTTTTTTTTTTAATTTGTAAAATATTTCGCGAAAGTGTGCCGCGACGAAATCCGTTTGCATATTATCGCGTTAACGGCCGATTGTTGTTGGTAGAATCCGTCTAGAGACGGTCCTGTGTGACTCAAGTATATACTACGTGTTATAGTTTACGTACAGGTCGACTATAAGAACAGACTTTTAAAAGCGTTTAGCGGATATTTTCCTCGCGGTTTATTGTATTACCCAAACCCGACGTTGGCCGCGTTTCGTACTTTACAGGTTTACAAGAGCGTTTTGTGCGATTCTTATCGTCGCTTTTACCGCGCTAATGGCCGGTCGCGTTTCGCGTGACAGTGTCCACAAATATTTTGAGTCGCCGCGCGCATTATTACATTGCGTTTCATATTTTTTGTTTCTTTCACGATCATTCGATTTCATTTTCGTATAACGCTTTTGACCATTATGACCGCGGCCAGCGTAAGGGTACAAAACACATTATAAATGCAGTCCACCGCACGCACGAAACACGTCCGTGTTTTAAATTACAAATAGGTACTTTCGTATACATATCGTGTACATAATACGCGCATTAAGGTACTTTGCGAATAATACGATTGGTAGACATGCATTATATATACACCGACGTTTACCGGCTTAACGTGGCCCGTACAAGTGTACCGCGGTGCAGCTCGAATTGAAAACGTACAGAAAGGGACGCTGTCGAGTAAGTGCGGTTGACATCACTAGACTGGAGGAAGTAAATTCTAACGAGTTAAAATATTTTGTAAGAACGAAGGTTCGTGACTCCGTCTGCGATTCGAGCTATAAATACAACGCGTTATTCTATATGATCCATGCGTACGTATTGATTGCGCCTAACATTTCTTCGAAAAATGTGCCGCGGCTTAACACTTGTAAACGATTATCGCCCCATCTCGAATAGAACGTATAAATTGTTTTAAAATACCGAAAAACAGTGTACGAAAAAACGCAATGTCCGACGTGTGGGGAATTGTATTCAAACTATATATTGTTTACGTTATAATACTGTAAAATGACGATTGCACGATATTTGACAACTTCGTTTTCTCGGTCGACAGGTCACAGAGACGACGACGGCCGCAACTCCGGTTCGAATCTCAGCAAAAAACAGAGGAAAGCGCGGACGGCGTTCACGGATCACCAGTTGCAAACGCTCGAGAAGAGCTTCGAGAGGCAAAAGTACTTGAGCGTCCAGGACCGCATGGAACTGGCGGCCAAGCTGAATCTGTCCGACACGCAGGTCAAGACGTGGTACCAGAACCGGAGGTGAGGCTCGTTTTGTTACACGCCTAAATTATCGTGTGTTCGTTCGAAATGTGCTTTTTTCACTTTCAATCCACCGACGGTTGATACGGTGTACGTCATTTTAGTATAAGGCACACATTAGCAGCTGATGCATACGCAACAGTCGATTTGATACGTTTTCAGTTAGTTTTTTTTCGACTTTTTCGCGCGTTGAGCCGATAACATCTCCAAAAATACGAGTCCTGTCCCGTGTATCGCCCAGAAAACGTTCTCGCGCCAAGACATCGCGCGCGGTGTTCTTCGCTCTTTACGCTTCGATCGACAGTTTTTATTCATACATGTGCGCGTAGGACTCTGCCGAGTAATCGACGTTCGTGCAAATTTTTATTATTTTACACGTTTTTAGTGCGTGCACGCAGAGGAGAGGTACTTATTATTATTATGCTTGCACTCGACGACGTAAACCGTAACGGATTTGGCAAACAAACAAACGCCACGACGTAAAAACGTTCGCGACAAAAGAGTCGAGTTGCCTACCACGAGCAACTAAACTGTTTTATGCCCACTTATACGCGTGATACGGGGGTCCGCCGATCGTATTGTTGTGTCTACAATAATATTGTATTACCCCGGGTCCGGTCATTTGTCAAGCATCATCGTTATTATCGCGCCGTACCACCATTAATAAAAACGCGTATAAATTGTGCGGTCGAGGAAAAATTATTACGCTCGATCGGCGCGCAAAACGGCTGCGGCGAACACTGCGGACGACGAGGATGCCGATTTACGTGTAATATCGTACAACAATGTGATAAACCTGTGAAAATAACGTACGCGACACGTTTTATTATTGTCGCGTTGTCGGTAAAAGAGCGAGAAAAAAAACCACACCACGGCATTTGTCATTTGGAGTGTGAACCGCGTGTAATAATGTACAACAAGGCGTCGGGGGATGTGAAAAGGAGATTCGGAGGAGTGTTCCGCGAGCGTCGAGAGGAGATAATTTATCGTTCGCCGGCCGTGTACAATAATACCATTATGTGTTATTACGATAATAGTATAAAACGAATATATCGCTGCGCGTGAGCATCTGCCCCGACGCGAGTGCTCGGCGGCAAAGGATTGGCGGGGACCGCGACGCCCCTCGTCCCTTTTGGCCCGCGAAGAAGGAACCGGCTCGACGTGCTGCAGTTGGGGAATTCACGAGTACGTTAATAACGAGCCGAAGAATTAATACGACCGATGCTGCAGAGTATAAATACAGTCACGAACGGTACCGCAGATTTACCGGGGCACGATACGTGTTTATCGGTGTTCGAAAAAAATATAAACGAAAGAGGGTGTAAAAAAACCGATTAAACTCGACCTAACCCGACACAGTTTGAATTGGTGCTATCAAAATACAAAAAAAAAGAATTCAAGAGGAGCCTCCCTGCGCTCTCCACCCGATAATGCTCAATACGTATAGCGTTTTGCCGGTCGCTGTGACGATATTCGAATTGCGAAAAATCGATACGACCGAAGGGGGATGCTGCAGAAAACACATAGTAGTTACGAACGGTACGATACAACGATATCAGACCTTATACGTTGTTAACCCGGCGTAAAACCCGATCGCTTTTATAACTAGTCCGGCAAAATGTCCTACGATGGACTAGTTTCTCACAACGCTGTGTAATACCGGTTAGACGTCGGTCATTTTATCGTGAAAAAAAATATATCAACGCGTCGATATTTCATAGATAATCAAAAATAATAACATCGTGTAAAATAATAAAAAGCAAACTTTTTGAAAACTCAATTCTAAACTGTTGTGTTCGCCGTTCGTGGATTTCCCGGTACACCACTACGTTATGAAAATGGAATCTTGTTATCAAGATATCATATATTATTTGGGAGAAGCGCTTTTAATCATTATTATTCTAATACAGTATTCATGACAATACGTTTTATTTTAAAAAAACATCATTTTGTGTTTCGACGATTGCGGTTTTTTTTTTTATAGCGAGCCGACGAGTTGAATACGAGAACACGACGCAAATAAATAAGTTTTCGTGATTTTACGGCCGTTCAAAATTGCGGATCGCAAATACCGTCATAATTTCTTCGATACTTGGATTGTTAAAATAAATATTTTCAAAAACGATCCCGCGAAACTGCGCGTTACGCGTCGAGGAACCATTTTCGGAACGAACAACCCTTTTGATATTTGTGTGACTGCCGAGACCACGGTATTTGCGTCACGAAATCCAGCGCGACGAAGGCGCTCAAATTTCGGAAATGTTATTTTTGAGAAATTTAAACGCGTACATCGTACCAGCTGTCGTATCGTTCATTATCGAATTCGTACACGAGTTTGACGTAAATCGTCGTGCGGATCTTCTTACAAATCGACGGAAAAATAACGATTAGGATAATTTTTGCCGCTTCCGCGTAACATTCCTCCGCATCGTTTACCGTCTCAGTTCAGCGACGCTCCGAGGTCTTGTGAAAACACGGTTTTCGGCGGGTGCTGCAACTTTGTGCCCATCGTCCTTTAAATACGCCACTGCAGAAATATATGTTGTGTGTATACGGTGTGGCCGTTTTTCGTGGCCCAAATGACTTTTGGCGAGTAGTGCACTTGCATTTTCACGGTCCAAATGATATGAGTGTAACACGTCGCGATTTAGTACGCGGACGGCCGTCGTCTCCACGACGATTTATGCGACCGACGCTAAATCAAAATGCTAAAATTAGTCGCGTCCGCACCTCGTAAATTCACGTAGGTCCCGTGTGTACACATGCCGCATGAGAGTAAGTAGGTACCTACGTGTCCGCCATAAATTATTATAAGTCGTATATTGTTTTATTTACGCACCTTTGGCGTAAAACGTATAGAAAAACCTTTTAAAAAACTGTTTGCGCACACGCTATTATTATTGGCACACCGCCTGCTGCTGCGGATCGACCGGACGGACGGATAAAAAAGCCACGGCGAAACGCGCGTCGTGGACTCTTTACGTTGGCTGTTGAAAAAACAAAAAGTCAAGTCGGCGGTCGATTTTTTCAACGGTATCGAATTAAAAATGAACCAACGGAAGAGCAAACTTCAAATAACGGTTCGTTTTTGATTGGCGCGGTTTTGTGTCCTCCGCTTAGAAAAAAAAAAAATGTCTTTATCGATTCCTATTTTAACGTCTTCTTCTTATAGCGATACTTTTTTAAATTCGAAAATTTTAAATACAACAGACTGACGTGAAAAAAAATAAAATTATTTTACAACGAGTCTGTTTACACGATATAACTAAAATCGACTCGACTTTTTAGACTTTTCTAGCCTCGCTAAATACAGGTACGCGAGTGATTAAAATATAAGTCGATTGAAACGGGCCGTCGAGTTGAACACACTAGATACACCAAAGTGAAATATTTATTCGTCTTCGGTAAAATTACTGCGTGAAAAAAAAAAAAACTTTCGTCTCGTTCTCTTTAAAACGAATATGTTTACCACCAGCTAGTTATAGGTACGCGATCGACCCGTATCGTAAACGTTGATGATAAAATGGTGAACAGTTCGTAACAAATCGATACGTTGTATACGCATATTTTATACCAATGAGTATTAAGATAAAACGAAAACCCGTTGCGTGTGTACCGTACGGGTGGGTAAGTAGTCGAGTTTTGAAAAACGTTTGAAAAAAATTCTCGTTAAAGAACATTTAACAAACACTCGTACAATCACTACCGATACGGTACAGGAGTTGAAAATGTCGAGTATCAAAACACCACGACGGAAAAATAATCGTCACATACTATACATTACGTGTAAAATACGCTAAAAAAAAAAAAGTCCGTCGAAAACGCGCAAAGTCGCAGGCGAAAATTTCAAAAATTTCAAAAAAACGGAGCGACGTAATCGCGTTACGATGAAAATCGATTCGGTTACAGGATGAGTTTTTTTCTTTTTCTTCGTATGCCTACTGTTCACACGTCATCGTGGCGACCGATTTCGATTTTAATTGACAAACGTTATTTTCGTTCTGTACGCGACACACAGATTTCGTTCGTTTTTTTACCGACAAGCAGTAGTTTTCTTACATCGAAACGTTTTATAGTTTTTGACGCGCGACAGCTCTGCCCGCCGTACTGTGCAGCAGTGTACGAATCGCGTCGCGATGAAGACGTCGAAAACGATCGTTACGGCGCTAAAAACCAGACGGATGAAAAAAACGGCCCAAAATCGACCTGTCAATTTTTATTATATTGTACCGTAAGATAAACTGCGAAACGAAAAACGCAAAACGTATGTACGGATGTATCGAATATAACACGACGCGTAAATTAATATCGCGTTTGGTATGTAACGAAAATAAATAATGAAAAACAGTTCCGATTGTTTGTGACCGGCGTGAATCGCGTGCGTGTCGACCAGGCGCGTGTAATCAAAATAACCGATGAAAAAAAACAAATTTATATAAAAAAAAAAACGGTCTTCTTTTTTATCATGCGTTATAATAGAAATATCGAACGAAAAAAACTCACGTCACACCGCTCGTAATATTTATAAATACAAACGGGAATGTTCCGTGCGTTTTTTGTCGGGTCGCGTTCGGGTCACGTTCGGCGTCCATTGTCGCGGCGGCCGGAGCCGAGACGGGGCAGCCGCCGCGTCGTCGTCGTCGTCGGCTCGTGCTCCGGCCGGGCGCGTGGAACAAACAAAAAAAAAAACCGTCGTTTTTCCGTCTCGGATTAATTTTTCAATCCAAACTCCCCCGTCAGCGCATGACGTCGTTCTGGTTCTTTTTTGTTTTTTACACACACGTAATATACTATAGTAGTACTTACAAAACCATTTTCGTGTACCGTCCGAACAGCACACACGTAACGTTATCACGATATAAAGCGACGGGGAAAAAAAAAAAAAATAATTAGAAAAAAAAATGTATCCAATAATAATATTTTATATAGTGAAGATAGAGATAGACGTAATCGCGGCCCGCAGGATTCACGACGTAACGAATCGCGGTCTCTTTTTCCCTCTATATATATATGTACGTAATGCGGCGTTGACGTTTTAATCGATAACGAGAAAATAACTGTTTGATTTTTTGTTCGTGTGGAACAGCGAGCCAAAAATAAAAACTACGACGATACAATACGTATTACGGGTTTTCGACTTTTTGAAAAACAACATTGTCGATAATGACTGCGCCTTTTTTTTTTTCTTCATACTCGCAACGGACGGGTTAAAAACACGTTCCGAAGAGACATGACTGATAGAAAACTCTAAAACGCGTAAAAACTGTCGAGCGTGCTCCACTGTACTGCAGGGCAGTAGTAAGCACCGAGCTGAAACTGTTGCGTTACACTAAAAAAAAAGGGGAATTCGACAAATGTTTTTGTACTTTTGAAACTGTTTTTACCGCGACGCGTGCGGGTTGGCTCAGAATCGTATTTTCGCGGGCATTGCTCTCGGGTAATGCGTCGTTCCGAACTACTATACGCATACCCGCCCAACGCGCAGTCGCTACTACCCTATAGACTGATTATTTTTTTTTGATTTTTGCTCTACCCACATGATTATATGAACGTGTTGTTTCTAACCCCAGCAATGTTTTGGTTTGTGCCCGTTTAGGACCAAGTGGAAACGGCAGACGGCCGTCGGCCTGGAACTGTTGGCCGAGGCCGGCAACTACGCGGCGTTCCAGCGGCTGTACGGCGGGCCGCCGTACGGATGTTGGCCGTACCCGGCGGGACCCGGCGCGTCCGGCGCCGCCGGCGGAGGCGGTGGCGGCGCGTCGGGCGCCGGCGGCGCGCCGTCCGCCGCGGACCTGTACTACCGGCAGGCCGCGGTGGCCGCGGCCGCCGTGTCCACGCTGCAGAAGCCGATGGCCTACAGGCTGTACCCCGGCATGGCGGGCGGCGGTCCCGGAGCCGGCCACCACGGCCACCACCAGTTGCCGCAGCAGCCGCCGCCGCCGCCGCCGCCGCCGCTGGCCCTGCCGCTGTACTACGGCGTCCACCACCATCCGGCCGCGATGCCGCCCGCGCCGGGCCGCAGCCCGACGCCCGAGCCGCCGCGGTCCACGTGCAGCGACTCGCCCCGGTCCACGGCGCAGGATCGCAGCCGGCCCGGTTCCGTGGACGCGGACGACGACGCGAAACCTAGGTGGAGATCCTGCGAGTCGCCCGACGTGGACGTTTAACCGTTTTAACAGATCGGTTAGGTCGTGTAATACGACGATAACCCACACACACCAACGCGCACACCCCTAGTCGTCGTTTAATATATAGTCTTACGTAAACATTCAAGGCGGGACTTTTCGTCGGTTGAAAAAACGAAAAGCCAGTTTTTATAAACGTTTAGTTCCGTGAAAATATCAACAGAGCGAAATCTCCTACGCCGACATAAACATTGTGCTCCTTGTTTTTTAGTCTTACTGACACTTTTTTTTTTCCCCTAAAAGAGTTTTTAAACGAAATTTTTGAAAGATCGAAAAAAAAAAATGGGCTTACGAGCTAGTTAACGTAATTACAACTACAACTACAACTTGATATTGCGCGTTTTTTTTTTTTTATATTTCGCATAAACACTCGCGACAAGCGTGAAAACGGCGTGCTTTTAGATTAGACAACCGTCGCGACACATCGTTTACGGCCGTTTTCGTCGTCGAGCGAATCATATTAATATTGTGTTTTTTCGCAATGTTGTTTGTCGACACCGCAGTATGATATTTTTGTACTTTTTTTTTGTTCACGGTTTTTTTTTTTTTTTCACTCGTTCCCCGTCTTTTCGATAAATTTAATATGCCCGTAATGCGCGCGCGCAGTAAATGACTTGAACGCTGGATGACCGACGACGATCGCTCGCTAAATCGTTGTACGATTATCATATGCGACGTATCATATTTTTACCCACATACTGTAAAATATCATCGACGATTGTCGACATCAATGACCAGTAATAACAATATTTATAATATACTGCGAAATGCGGACAGAGTTGTGTGTATAACCGACGACACGCTTTTATAGATTGATGTTGTAAATATTTGTATTATAAACACGTAGCTTTTGTACAGTGACTCACTACCCGGTGTAGTATCAATTTGTTGTAACATTATCGCATCATTCGTGTGTGTGTATAACAATACTATATATATAAACCGTGCAATGTCGTATCATTACGATTATATGATGTTGACTACACTATATTATAGCCGTTAATTATTTGTATTACTATTTTTTAAATATTTAAAAACGTTTTGAACAGTAGCTATATAATACCGTGCGCACGAAAAATACCCGCCGCGTGTTTGTACATACTATAATGATTTTTTGTAATTTATCGACGCAAATTATTATCGTTGTATGTAGTTTTTACCTGTACGCGTTATATCTCGTAATATATGTAGTAGGTACCGCCTACTAATTAGATTCTCGTAAATAAAATAACGTTTTTGACGTGCTTGATCGTGCCAAAAATCGTCGAGTGTAACGTACTCGAAAACTATATTAACGTACGCGTGTGAAATAAGTGTGCGAACGCTTTTATATCGTTAAATTTTATTATAATAATAATAATATGATATACTATACTATACTAAGAATAATTTTTCGAATTCGTTTTAAATGTTTTCGTCTCGTTCGTACAATTACGATTACGTCTCGTTTACGCGCTTAACCGTATAATACATATATGTAGTATCTATAACATACGTACTTATTAATAATTGTAACGATCACGATGATCATTCCCGTGTACATACCTATAATTATTATTATTATTATTATTATTCTATTGTTACGTGTAAAAATTTAAAGTAATAAATTATAATATTATTGTTTAGAGTTTAATCGATGTTTTCCTATAATTTATCGTGTTAGATATCCGATTTCTCGTGGTTTCAGCAAACCTATAAACGTGGTTTTTTATACCTTTTCAAACACGTAACTATTCGAGAATAGTCACGTCATACTTCCCGGAGATCGGCTGCCTGCAAACTTCCACAAAAAAAATTTCTTCGAAAATTATCAAAACGTTAAACTTCCAACGCCAGGAGGGTAAGTCTTAGGTAGGTACGGCCGAATCATAAAACGAATCTTAGACTGTAACAACTCAACACGGCCGGAACAGCTTACAGCTTCATTGATCACCACATACACGACATCAATGTTACGATTATTGTTATTTTTGTAAACAAATTAATAACGAGAACGTATTCAATATAGGCCTACACATGTTCGCATAGTTCACGTTTAACAGTAGTTAATAGTAATTAATAAAACGTATCCGAAAGATCACAATATGTACTATTATGAACCGTCTATAATCGTTTGTTACTCACTATCCGAGGCTTTTGAGAGAGTAAGTAACAATATAAAATTTCGATAAAAACAAGTGTCGGACAAACAATATAAGAGCAAACTATAATACGCGATATAACTGTTTCCCGCGTAAAATATCTGTACGAGTATTATTATAACCGAACAGAGGCGAAAAATCAAAAATATATTTGCATTCGGTTAACTGCGAAAACGCAGAGAAGTGTTAAAAATATTTGGAACATTAATTTGTAGAAAAAAAAAAAAATGAAATTCCAAACCTGTGTAACTTTTTATGTATAGTTAGGCGGTGTTGGAACCGATTCCCGGAACTTTTAAAATAACGTTATTTCAAAACGAAAACCACTCGGTTCAAAGAAAAAATTAAAACTGCAATCGTGAACGTCCTCGAAAATACGTTTCAGTCTCCACAAATATATTATATCGTATAATGTATGAACTAATCTTGAATATTCCCGATCGCAAATAGCTGCTGCAGCATCAACGACGAAAGAATAAAATCTTATCGGAGCTCCAATACGATAATAATAAATTTATGTTTCGCGTAAAGTGAAATCGTCCATAAGACTTTCTCGCGAACGCGCATAACGAAACGAATTATTCCAAAAACGTAAATCGCAACGACACGCGAATACAGAACGAGGTCTTTTTAGTGAAATATACTAAAAATTATAGTAATAATCGAGACGCGAAGGAAACGAAAGTGATACCGGCTAAAATGCGTCGGAAAAATTCGTCTCTAAAAAATCGCCGAACAACGATCCTTTGAGGGACGCATTAATGTTTGGCGAAACTATATCATCTGCGAATCGATATTAGTATTCCTGTCTTTTGTTCTTGCTCGACGTAGACATCGGATATAAAGAGGGTGACGGCGGGCGACCTCGTCTCTCTCCTTTCCGTATATCGGCCGTCCTCGTCGTGGAGTTGATTTTAGTTTCTTGATTTTCGTACATCGAAATCTTATCTATTCTCCAACATTATCCGTCACATAATATCATATTAAACTGAACCGTTTTACGAGGCAAACAATGTGTACGTATAATACGTTTTTGTCGAAAAACAAACACTACGAAATATAATAAACTGTTCTCTGCGTTTCAAAATATAATTTCACGCGTTATAAAACTCAGTAAGAATGACGCTTCTCTGGTTTTCTCGCGAGTCCTCTCAGAATCGTAAATTCGTCGTCTTTTTTTTTTTGACACAGGATAAAAAAATCGTTTTCGTCTTTTGCCCGGTACGTATATAACAACAACGGTCAAGTAAGTCGACACACCCCCGGGTCATGACACGTCTGTATCCACCCTGTACCACCACATTTAATACTATTATAGGAAGATATATACACAGCTATTATGCTATTTTTATTATTTTACACATGCATTAGGCACACTGATGCATACGATTTTCAATTGAACTCGATTCGGACCGGAGTTCCTCCGTATCCGCGAGTCGAACACATGTCGGTCGCGCCGCGTTTCGGTTCATTCGTTTCGCACAATGGCTCGTTTCCCCCAGGTCCTCTCTACACACGCGCGCGTATATATATTATTATATTACGCATTGTACGCAGTTCACCACGTGTTTATCTTAACAACATATATATATTTGAAAACGAACTTAAATATACGTGTAAAATGTACAAAAATTTCGGACGGTTAAATAATTATATCGCATTAATAGCGCGCGCGATTATCGATGTATGTATTGGATTTTTGTAATATTATTGTTACGTTATATTTTCGTGTTGTTATAATATATTGTGTAGAACGCGTTCGCGTCATGTGTGGACCGCGCGGCGATGATAATGCGCATTACGACGGGCGCGAGTGCAGTTCGATCTAAAAAAAAACAAAAAATATTACTCTCAGGATTCGCTCATCGACGCCCGAGCCGAACCTAACCGGGTCTAGAGACTCGAAATTCTGTACGGGGGTGTGTTCCTTGAGAAAGGCATTTACGACCTCTAAGGGGGTGAAAATGGGGCATTTTTTATACGTCGATCGACGCACATACCGCCGGGTCCGGAGACTCGAAATTTAGCACAGAAGTTCCTTATAACATAAGGCGGGCAAACCTCAATAGAATGTTTTTCGAACACCTGAAGGGTTCAAGTATATTGATATATCGATCAACCCCTGTTCAAAATTCGACCTCTAAGGGGGTGAAAATGGGGTTCAAGTATATTGATATATCGATCGACGCACAGCCCGTATACCGCTGGGTCTAGAGACTTGACATTTTGCACACGCAGAGGTTCCTTACACAACGAAGACGAGCGCCGATAAAGGGTTTTTCAAAACTAAACACCTAGCGTTATTTTAACATTCTTTCCTCAAGGTGGTGAAACAGTGTGCATCCGAATTTGTGTCAATTTTTTAAATTTAATTTGGAATCAATCTACTAAGCTTTGACCGACTGAATCCCGGGAAACGTCGCGTCGGGACAGCTAGTCATATACATACAACCATCAAACGCGATTAACGTTTTTTTTTTTTTTTAGATTCTGAGCGTCAGTATTGATTTTACAATGACGTTTGTTTTTTTTTTTCTGTCAACAACTTTTCGAGTAGAAGCAATGCTCTCATTTAAAATCAGTACCTTTGGTCAAAAATTTTGCCAACTTTTTGAGTTAAACCCCCCCCCCCCCAAAAAAAACAAAAACGAAATTGGAAATTTCGTAGAAATTTACGGCGAAAAGTTTGAAACATTAAGATTTGCAGCGATGAAGTTTTCGTTTGGGAGGAATGCTCGGATTTTTAAAATAATTGATTTTTCCGATAAGTTTGTGTTGACTGTGGACTGTGGTGATATTTTGGTCCTAGAATATTTTAAATTGTGTTTAATTTTTGAGAAATGCGCCAAAAACCAAAAACAAATTCAGAACTTTACTGCGAAGATTTGAAATTTTCACGTTTTTTGATGACGTTTTCGTGTAAAGAGAATGCACCGATCTTAACGTTGAATACCGCAAAAAATTGAGTTTTCGGCATTACAGTTTTCACGCGTAATTTAAATTAATATTTTTGTAAACGGTGAAACGATTTTTGGAGTTTTCGGATCATTTTTATTGTTAAATTTAGTTTTTACCAGGACGTATAGGTACTAGATAACTGAGCTCGCTGAGAACCGTTAGTTTTTAAGTATAGGTCGGTAGAAGAGTTTTTCGGTGGGTCTTTGCGCGTTTTTAGCAATGTGCATAACGATAATGGAACATAAACTGTTGGTGTTCGCGTTTATTCAACGTAAATATTCCCCTTCTATATGCGAAACCACAAACCTGATGATTGTACGTAGTTATTTCTTAGCAAAATATTTTTGAAAATATTTTGGCCCATCATTAAAAAATTAATCAAAATTTCAAAAAGAAAAGCCGGGTTCGCTCTAAGTCGTGTGGGTATTTTCACGGAATAGCGACTACGCTTTGGGTGGGTCACCAGTTTGGAAGTTGTGGTTTAAACATATCATTTCATAAATCATTACCTTCGACAAAACGATTCTGAACGAGCTCAGATGGTACGTTCTATACGCCCTGGTAAATTTTTTGAAAATTTCAAAGTTCTATATAACTACGGCTCAAAAATTTTCGAAATCCCTTGAAACTTTTATCAAACTTGTATTTCGCCTATTTTAATATTATGTTAAAGTTTCACCGTGTTCCGATCATCGTTTTGGATGTTATGTTGTATAAATTAAATTTGGAACTAATTTACTAAGCTTCGACCGACTAAATCCCGGGCAACGCCGGGTCGGGACGGCTAGTATACTTATATTATACATATATGGCAAACAGCATTTTGTACGCACTCGCCCGACCCTCCTCGAAAAGCTTTGTAAATCGTAATAATCGAAATATAGTACGAATAAGGGATGATAATTAATAAATGGATCCACCCCCTATTCATTTTAAATGTGTACATAAAGGGCAACTGCCTTACACGAACGCATATATATATATATATATATATAGGTTTCGGCGCCAGTAATAAGTGTACAAGTGCAGTTTATCTGTTTACGAGCCCTCTTTATACTCGTCACGATAATTTTGTTTAACTTCACGTTTTTAAACTTGAACTGCGTATATTAGCACGAGTAATGTATGTATACTCCGCATGTTGTTTGTACTTTGCATATAAAAGTATGTTAATTAAGTAGATAGTTACGGTCGTACAACTGATAGCGATTTTAGGGACACTAATATATTGTGACTACCTGTACCATTATAACAATGTTTCGGATGATTCGCTCACTATTTGGTACCGTTTACCTGCAGCAAAAACTACACATGCAAAATATTTATACATTTGTATTGAACGAAGTAAAATTTGTCTGTTTTTATTTTTTCAGACTCTGATTTTTTATCTGTATACGATGTTTATCTTCATGAATCCCGTTTTGAAACTTCCATCAGTTTTTCTGTTCGTCTTTTGAGTTGTTCTTTGTTTCCCGCCAACGAGACTGCACAATACATCGTCCGCGTAAGCAAAAACAGTCTAATATTTGTCTCTCCTAACCCAACATCTCTATGGTCCATTACTATTTACTTTGCAACTATATTTCTCCACGGCTATAACGAATAAAATAGGAGACTATAGGCACCTTGTCTCAACCCCGGTTGTCACTTGTACTACACTTGGAATCGATTGTTCTACTTTAACAGTGGTACCTACCGCCTCTACCTAACTACGTAGTGCGGATTTTTCTTTTTAGATTCTGAGCGGCTGCGAAGAATGTATTGTTTTTTAAACGATTTCGGGTAAAAGGGACGCTCCGATTTTTACGTAAAGTACCTATGACGAAAGGTTCTGACTCTCTAGTTGTACTTTGTGGGGATTAAAATTCGAAAGTTCAAAATTGAAAAAGTCATAATCAAAAAAGTAGGTCAAATTAGGAAAACGTCGAAATGTTTGAAGTCACTCCGTTCTACTCGAAATTTATACGTGGGGTAATATGAGTTTAATGCTGAATTTTTAATCGATTTCAATCATTTTTGAGGGAGTTATGGAACTTTGAAATTTTTGAATTTGTTAGTTTTTGTTCGCTAAAACTTCTAGTTCTAATGTTTGATTCTAAAAACTTGAATACAATTTAAAAACGATGGTTTCACATATGTGGTTAAAAAAAGTAGAAAATTGGTTCACACGATTTTGGTTTATAGCCGATTTTACGTGGTTATTTCGTCGTTAAACTCGTCATTCCGGGCGACCGCGTATTTCTCACGGGGGGACAAATAATTACGGGGAACGTGTTTTGTACACATCAATTTAGATTTTTTCGAACGTAACATCCAACATAAAGATCGAGCTGAAAATTTTACATAATACTAAAATAGGAAAGATTTGATAAAAGTTTATGTACTGTTAAATTTTGTTTTTATACCAGGACGTATACACTAGACAACTGAGCTCGCTCAGAATCGTATATTTTCGTTAACTGGGGGTTTTTTTTTTTTTTTGTCTTTTCGAACAGAAAAGCCGATCCGTGCACCTGTATAGGTACGAATTCGTAAAACATAATGTTCGTTGTACACCGCCATGATATTGGCTATATTTTTTTGTAGAAAAAAAAAATGAAAAACGAGGCGAAAAGCGGCCTGCAAGCAGTGCGCATAGAAATATATTTATGGAAATGTTCGCCTCGCCCTATTAAAAAAACTGAAATGACGCCCCTGCGCGTACAGTTTGTGAGTGATATTTCACACGCGTATCTATACAGGAGACCGCCCATATTCACTCATCAACGCCCAGACCGAACCGCTAGATACTTGAAATTTCGTACAAATGTTCCTTGAGTAATGTAGAGGCGCGCCAAGAAAGGATTTTTCAAAGTTCGACCCCTAAATGAAAATGGAGGTCTTACGCATCGATCGACGCACAGGCCACGTACCGCTGGGTCTTGAAATTTAGCGCAGAAGTTCCTTAGGCGACAACAAGGTAGGCAAAAAAACGTTTTTCAAAATTCGACCCCTAAAGGGGTGAAAAGGGCTCGAGTATCGATGGCCAAATTAACCACTGCAGGGTGTCTAGAGACTTGAAGCACGCGCAGAGTGGGTTCCTTGTACAACGAAGACGAGAAAGGGTTTTTCACAATTCCAAAGCTTTTTTGAAATTCTTCCCTTGAGCTGGTGAAACAGGGTCGCCAGTCTCGGTCATTTTTTAAATTTTATTCGGAATTTGACCGACCGAATCCCGGGCAACGCCGGGTCGGAACTGGCTGATAACGCCGTTAAAATATTACAACAACGACGTTATAAATATTTAGCGAATAATATATACAAAATGTATATTGGAAATGTTATATTAACGTCGTGTGTATAAACATAGTTTGCGGCCGCGATGAAATATTTATTGATTTCCCGAAGGAGTGCGGCGATTGTACCTAACCTGTCCGCGAGCTTTTGCTTTTTGAACGACGGCCGCGAACAACAATACCGATAGATCGATAGTGTAATAATAATTATCGGTCGCGTTGATTCCGGAAACTCGATGGGAACAAATCGACAGCGAATAATGATAGTTTAACGGACATATACGATATCCATTATGATACGATTTAAATTGTAACGTACGAAGAGGTTTCTCTGTTCGGCTGTATTATTATAATGAGGCCATTGCCTCGCTACCGTTGCAAATGGGCGTTGTCTACAATGCTGTGCTAACGTGTGCTTGTACGGGTCGCGTAAGTATAAAAAACGCATGAAAAGTACGCGTTTCGAACGTTTTTCGATTCCCAGCGTCAGCGCGAGAAACGTATACTGTTTTCGCGATAACGTTTTTTGTTTGTGATCAAAAGTTTTAATAGAATCGATCCGAGACGGTACTTTGATTGCAAGCGTTGTTCGAGATTTTTAGTTAATTTTTTTTTGAGGAAACGGCCGAATTTTCGAAATTGTTCGACGTGAAATGTTTTTCGATTTTTGAAGGGAGTTGGAAAACTATAAAGTTTTTGTTGTTTTTGCCGGCCGTGTGTTTCTTACGCGTCGATTTAATTTTTTTTTTGTCATAACTATTTCAAGAAGAAAAAATGCTCAGATTCCAATGTTTGACCACAAAAGAAAGGTGATCCGAGATGGTACTTTATTTCAAACGTTTTTTTTGATTTTTTTTTCGAGTTATGTGCAAAAAACCGTCAAATTTGTATACGTCATTAAGAAAAGTTTAACGAGTTAATCGAATTCGATCATTTTTGACGGACTCGTGGAAGTTTGATGAAATTTTTTAATTTTACGCAGTTCTGTAAAACCTCTTTTATGTGTTTGAAACTTTAACACGAGTATAAACAACGTGGTTTTACACGCGCGGTTGACGAATTTACGAAATTTTCCGAGGAAAAATAGAAAACGATTATCTGAAACTGCTCCGATCGACTTGAAACGTACGCGTGTCGTTTAGACGGGTTTTACGTGGGTTTTTGAGAGAGTTGTATTCGTACTCCTTAAGGGAGGAACTACGGGAAACGCGCGTTTCGACTTTTTTATTTTCACTTTTTCTAGTAGAAAAACCGCTCCGGTTTTAACGTACGGTGTTTGACGAATTATTGTTCGATTGATGTTTTTACCAGGACGTGTACGAGCCAGACGTTTGTGAGAGCTCGCTCGGAATCGTATTCTCGAAGGCAATGTCGCCGCTTTCAGACACTACTAATTGTGCGCTCGAACCACGAGACTTCTGAACGTGCACCCGGACCGTCGTAAGTCCCGCTACCCGCGACACGGGCCGATCCCGGCATTTTTTTCTAGATCATCAAAAACATTCGATTTCGCCAACGATTAATCATTATCTCGATACGTAAATTGGCGTCCGTTCGCCCGCTCTCGACAATAGTACGGTAACAACAGGAACGTACCTCACATACAGGTGTATTGTTTATCTTTCGGTAAAGAGTTAACGAGATGAGCATGCAAAGACGCGTAAACGTGTGTACATATACGTGTAGCTAGGTACACACGTTGGTTTTATTTTCGCTTCCGTTTTCCGCCGGAAGACGGACAATGGCGGCCGTCATATTATAATCCACACGCGTTGCGCGGGCACTACACGTTTTTAAACGTCGTAAACGCGACGACGTCGAGTGGCGTAAATACATGAAAGGCCTCTTTTACAGGGGGAAAAAATAAAAGTGAAAAATTTAAACCCGCACATACCTGCAGTATAGAAAATAAAACGGTTTGTAATAATGATATATAGTGGCGATTGTTGTTGTTACGACGCTCGCAGAAACCGACGCGTTATTGTACAACACGCGGCAGCCGGCGTTAAAAACCGCACGATTAAATACGTGTGCAATGTGCATGCATCGTTTGTTTGTTTTTTAGCGTATCTAATGGCCATAACGAGACGACGAATAGGTTAAACGCGTTTATAACCGCAGTGTCGTTAAAAAAAACGTATAAATATCACACATTCTTTTACACGTTTAGTACCTGCGCACAACACGTTTTGTAAAAATTAAGCCGTTCCGACGTAAATGTCGATACTCACACAGCTTCTGGCGGCGTCGTGTTTAAATTTTCCCGATTTCTGATGTGGAGTTTTCTCCCGACTGAAGAATTGCCGGTTTCCTCGAGACGGTTCGGCGGCACCCGCGAAAACGGTCGTTGTCATTCCAATTTGATTTCGAGAAAAAAAGCCGTTTTCCGCAGTCGGGTGGATACGTCCGGCGGTTAAGGTCGTTCGCCGCACGTTGGATGCGCCGTTGACGAACCGTTCGATTTTCCGACTGAAAATCGGAGACATTCGAACCGAACGGAAATAAGTTGTTCGGTTCGAAACAAGGAAAAAAAAATTTGAACCCGATTTGTCGGGGAAAAAAAACGACAAAAAGAAACGGAAAAATATGAAATCCTTCTTTGCTGTACGACTTGAAATCGCATTTAAGAGGTAGGGTGTATACTCAATTAAGTATTATGGACGTTTCGTTAAATGCGGTCGTTCATTATATTGTTTTTTTTTTTTCGTTTCGGGTTCGATATTATTAATCGTATTGGACAGCAGCTCGGTTCGGCTTCGGTCGTGACACACCGCCGCCAGACAGCTATTGTGGATTATTATGAACGTTGAAAATCCGCCCTTATTTTCGCGCGCAGAAACGGCGTTTTTTTGTTATTTATGAGATTTTAACGTTAAATTCTATAATATCTTGACGATTATGTACGTACCTGACTTAAATATAGGTTGGTAAAGCTCTTAAGGCCCGATTGCAGGATAAAATTTAGCGCGTGTCTTATAATATTGACGTTGTTAGTCGAAAGATTAGGGGAAAATTTTATACCGGAGGTGGAAACCTTTAACTGGGATCTTTTACTAGAGAGAGCTTGACAGATCACGAATAGATGTCGGAAGTCGAAATATTCTCCACCACAATTGGGTAGGAGGCAATACGTGCTACCGTTAAGTCCCAATTTAAACGAGTTGTGAGGTTGCGACCCGTGCGTAGTCTGGTGAGTTCGGTTATGGTAGAGCGGCTTATCTCAAGAGAACCGTGGTCGGTTAGGTATGTTTTTAAACAACGACCTATAACTAGAAGCATAGGAAGAGAATCCCATTCCGTAGCTCCTGTGTGGATGTGCCACGTTATAGAGACTAAATCCGAACAAGGACACCCGAGTAAGTGTGGTTGGCGGTAGAGCCAGCTAACGGATCTACGTGCATAGACACACCTATATGGGCCCTGGAGCCCGTAGGAACGACCTGCTTTTGAGGGACAGCTCGTATTTTTAGGATTACACTTGGAACACTTGAACGGGTTACCGCTAAGACGCTAGCTTGAGAGACAGTAAGGAAATCTCCGCAGGGGAGAATGCACGAGAGAGCTCGTCAAAGGCGTTAAAGGTCCCGTTTTTGCACAGCGTCAAACCGTTTTTCGCACCGCCGCACGGTTGACCAAACCGTCCGCGGTTTCCGTGCGATCCCCCCGGCAGATCCCGTCGAAATCGATTATTATTATTATATCCCGACGTATTACGTTTTGTGCGCGCGCGATCGGGGCGGAGGGGACCAATGGCGGCGGCGACCGGTCGCGTTTACGGTCACGCCGGACGTCGCGCGCGCGCGTGTAAAACGCGTGAATATGATGTGTTCGTTGATAGAAAAATAGATATAAAAGATAGAAAAACAAAAAATTTTTTTTTAAAAAAAGTATGCCCGCGCGACGTGACGGAGGGAAAAAAATGTAAAAAAAAAAAAAGAACAAATAAACGAAAACAGAAAAACACCACCGCGTCCGTAATTGGATTTAAACGTCATTGTGTCGAGTCATTTCTGACGAGATGAGGTCAGAATCCTCCTCCGTTGTATCGCATTATATTTATACTATACAGACAACACGAATACGTGCGTCGTCCGTCGCGAATGATAGTACTGTGCTGTAATACGTATGCGTGCGTTATACCTATGCCGCGGCGGCGGTATTAATGCGGTTTTTTATTATTTTTTTTTACATTTTATACGTAAAAGTATTTTGAGAGAAAAAAAAAACCGTAATTTTCCAGTATTCGTCGTGTACAAATAGTATTGGTTTATAAATATATTTTTTTTTTACTCTACCAGAGCACCGTAGATAAGATGTCTATTAAAAATGACTTTTTTTTTTCCGCGCGACGACATCAAAGTAGAGCCGTGATGCGTAGTATTTTTTTTTTTCCCCGATTATTTTTACATAATTCGTCGTTTTACTCGTTGACATCGGAACATTTACTTCAGTTCGGTCAACACACTGTCGTATTATTTACATTGATAACAACGGTACAACACGCTTTATACCAATATTCTTCGTAATAAAAATACCTGTTGAAATGATTTTTTTTTTTTCCCCCACGTCGATTTACCGTAAATTTTTGATTGATTCCGTGCGATAATAACGACTTTTCAAGTCTGAACGGTTTTTTTTTACGATACGCACAAATCATCCGCTGAGTGTTTGACTGAAACTGATAAAAAAAAGAAAAAGAAGAAACGCGTGCCAACACCGAATATCGATACGCATTAAGAACACGTTTTAAGCATAAAACATTGTTGACCGCCATGTACGATGCGTCAACACTAATCCAACGATTAGCGAAAATCCGAAAACGGCAAACGAGAGGACTAGGGAACAATAAGTATCCTAGCGATTTTTATGAATAACAGCTGAAACGTAATGTGAATTATGTTACATCGATTGTGTGTTTATACAGTATCGCTGTATCATGCTTTCGTGATTCTGAAATCGCATGGTTAAATTACGTTGCTGATATTCGCAGTAAATGCTGTACATGATCACTATACGTATATTGGTGAAAAAAAAACGTGAACGTTTGAAACGTAGAAAACATACTACATTCTAATTCTAAATAGGTACAACTACATATTATATTTAATTTTTTAATTAGTTATTTTTTAGCGACAAAAACAATTCAATCAGTCAAAATAGTAGGTACGCGACGTGTAGGTAAGTAATCTTCTTTTGGAAATTTGCTCGTTTTAAAAAGATATACGCGAAATAAAATGCAATGGACAAAACTTAAATTTACAATCCCGGTGCAGTGACGAAGCGCAATTGTTGTTTATATTATTTTTACGCATCGTTTTAGAATATGCGTATCTTTCCGGTCAGAAATGCAGACGCACAAAGTCCCGAGCCCCCGGAACAGGTACTAACGATATTGTTACAATAATTGTTAGCGATCGGAAAAACGCTTAAAAAAAGTTGCTCGTCGGACCGGGATTCGAATCCGGAGCAACTTCTTTCGGCCTTTTTCTGATCATAATAAATATTATTAAAAAGCGAAAAACGGTATAGCGCAGATTTTTAGCCGTAACGTCCGATAAATAATGATCAGAACATGTTGTCACACGATATTTATGACATCGATACGAGTGATTTCGAACGCTTTCGAGCCGAGTATAGAAATTTTTGAAATCTTCGAATGATTCCATATAGACAACCGAGCTCGCTCGGGATCGCACTTATTCGCGGGCAA
>CM029359.1:2098889-2136424 GCA_017140985.1 Hormaphis cornu | reverse complement strand
TCGACGGTCCGGAAGTTTTTTTTCGTAATGGCGTAACTTATACATATATACACACATCCGGCGCCCCGAGGTTTGTGTTTTAAAAAAACGAGTGACGCGCGCGGAAAAAAAATGAAAAAAGAAAAATCCGGTAACCGCGCGGTGGACGCTGCGAGTGTGTTCCGCGGCGAGAGACGTAAAATCGACGTCGTGTGCGCAGCGATTTTTGAAAACGTAATTATCATCGAAACACAATTATTACGACGATTACGTCGATTCTCGCACGACTGCTACGATCGACAGCTCCGATTTCGCATTAATAATTCGCAATTTTCAATAAAACTATGTAATACACGAAATACATAAGTGTCGTCTGCACGGCGGGCGTTTGTGGTAATATTCGTGTTAAACGTGAACAACAACAAACGAAAGATACAGATGTGATAAAAGTGATTTGGGAAATTTTTATTGTTAAATTTGTTTTTGCCACGACTAGAGCTCGCTCAGAATCGGATTTTCGAAGGCAATGGTCGCTTTCAGACGATAGTTAATAACGCGTTCAAACCACGACTTCTGAACTATAGCGACCCGCCCAAAGCCTTAGTCGTTGCTCCGTCAAACTATATCCACGCGACCCAGAGTGGTGCCGGCTTTTTTTTTTTAGATTCTGAGCGTCAGCGAATGTATTGTTTTTAAAATGATGTTTTTTTCTTCTAAGTGAACACTTTTTTGGGTTTTAAAAAACTGCTAAGATTTTAATGTAGGATACCTTAGAAGAAAGAGTATTTAATCCTGGATGGAAGCGTTTTTTGAAATTTTGATTATTTTTTAAGTTCTGTGGAAAAAACAATCAAATTTTCGAAATCGTTCGACTTGAAATTTGTGTACGTAACTATAAAAAGTTTGACGAGCTTACGGTTGCGATTTCAATCGATTTTGATCAATTTTAAGGGGGTCACGAAAATTTTTTAATTTTACGGCAGTTATTATTAACCTCTAGTTTTTAGTTTAGGTCTGAGAACTTTAATGCGATCTAAACAAGACCGTTTTACATATGCGGTTAAAAAATTTAGAAAATCGGTTAAAATAATTTTGGTTTTTAAGAGAGTTGAAATTTTGAATTTTACGATTGTTCCATAAAACCTCTAGATTTTACGTCTCGAAACCTCGATACAATCCAAACAAAATAGTTTTACACGTTAAAAATTTTAGAAATACGGTCGACACAATTTCGGTTCGTAGCCGAATGCGCGTTGTTATTTCGTCGTAAAACTCGTCATTCCGGGCGGCCGTGCGTTTCAGGGGAACAAGTAACTACGGGAAACGTGTTTTTTACACATTCGATTTTTTTTTTTATAACGTCCAAAATAAAGATCGGACCGACTCTTACACACTATTTAAAAAATTGGAAACATACAGATTCGATAAAAGTTTTTATTGTAAAAATTTGTTTTTTATACTTTCCCCCCACGCGCGAAAAATAACGATTTTATCATGATTTAGGCTTCGTTCGTGACGTACTTTTCACCGAACAGTTTTTCTCATCCGTTTGTTTCGGCGACTCAATTTCGTATCAAATTCCGTACATAATTTTACAGTTATTGTACGGTTACAAACACCAGCTATCTAATTATTATTTCTCTAACCGCTACAAAATTACCGCCAAATCGAGGGGGCTCTCTTTAGCCCCGTTACTGCTCACGTTAATAATAATTATTATGCAAAACACAGACGGAGAAGCGCGTACACACAACAGGAGTAAATCGACCGCGAGTAACGTATAATATATATATATATTATGATAACACACAGTGTATTATTATCGTATTTATTCGTACGATACGCGAGTACGACAATTCGTAATTTATATGCACGATAAAATGCTGCAGTTTATTGGAGCCGTTGGTACGTTGTAATATTGCGCCAATTACCGATTTACAAACGATATCGCTATTACGTTGCGCTGTTTACATTGTTGTAAAAACGAAAAATGAACAGCACACAATACGCGTACTACTACCGGAGCGCGCGTTTTGGTCGTAATTATTTTATACGTTCGCGCGCGCGCGTGAAGAGCCTAAAAACACCGTATTTTCCGAGCGTAAGCGTGTGTTTTTTCTGTCTTTTCGTATAATAAAACGATTTCGAACTTTTCTAAAACGTTCGCAGAGTGATGATGTACTGTTGAGAAGCTTTCGTTGAAATTTCCCAAACTTTTCGAATTTTACCGCGAAAAAAATGGAGAATTTTACGGAGAAAAATTCGAAAATTTCATTGTTTCTAATAACGTTCTCGGGATTTGAATCTTTTCGCAGAAGGATTGCTCCAATCGTCACGTCGAACACCGCGTAAAAGTCAGGTTTTTTTCACCGTTTCGAGTACTTATCTATTTTTTTTTTCGATTGTGTTTTTCTGAGTGCGCCGAAAGCGACGGGGAAATCCACAAATCCGGCGGCTGTGGTAAACGGCTATCGTCATATTTATTCCGCGTCCAAACTTTTATGCGCCAAATTTTACTCAGTACAATGTAAAAAAGATCGAAAAAAGTTGTTGTTAAGTATAATACACACGTTTTTTTTTTCACGTACGAATTAGTCGCGTGTATTTTTCACCCAGTAGACTTTAGTTTAATGGCTCGCTCGGAATCGTTTTTTTTTTTCGAACGCAACGGTTTATTGATACGGGGAGACAAGCCGCAACTTTGAAACCGAATTTCGGCCAAAGCGTTGTCGCTACTGCGCGCCTTTAGTTTCCGAGCAACAGAATTGAAGTGTTGTATGTACGTTTTTGTTTCGCCTACAGGGAACGTTTAAAATCATGTGACAACGAATAATATTTTTACCGTCGCGCGGTTTGTCTGTTCTCAGAGTAATAAAAAGGACTCTGTTGCGCTCGCAAAACTCGCGAATCGTTTCGACCAAAAAAGAGTCGGTGCCGCGATTGTGGTTCTCTATGCGCGACGTATTTGGCCGATACGTTTTTTTTTTTCGTCACGATCGGAACACGTGCGACGTTTCCGTAGAAACGTTCCGTGACGTGTGGTGTTGTATTAACGCGCGAGTGGAAAAGTGTTGAAAAATGGACGTTCGGAGCGTGAAAAAAAACGAACGAACGCGAGGACGTCGCGTGAAGTTGTGTAATAATAATAATATATTACGTCGCACACGGATCTCGGTACTGTACTCTCGCCGTATACTTACGGTTAATTAACGTGGCAATATCTCACACACTGCATGCAGCACGTCCCAAATAAAAAGAGAAACAGAAATAGGGATCCCTATCTCTATAGTTTTGGCATACTATTTGGGTGGGTTTTCGAATGGGAAAAAAAATGGATTTCCGCCCTGCAAAAACTTGACGTACAGGGGAAAAAATACCTCGGCGGGATATCCTCAACATATCACGGAATGTGTCTTCGCAAACGCGTTTTCAAATTCTTGACGTTCCGCCGGTTGAAGTATTGACGAATGTCGTTTGACGGTTAAACAGGTGGTCGGGTCGATTTTACGGAAACTATGAACCGGAAGAGAGCAGCGTAACGTCAACGTTCGTCGCGTCGGGAAAACGATCTTTGATGACGCGTTAGGTCTTACGAATTTCGATGCAGAAATGAACAAAAAAAAATTCCGTTTGTGCTGCTGCGAAACATGACGTACGAACATGACAAAAAAATGTTTTAGCACGTTTGTGTATAATCGCGGTACGACGTAACGCGAGAAAATCAGCTAACCCCGGATATTTCAGGAACAGTTTTCACCGAAAACCGTATTTCTGGTGCGCGAATTTTCATCGCCGTGCTCGTTTCTTACGGCGAAAACCGGTTGTTGTAGGTCTACGGCATTTCGGCGCGACAACGGAACTCCTTTTCTCCTCCGACCCGACGCGGAAAGAACGACGACGACACGTGACACGTTATCGCGTACGTCGCGAGGGGTGTGCGGTTAAAAACGGAGGTGGCTGTCGCTTGCGCGGTGTCGTCTTTCCCGCGTGTGCGGTTGTTACGCGGTACGTAGTAATAATACCGCTTTATCGTCGTACCCACACGACACGGGGGTGGTTCGGGGCGGTAATTATAATAATATATTAATACGTTGACTTCGAACGACGGTGGTGGACCTCCCTCGTCGACGACGCGCTAACGAATCTACACCCTAACCGCCCGGTTTATATCCCGTAATAATAATAACGTTATTTATGCGCTGGTTTATTCGGGGGGGGTGGGTTTTCTCTTCCGTCTTTTCTCCGTGCGCACGACACGTTTCTGCGGCCACGCCGGCTGCTGAAACGCCGTTCGGATCACGCGTTTTCACGACGTTTTTGTTTTTGAGCCGGTGTCGCCGTGACGTTAGGAGCGCGCGTCAGTTCTCGTCCGCGCGACACGATCGTAACCGGTCGTCCGAAAATCGAAAACGTGTCGCCCAAACTGCCACGAAAAAAATGTTGTTGTGCGACGATTGGGGGCAACACTAGCAAAATTTTTCTGTATGATTTTTTTGTCGATTTCGATTAATTTTTTTTTATCGTAACATCCAAAATAAATATCGGACCAAGCGGACACTCTTCTGCTCGGTTCAAAATCAAGTTTGAGTCGCTTGAAATTGAGGAGTTCTGGACTGCCATGGAAAGTGGTCACGAAAAATTGTCCGTATCGCCATTTTATTGCTATTTGCAACTTCCTACTTGTGTCAAACTGGCTTTTCAGCGTACACAGAGGCCGGAAGAGTCCGACAACTCACTTGTTTTAGTGTACAAAACATATGTCTGCATTATTGTTATTATAGAAAAATTGTATGGGGGTTCCACAAAACGTTTCTGCAAAGGTTCCGCGAGTAAAAGAAGTTGGGGGAAACACTGCTTTCTAGTGTCAAATTTACTTCTTCTTCGTGTATAACGAAACGTAGTTTAGAAAAAAAATCGACAAATAATTTACAACGAAACGCGTAACCTAACCGGCTGTACATTATACAGCGGTTTGACGAAAACGCGCCGCGGATGTGGCGGTCACGGAGGAAGGAAGTGGTTGATCCGTGTAAAGCGAACAGACAGACAGTGGTTAGGTGAAATTCGAACTCTCGAAGTTACCCTCCTCAAAACGCCAGACTTTTAATAATTACCTCCGTGACCGCGGGTCGTTCGGCCGTAATACTGCGCGCATACACGTAATATCATTATTATTATTATTAGGTACCGGCTAATAAATTATTATAAACATTTTGTGATTTTTAGATTCTGAGCGCGTTAGTGGTTTTGCAAAGATGTTTACGCCGTCAACAAAATTTCCACCAGAAAGAGTGCAACGATCTCTTCGTGTGCGTGTACAGTACGTCCTTTTATTTTTAGCAAATCGGATGGTACTTTAGAGAGGTGATTTTTCGATTTTTCTCGATAGTATTTTTTATCGCGACGGAAAAAACCGCGGAAAAACGGCATTTCGTCGATTCTCCATAATTTCGAGGGGAAAAAACATCGAGGGGACTCGACATTTTAGACAATAACGTTTCTTCGTACCGTACGACTTCGTAAAAACGTTCGTTTAATTTCAGGCTATTTACGGCAGTTTTTAGACTTTGAGGTTTTTCATTTCGGGTCGATTTTGCGACTTGACATTTGAACACGACGTCAGTATTACTCTTGCTGTGTACACCGAAAATTTTGAAAATCGCACGATTTTTTGATCCGCCGGTATTGGTTTTAAGATTTTTAACGACGCAATATTAGATTCTGTTAAAATCGCGTACAGTTATTTCTCCGTAATTTCGAATCGTTCCGTTGTCTTTGTGACAAAAATGTATCTTTGTGCTGTAGAGCTGCAAACATTTTTTCAAAAAGTTTCATTCCGTTTTATCGTTAACTTTGGGTGTCACCTGCAGGACTCGAGCTCGTTCAGAATCGTTTTTTCAAAGGCCATCATCATGGCTTTCAGATAACGCGTTTGAACCGCACAACTTCCAAACCAGTGACCCACCCAAAGCGTACAGTCGCTACTCCGTCAAACTGTACTTACCACGCAACTTAGAGTGATCCCGGCTTTTGCGTTTCCGAGGGAATTAATTTTTGAGGTCTTAACCACCTTTCGACGGTTTTCCTTTCGTAAAATAATTACGCCTGAAACAATTTACTATATTGTATAGCATTTCCTAACCAGCGGGCTAAATAACTGTGCAAGGTGAATATAAAATATACTAAACGTACTACTACTAAACGCGATGTTATGAAAAACAACGAAGAAAAAAATTATGCTTAAAAGAGAAATTATCGACGCATTATTTAGCGGTTAGACGGTGACATTTAAACGAGGGTTTATATACAAAGCGGTTGAAAACATCGACGTCTTAGAGTGGTCGATATTCCAATGGCCGTGTACGATATATTATAATAATTGGCGTTCCGAAACAGACTTGGTGTTAACAAATCCAAGATAAAACAAAAATTATCTTTGAACGAACTGGGCGAAAAAAAAGTTTAAATTCAAAACATATACGTGTATATTATACTATAAATATAGGTAAGTGCGGTGACCCGAAAACGAACGTTTAGTGTAAATTTTCGTTTCCCAATTTTGAGTGTTGACTTTTGGGCGTAAATTCGAGTATAAAACAAAAATTTAAAAAACAAGGTAAGGTGAGAAAGTGAATTCTACGAAAGAAAAGAAAAAGAGAGTACACTTTAAAATAGACGGAAATTAGGTTGGACGACGCTTTGGGCGGACAATATCTTTGGGTGGTCATACGATAGTTCCGACGATGTGGTTAGGTTTATTATCTGACGTCAACGATAATTCCATTGCCTTCGAAAAAAACTGTTCTGAGCGAGCTTGGTAATCTAACAAGTCCCGGAGACGAGTCTAATTGTTTGACACTTCGATACTTTCGAACATAAACAAGGCGGTCTCAATTAGTAATCTCGATCGACCCGGCGATGGTTACGATTCAAGTTGATTAATTTTTTTCTTTTTAAAGATTAAATAACGATCTGACGTCGTCGTGCTGGTAATAATTTCGTAACTGCGGCGAATTGGACGTCATTCTTTTCGTTCTAAAAACAGTTTAAACATTATGAAAAGTGATTAACGTAAAACGTGTTTATAAATAGTACATTTCATACGTCGTACATAGCGAAGTAATATTGAGAACGACACGTCTTTACGTATAATTCAGTCGCGGAGCCGGCTGGACGACCATTCCGTTTTGTATTCGATCAATTTATGTCATGAAGTTTCGAAATCGTTTGTCAGATAGTACCGTTCTACAGGTGTTTTTAGGGGAAAGACGAAAATGACGCACGTCTTGAATAAATACAGTTGGTTCGTTTAAAACGCCAGTTTATAATATTGTATACGCAGCACATAATAATTATTATAACTATATAGCGGGGCGATGTTCGTAATCCAGTGAAATTCGATAAAATTTAATTTTTAACCAAATAACCGGTTATTCGGGATCGACTCCGGTGATACTTTTTTTTTCTATCAATATCATTGCTTTTATACAAACGCGTGTGTACTTATTTTAACTCAATACACGCGCGTATTATAAGATCAAGAGCACTGTGCAGTGTGAGAACTCAAATGTTGTTGTTGTTGTTGTTGTACTAATCGAATTCTTTAATGATACACTCGACACACGTATGACGTAAATACCTAACAAAAAATGATAAAACTAATAACATAATATTATGTTAAAATTTAGTATCACGTACGTTTGTCATGTATTATTATAATAGTTGAAATGTTAAGGCGCGGTGCGTATCATATACCGTACGACGGACGTATTGAAAAACGTGTTCTGTTTAGGACGAGTGTCGATACTCACGAAATATTATATTTGCACATTACTGCGGTGTAAAAAAAAAAAAACGAAATCGTTATATTTATACGCCGAATTAGCCTGCAGACCAGAATCATAGTATGGTACAACATATTATTTCTATTGAAAAAATTTAATACGTTTTAGTACCTACATAATTTACGACCGCTCAACTGCGTATCGTTGTAATCGAATAGTCCGTTGTTTTACCCGACTCGTGCACCACAATTTTGTCACATTGCACCACGTTTCGTGATTATTGTCACTTGATATATGTAATATAGTTGCAACGATCTTAGTTTATAGACGCGTCGCGTATGTTGAAAACGTAAAATCGGATAAAAAAATTTAAACGTGCTGTTGTATTACAATATCTCGTTCGAATATCAGCCCGATTTTGCCCGAATTTTTGCAGCTAAACGGCCGGCTGCAGGTAACGTTATGTTTTCTCGACGATAAAACATTTTAATGAGTTTCCAAAACACATACTCATAACACCTCTAAATAGCTTGACCGCGCGAAAAAATTAAAATCGAAACTTCTCTCTTACTGCAGCGTAACATAGGTTAACATACCCGTGATTGTATGAACGTAAGCTGTGTTAAATTTCACGATTTATCATAACGATATTGTGGTAACTACATCATAATAAATTATCGTGTTTATTGATCGTAATATTACATCAAGTGCGTATCAAACCGTATAGTTTGACCACTGCGGTGGTTTTGCCGGGTATTAACGCGTTGCCATAACATAATTGACGTTTACGTCACGCGCAAAATGCGAAAATTGAAATGAAACGTACCGAAAAATAGTTAATTTAATACTTTCGGCTTTTTGAGCGAAACTCATCAAACGAATCGTACACGTTTTTCTTTGTTCTTTCGGAGAAATATCCGCACCCGCTCGAAAAAACAAAAAGACAGATACGCCACCGCGACGGCGGACGGTTTTGGGGTCCGCGGGGAGTCAAAAAACACCGTCCGGCCGTCGATAAATCGATTGCATCTTTTCTACGGAAATCTACCGACAGCGACTATTTCGCTATAGATTTTGACATAGAGCGTTTTACCTAACTGCGGTAAAATCCGTATCAAAACAGACACGTCACGGGCTGCGGAGTTTTTCGAATCTTTCGAGACGAACCGCACACGCGGCTCGGTTAAGCGGTGGAAACGAAAATTTATAATGTTCTACAGGTTTCTACAAAAAAGCGGAAGAAAGACGGGGGAAAAAATACCGTGAAAACCGCAAATAAAACAACCGGAACGGGTTGGTTGATCGACGGAAAACCCACGGACATGTGAAATTGATCATTTTGCGGTCTGCAGCCTGCGTCCGCCATAGTGCACCATTATTATTATTTTAAATCGTGGCGCGCGTTTACGTGCGCCATCATGTGCGAAAAGAAAACAAACGACGACGTTTCGCGGTTAGCACCACGTCTAATCACCGTCGGTATGTAATCGAACCGTAGAGTAACCAATACAGAGAAGCCCGGCACGTTTTCACGAATCGACGCCAGTAGACTCCTTTTTCAGAACTAGTTGCCATTTTAAACCGATTAAAATATTGTAAAACATCAATGTATGATATTACGTTGGTGTAGCTGCAGTGTTTTATCGAAAAAAATGATGTAATGGTTTTTTGGGGATAGGGTCAGTTCTTCCCGGTGATAAGAGAAATGACCGATAATAGAACGAATTTCATCGGCAATAGCCATAACCTCAAAAGAAATTTAAGAATACCGACTTAGTATATTAGATTTTCATTTATATTGACCAAACCGGAATGGACTTGGAAAACAAATGATGTATAAATATGTAACCGAGCAGATACACCGCGTGTTTGGCTCGCTCGGCGCCGTCGCTTTGCTCCGCTAACACACAGTAACCGATTGCATCCGAACACTTTACGCGACTTAACCTAAAAACCTTTTGGGAATTTTCGTTTTTCTAAGTTGGCCATTCTGAATTTGAGTTCTACCCAGATATATATATATATATATTTTTATCAATTCTTATCAACAGGGAAGAACTGCAGCACTATTCCCGGTTTTTTTGCGGTATTTACTCTATGGATTCGCATTTCGCGTAAACACATCCGATAAAATACAGCGACACCAACATATTATAATCTTTAATCTGTGTAAAATGGTAGTTCTGAAAAAGGAGTCGAAATTCCGGCTTCGATTTTGTTGTACAGCAATGACAGGGAACATTACAGCCTGCTCTATGAATCGAACGGATAAAGCCGGTTGTCAGAAAATTGATAAGCAGCCCGGGAGCGGATAAATGTGTTGCCAACTGCTACGAAAAAATATTGTACGATAATTGAGCCCTTACCAACATTCTTCTACATCGCGTAAAGTGTCTCTAAGTTCGGACGCGATTATAGGTTTTAGGCTATTAGGTCAACCGCTATCGGTATATCTTTGATAATAACGACACGGAATATAACCAGAAGGCTCGCATGACGGGAACTCGAAAATTAGTGAAAAATGTTTCTGGATGTCAGTGTAATTCGTGAATAATTAAAAACTCTCTTTCTCAGCTGCTGAAACCGATTCTACACGTTTTCGATGTTATCGTTTTTCCGTGATAATCGATGTGATTATTATCGTACAATAAAATTATGTACAATATTTACTGTAAGCTGTAATACGGTACCACAGGATATTATGCGGTTTATTAGACAGTCAATTATTATCTCTACACTGATGTCCCAACAGGTGTAGCGAATCTATCCCCCTCGTAAGAACCCGTGTGATTCGAGAAAAGCGAGCCTTCTGGTGGTTATTCTGTGACAAAAAGAGCGGCCGATTGTGGTGCGATAGTAGCAGCCGTTCAAACGATTCCCGCGTTTTTTTAAAATTTAAACATTAGGCATAGAAAAGCTGTGGTGTTTTGGATGGTGCGTACGTCTTTTTACTAATTTGATATAAATTAATTAATTACTTATAAATACTAATAAATTAATTATTTGTCCCCCCCCCCGTGAGAAATACACGGCCGCCCGGAATGACGAGTTTTACGACAAAATAACAACGTGAAATCGCCTATGAACCGAAAATTGAGTGAACCGATTATCTAAATTTTTTGACCACATTAGTAAAACTATATTGTTTGGATTGTATTAAAGTTTCGAGGCTTAAACATGCATGAAAAAATTTACCGAAATAAGTTAATAGGTTAATAACAAATAACTAATCAAGTTGAATGTTTAGCTTAACTTTTACTTTTTAACCAGTTAATGCCCCTCCACCTTGGCCTATACGTGGCTGGCTACGCGAGTGCGTTCACAAACAATACAGCGAAATATTCAACTATCGAAAAATTATTTAGGTGCCTATTATACATTATTATTACAATAATTTCACAGTGTGTCGTACGTTTCGTATTGTGTATAGTTTAATTGTAAAAATATGAAAATAATTGTTTACACACGATTACGACGTCATGCAATTTGAACATGTAATACCGCGGTTAGCTACCATACATAGAAAACATTTAAAGTTCTTTAACCCGGTGACTGATGTTGAAACGTACAATACGAAGACGGTGTATAAAAAAAAAAAATAGCAATGACTAACGAGCGTAGTGTATTATTAGTGTACACTATAACAAAGTAATTCGTACAATCAGATTTTTATTAAATATAAGCGGTTGGACGCAAACACGTGCATTACATTGTCGCTGTAAGTGTAACTTGTATTACTCGTTTTATTAAAACAAAAGACCGCGAAAATAAATTTCAAACAAAATCGTATCTCACTCATTTTCGTCGCTAAGTAACGTCATGGATACTCTTAGTTCTTACGGTGGGCCGTCTTATAAACACTTTGCTAGTAACTGGGGCGGCTAAAAAGTAGGTGTCCCTCGATCCAGTCATACCCGGAATCCCATTCACGACTGCAGTAAATTAGGCGAATCGATAGAATGTATGTATATATTACACGATAAGATCGTATATTTTTCGAGCACGATTCGCTCGATTCATCAAACGTTTGAACCGCTGCAGTATATGACGTTTTCCGACGGTCATCGTAAGTGTAAAAATTTATTTAATGTAATAATTACCGAGTGAAATTAAAAAAAAATAATAGTTTTCGACGAATGCTAACAAACAAACATCTGTAGGTTAAAAATGTTATAATTGGCCGATTGAAATTTTAAAATGTGCGAGTTTCAAAAACATCCGACCGAAAGAGCGGTATTTAAAATGGAAGAAGACGTAAAAATTTACGTTTTTTATTTTTAACTTCTCCTACTCTTTAAAGTACCACTTTTAACGCCCTGATATTCGGAAAACCGTTTCTTAGTGAGCATCATAAAACGTAACCACCGATCAAACTTATCATGTCCGTTCAGCGGTACCGGCTGGAGGATTTTTTTTCCAATTTCGCTATAATATCCTTATAGTGGTCGAAATTCCAAATATTTCTTTTCTTAGCGGTTCTCTTCATTCTGAAACACGTTCGACTCGTCGTCCAAGTGAAGAACAACTGAAACACGTTATTCCGTGTGAATCAAAGAAAATGTTTCGACGAAATTTGTGCTTGATACGAAATATTTAAACAACGAATAAAACTTATTGTGTCGCGTACGCACTGCTCTCGGACAATGTTGGCGTCTTGTGAGCGAAGCGTTGATCGTAATAATATAGTGCCTATACGTACGAAACCTTTTCTTCGGAAGAATTTTCGTCGTCGACTTTCGTACAATATTTGTCGCGATGTACGTGCAGTTTAAAACGCGCACAATGGAAATCAATACGAATATTACACGTTGACCTACGTATCATCGTGGTAAATCGATAATACGACGGCAGTAAAGCCGTTTACGATAAAATGTCATTGTGAAATAAAAATACGCCGACTCCTTTTACCGTCGTACAATAAATACTACGTGTAGGTGTACTATTTGTGGGTGCGCACAATCCTTTTCCAGGACGATTTCTTCGTTGTCGCAGAATTCCTATTTAAACGTACTCCGATTCATAAACATTCTACGCGTATTCTATTCTTGTGTACGAGAAAAAAAAAAAATTTTTTTTAAATCACAATACCTCGTACGATACGTTGTTGTAACATAATATCACAAGTCTATCCCCGTAAACACGTCGAGGACACTCGCCCGTTAAAAACCTAAACGGCACAAACGCGAGCGATTATTGTTTGGCGGTGTGCAGCTGATGTTGACAAAAATAATAATAGTCGCGCCGCTGACCGCCGCCACTCGGAACTCGTCGCCAGTAGTGACTCAGCGTATCGTGTAATGATACTGCGGGACCCTGCAGTGATGTTCTGCATCATGTCTCGCCGTAGACACACACTTTATATCCCGAAAGATGTTTTCGGTATTTAATACAGTGTGTCCTGTAACCTGGTTGTAAGCTGGTTAGCTCCGAGGCTGGGCAAGTTAAATGCATCGTTTTTCAACGCATCGAGTTAGTTAAATCGGTTTGGAGAGAGAAAACGTTATACGTTAGTTAGAATTTTCTGATACATGACAAACAAACAAGAGTCGACTGAACAGAAAAAAATTAACATACACACGACAGTTTACGATATATATTTTTGAACTCGCACGGTTTTTTACTCGCGGTATGGCGTTTTCTTCACTTTTTTTTGAAATTTTCCTCTTACTTTGGATACTTTTACAAACTGGTTGACACTTGCGGTCAACGCGTTAAAACGATATTTATCAAGTCGAAACTCGACGTAAAATGTAGTTTTAACTATTTTGACGAGCCTTGTCCGTGTAACAGCTATCGTTGACGATTCGGTCGATCGAAAAAAAAAAATAAAGTCGCACGAAACGAGTATGTAATTTTCGGATTAGATGATATGAAGACTGCCCACTTTATAGACTACCTACTGCACACAGTAAGTACGCACAATTCTTTGGAAACTTTGTGGAGTTTACAACCGCCTAGTCACCCCGTTCGGGGAATGCCATAACTTTTGTATGACTCGAACAGTTACACCATGACTACTTTTTTAAAACTTGAGATCAATTAGCCCGTCGTAATCGTTTTTTCGATGGCACACCGTAATATTGTTGCAGCTTTCGGATAGCGTTACACGTGCGCCGTAAAGTGATGCACTCGCGGTCCCGAAATTGACCTTTTTTTGCTGTACAATTATGCGTTATAAATGCGTTTCGTGAGACGCGCTGTAATACACACAAAACTATTATATTCGCGTCCCCCGCACACACACACCCCCGTTGTCGAAATGATTTCACATCGAAGTAACGAGTTTAACACCTTTTTTTTCGTTTTCGGACACCCGGACAACAACAATATAATCACTGGACACAAGAGGGATCGTTTTTAATGGGGATTCGCCGCGCGGCCCGACCGTCTTCTCAGTGCTCGCACGTTTTCCTCATTTCCAACGAGCACTTTTTTTCTTTTTTACACGTGGGTAGTACATTCGATTGTTTTCACAGACCGTCGTCACGTTGTAGGTGTACTACGGACACAGAAGTGACGCTAGCAGTTATAAAAATTAATGTGATAATTTACTCACTCTTGCCGCGCGTATAATTGTTACGATCGCCACTCTGTCGTCGCTTTACGACGCGTTATTACACGTTGCTGTATACTGCAGCTCTGTGCATTAATATCATAATAACAACACCGCGATAACAGTATAAAATCGCGTGTGCAGCGGTGTTATCGACGATAATTTTCCGTTTATTAAATCGCGCGGCCGAAAAATTTCGTCGGATTTGCTCATTGTAACAACAATAATGTAAAGAACGCGCGAGCGAGTCCGGCCGCCCGGCCCGACGGGGCGCTTCGAACGCCCCGAGCACCCCGAGATTTTACGGCCAGCGAAAACCGGTGCCGCGCACAATCGGATTTCGCCGCCGCGTCGTAGGTGCCCCGAGGCAGCTCGCTAAACAGGGTGTACGCACGTTTCGCCAAAACATATAACCGGCTTAAACGTGGTAATAATAGTAAAATATCCGATTTTCAGAAGATGTGGCAAAACCGACCTAGACGGACGTGCACTGATGAGGAGAGATCTCGGGTCGTCTGCGGTGAGAGGAGGATAGAGGATACTGCGGATAGCGGTCGTGATTAGCGTATAGGACGGGCAGTGGCCGAGCAGCCGAGAGAAAGGCTAAGAAGAAGGAAATGTTATGACTTTTATCTGCGGTTCTGCCGTCTCGAGAAAACGTTTCCGAACGAAAAAAAAGCACCAAGACCGTTACATTTCGCAAACGCGTTTTTGGTCGAAACGTTTCGTTTTTAAATGAAAAACGTCATTTCGTGTTTCCGCGTCGTTTTTCCGGTAAGCACGGAACCGACACAAACGGGTCGAATATTAACGGCAAGACGCAAAGAGGAACACCGCGTTATTTTCCGGACGAATCCAATGATTGAATGTGTTGATAAATGTTTTCAAATATTATCTCGCGAAAACATTGTAACTGACATTATCGCGAGTCGGGATGCTTTTCCGGATATTCATTTATGACGGCCAACTGTTGAGACACCGGACCATGTGCGTCGTAAAACCCATAGTGAAAAAAACGCCTTATAATTTTATAATCTGAGCGTCAGCGAGGAAAGTGTTGTTTCGACGTTTTTTTTTTCTTTTCTGTCAACTACACTTTTCGGGTATGTAGAAGGACTGCTCAGTTTTTTTAAGTCAGCACCTCTACTGATAAAGGCGGTGCTTTGAAGCTTATTTTTTTTAATTTTGTCTACTTTTTGAGCAAAAAGACCAAAACGAAATTGAAAATCTCGGAGGAATTTACCGCGTAAAGTTGGAGATGAAATTTTGGTTTAATACTCCAATTTTTCGAAACGGTGATTTTTCAGATAGGTTTGTCGACTGCGATGATATTTTGGTGCTAGAATTTTTGAAATTTCGCTCACTTTTTGTGCGATACCCCAAAAACAGATTATACCGAGGAAATTTGAAAATCTTACTCCGAACAAACTTGGGGTGACAAATAATCACGGGGAACGCGACTTTTACATCGATTTAAAATGCTTTTTATCGTAACGTGTCCAAAATAACGATCGAACCGAGCTGAAACGTTTGCGTTGTACCAAAACAGGGAAGACGCGGTAAAAGTTTTTGTTGTTACACTTGTTTTTACCACGACGTAATTACACAGGACAATCACTCGGAACCGTATTTTCCAAGGCAATATAACGTTTTTTTAAACCACGACTCCCGTACTAACTAACTACGGTGGCCCACCCAAATACGTATTCGTTACCCCGTCAACACGCGACCCAGAGTGATCCCGACTGGGTTTTTTTTCCTTTTTTTCTTGTTATTTCTCGCGCAATTTTTCGACGTTCCGCACTCACCGAACACCCCGTACAACACACCCAACAACTCGGCAGTGACACGTAATCGTAACGATAATATTCACTCGAGTCGATGCACTCGTATAATATTATTAGCGTTTCGGTACAGTCGGATGGGGGTGAAGCTGACGACGAGACGACGACAATAATTATTTTAGCATTACGACAACATTATAATCGCCCGAAATATGTGCGCCCAATTAGGAGCGGATTTCGGCGGCAGATGTGTTCCGTATAATAGCTATATGTATACAATATTTTTATACACCTCGTGACACACGTGTCGTCGTCCGCGCTAAAATAACATTTATAGGCGTACATTGAATGCGTTTTTGGCTTTAACAATCCATCGGCAGTAATCTGTGCATTATGAACGAACGAAATACGGTGCACAATATGATACGATATAATATGATCGTGACGCGTCGTCGTTCGATTGTACGACGATTCCCCCGGAATTTTTCAATCGCCCGTCGCCTGCCGAATCACTCCTGTCGTTTGAATATCTATCTATAGCCACCTCGAGTGCGTTTTACCGTGTTGGCATTCGTACTGCACTGATGTTTTCTGTTTTTCGTCACTTTTTCCCCCGTGGTCTGATATGAGCGTCACCGGACCGACATAGACCGATAAACTGACATAGTCGCGAACGAGACGAAAAAAAAAAATCCCCGGATTCAAATCTAGGCCGCGTTGGGGGTAGTTTGACGTGCAGGTCACTAGTTTAGGAGGGTTGTGGTCCGAACGCGTGTCGTTTAATATCCGAAAACGGCGATAAATCATTCGAAAATACGATCGTCTAGTATACGTCCTGGTAAACGTCAAATTCAACGATAAAAACCGTCCGAAATTCCGGAAAAAGTATCCACGTGCGAAGAATATTGATTTACGTGACGTGTAAAAACATTTTTTGGACCGATGGGTTATCTCAGTATCAATGTTGCGCAACAGTGTGTATAATAATTTCATTCGCACGACCAAATTACACCGTTTTTCAACACCTACTTTTTCGGTACGCGTTCGGCGTCCCTTTTGGGCGGATTTTTTGAAATTTTTTTCTATCGGACGATTTTGTTTCGCATATTTCAACAACGAATTCGTTACAAATTGTTTTTCCAGAAATAAGTATATGACCATTTTCGCGTCTCTACACAGCGATTATTTTAATACGCGACAGGGCCGCACGCGTGAATATTTTTCCGGTGCAACCAAATATGTTTTTTAAACAATAATCACAACATCATCGCCAATATGAACAGTCGAATATTGGAATGAGACCCCTCAAATTAGATTCCAGAGACCGTTAGAGGTTAATTTGAACGTGAACGTCGGAGCATACCCTTTAAAGAGAAAAAAAATCATCGTAAAAACAATTCGCCGACGCTCGGACTGTACGGTTAGAAAAAGTCGGGAACTCAGACTCCATATACATGTATAGCGGCCGCAAAACAGCTGTTTATAAGAGTATAATCGTGCACAATGTCGTCATAAAGTTTAATTTTTTTTTTTCGTACATAAATTTGTACGAAAATTCGCGCACCGAAGATGTGTTTAACGTCAGCGTTCTGAACAGCGCGAGGAAAAAATAATTTTTAACGAAAAATAAAACAAAATAGCAAAAAGTACCTACGAAATAATCGAACGAAGAAAACAAATATGCGAAACAGACGCGGTCGGGCGACGTACGAAAATCGCGTCGTTTTCTCGTACGTTCCAAACGGTCGCCACGTTTTACTTTTGGGTCAACGGTTTTATTCTCATCTCGGGCCTCCCATACGACTGCGATTGTTCGCGTGATAGCGAAGTCTGTGCAGTTTTGAGCGTTTCGGAGGTCATCACGAAGAGGTTATTCTCGTTGTCCACGACGGACCGTGATTATCGTCCAAAACGCTAAAAAAACCGCTTCTCGATCGCGTCAACGAAAAATCAGCGTGTTTGCCGAACGGAAAAAAAAAGTAAAATCGCGGGCTTTTCAAACCGATCCGTCTGGAACGCTGTCCGTACTTTGCGGACACTACACGGTGTGGACACACTTCCTCCGTCGGCTCTGTCCGTTGACTCGATCGTCGGACGAGAAAAATTCCCAAGACCGTACGCCGCGGTCCGCCGTTTCGCGCGCGCCCGCTGTTTTTTTTGATTTTTTTTAAATTTTTTTTTGCGCCAAACCAATTCGAACACAACAAATATACGATGGAATAATTATCGTCCAAATAGCGTATAAGAAGTACATTATACACGCACATTATTATAATGCGTCGGCTGCGGCGACGTCGTCGAATTTTTTTTTCTTTTCCCAGTCGCCTGTCGCACAATGGTTCGCCGGCACTCGGTGCCGTTCGGACAAATCGTAATAAAAGTAGAACTGTATCGAGTACAGTAGAGTACACGTTCTTTTTTCTCTTTCGTTATTTTCGCGATACTTGGAAATAACGAAATACGTACGCGCGAAACGAATGGCGAAAAACGAGAGCAAACGCCGCGGCGGCGCTGGACGACTGGCGCCAACGGACGCGGCGTATTTGTAAACAACCTATCGACTGTTTGTCGTGCTACAATACTGTTGACGTCTCTGCGCGGTTGAAATATTTAATTTTTATGCGTATGTGTAGTACGAGCGCCGTGACGAGAAAAATCAAAACGAAATTACCAGAAATACCAACGCGATCATGATCGACTTGCGAAATAAAAAAAAATGCCCGTTCTGTCAACAACTCTTCGTTACCCAACCGATTTTCAAAGTCAAGTACCTCTAACGAGACGTCTGTAAGCTCCGGCGCGGTCGAAGCTGTTTTAGGTACTTTTCGAGTGTTACGCGAAAAAAAAAACAGCGAATTAAAAAAAAAACGAATCGCCGGATCGTACTAAATTTATGTTTCCGATGTTTAGAGAAAAACACGTATTTTCTGTATTGAAAGTGGTTTTTTTTTTACCGGGTTAACATAGCATATTTTGTACGTCTGCGTGATTTCCTCAAAACGGTTATTCGCTGAGACGACTTTCACGCCTCGTAAAATTCTCGTTCGATTTCACATTGCGATATTTACCACCACTTTATGCAAAATTTTCGTTTCAAAAAAAGTAACACCCCGAAACAAAATAAAAAACTTGATTTTTAAGTTCATCGCCAACCGTGGACCCGATTTTTGTGATTTTTTTTTTTTGTTTGATACGTCGTATTAGAAGTGGTCCCGTACAAAATTGAAACCGTTTAAGTGCTTTTCGAACGAAAAAAACTGTGACAAACAACTGTTTCGTATGACACGCGTCGGTGTATGAATCGTGCGAGCGCTGAAAGTGAGCGCATCAAACTAAAAATTATGAAATAAAAATAGATTTTAACGAAAATACCGACTTCGGAAAACGAAAATCGCGCTAAAGAGTGTAAAAAAAAAATTTTAAAAATGTTATCACTTTTTTCCCAGTCGGTTTCGCGAGTATGACGTACCTGTTGTGATGAAAAAACCATGTGTCGGAAGACTCCAAAATAGTGATAACGTTCTTTTTTTTCATTTTATTTCATTCTTATAATGTTTGTTTTATTTGATGCGGTACCTACTTCGTACAAACGTTTTTCCTATTTTTTTTTCCCTAGCGCCGGGTACTTGAAATGTATAATTTTAACGTCATTCGGCGTTACTGTAGGATATTATATATTTTACGTGTCACGTGTAAATGGAATTTTTTGGTTTCTTTTTTTAATATACAAACACTACACGTATCGAGCTGTGTTCTTGGCCGTACACACGCGTAGGAAACGCTATAACCACACACAATCATCGAATCCTATCAAAATTCACTTTGTGAACAAACAATATCGATAACGTAAAACGAAAACTTTCGGAGCGTACACATAAAAACACGCGTCGACTCGGCAGCCGCCCCCTGCCTGGTCGTGACTCGACCAGAAACCCCAAATCTCCCGGTTTATCGGCGGCGGCGGCATCGTCTATTAGACCGCATAATGTAATATACTATACGCGATATTATTACGACGGTGCACACGACGGTCACAAAACCGTAATATACGATATTATAATATTGGGTTGTGCTGCGACGAAAAATGAAATAGAAAAAAAAACAGGCTGCGGTGATGACCGATGCTTCTTTACTTACCAACCATCCCGCCCCCGTCTCAAAAGTGTACACAATAATATCCAATAACACGGTCGAGTGTACGCTATCCGCTAGTCCGATAGAGCGATATACGAATCATGCACCTATAGTAGTTTCCTTTCTCTTCGGTTTTGCGTTCCTGTCTCCGTTTCTCTGTCCGAAGAAGAAGAAAAAAACCATCGAAAAAAATACCTACATTTTTTTTTTCTTCTGTCCCACGGCCTATGCTAACACGTGTCTGTAGTTTCGGTTTTGACCGACCGATACTCTAAGTTTAAATTTTTAATATTGTTATAGCGGCGGTATTATCGATACCATTCGTCAGAAAACCCAGTTGACGGTAGGCATTACGTCGAGCAGAGGAATTATTTTAACTTTAAAAATAACGATTAATTTCTTTCACGATGTTCATCGACTAGCTTCAAAATCGGCGTGTATCCGGTGACATATGATGTTATCGCTTTGTGCGAACCACAGATTAGTTTGTGCTGATCGACCGGGCAATATAAACTGTAAAAAACGGTATAAATGTGAGCGTAAATTGTAATACGTATCAAGACGGGCTCCTGTAAAACTGTAGAAAATAAATCAGCTGGACTGTAAACACGAGAGAAAAGTACGTAAAATTGATAGAAATAAAAATCAACGAATTTGCAACAGGCGAAACAGGAAATAAATCACCTAGAACGTTAATACACTGTTAATGGGTTGAATCGTAAAACGCGCGGAAAGTATGTGCAAATAAAATTATTATCGAAATTAAAAATCGTCAACTGTCCGCTTGTTGGGGGCACACGCTCCCTAGGCGCCGTCGTTTCGCTCCGACAACACGATTATACATCCTATAGCTTTTAATATTGCAATACGAACGACCAAGATAGCTGTTATAGATCCACCGTTTTTCGTTTTACCGACACTTAACGGTTTTACTTTCGAGTATTTTTTTTTTTTTGTTCCCGTCGTCTTGCATTCCAGAATCGCGGATCGTATCCCAACAGATACGTTTGTAAGAATAATATTGTCAATATTCAGATTGTTATTTAGGAAGACCGCGGAAAAGACGGAAGGACGGCGTCGAGGAATTATTAGAAGAGTATTAACAACAGGTTAGGCATTAACTGGGAACGTCCGGTTTGATAGAGAACGACGGAAGAAAGTAGTTTTGGCGGCAAAGAGTAATGGCTTGGTGAAGCCTGAAAGGGGAGAAACAAAAGATTCCGTTTAAATAGTGTATCTGGATAACTTCTGGAAATGAACGTTCCTGCGTCTGTTTGTCTAGACACTATTTTGAAGTAACAGCTCTGTAGTGAGGATATTCGCCATGGCTAACTTTCAACACATAGAATCTGAAAAAAAAAAAAGTTAGCTACAAATACGTCATATTTTAAAAATCATAGCTCGCCATACTTTAACATTATACTGCTATTCAATATCCATCAGTTGAGGTGGAACATCGTTCTTTTTTCTTCGCCAAAACGGTTCGATTCACGGCACCCGCGGATAACACAATAGGTTTACGACGGCCCTAAAACTATTCGAAAAAAAAATGATTAAAAATCTCGAAGTTATTTCCAACTATATAGTCCGTACACACGTCATGTCGCTCGATACACAGCCGTCGTCGGGCAATTTTTAAAAATCATACTCTTCTTTTACGTCGTTTAAACATTATAAACCTGGTCGTTGTTGAAAATCGAATGTTTCTTTTAATAATCAAAATTGCAAAAAAAAATAAACCCCTGAGGTCAGTATACATACGGTGAGGTGTAAACTTTCGCTATTGTGCGTTGTAATCGTTTTTCACAAGACGAAAATCAGTTGACCATTGTTCTTAACGTTCGTAAGTACAGAACTGTACGCGATGACTATGGGTACTGGCGGCATTCGATCTATCGGACATTACACTAGTCCGTTAAAACCGCGCGAACCGAGGCAGTTTGTTGATTTATAAAATTAATATTTGACTGTTTAAGCTCGGGCCGTCCTCCCGCATAAAAAACCATACTAGCTCGTAAAAAAAAACAACCCAACCAAAACCTCAAAAAACCTCCACGAAATGCCCTGAAGGTGGTACACACGCACATTATATGTAATAAGTATACCGGTGGCGGCTACTACGGCGTAAAGACGAAAACAATAACGCTATTATTCTTAACCGACATCACGTCGCACAGTGGTGTCCGTACGTACGTATATTTAACCGGTGGCGGTCGGCGTACGATCACAATCGTATTACAAGATACGATGTTATTACGATGAGACTAGTTTTTTTTTTACGGGGGTGCGCCGCAATAGGAATCGACGTTTCGTACGGACAATAATAATATTGTTATTATTATTATTTTTATTATTATTATTTATATTATTATTATTATTATTATTCGACCCGTACGGTCAGTGAGGCCGCCGACACGGAAATTACGCGAGCGCAAGATGATTACGTTATGTCTACAACAGAGCTCGTTCGCCGGGCGCCACCGCCGGGCCGACCGCAAAATCGAATAATCCCGGCGGCATAAAAGCGCGGTAGTCTCGGCAGCTACCGAACAAGTACGCGTAAGTATAGTATCGTGGGTATAAAAAAAAAACGTGCGTGATGGACAAAAAAATACGTTTACATTATGTTTGTGCGGCCGTGTACGGTATCGTTACGAGCGATGTTAATAACGATATTATTACGTGCGATCGCGACGGTTTTCTTCGTTTTTTTCCTTTTCTCGTTTCCCGTCACGGTTCGCCTGCCGTTCGGCTGCCGTGTGGCGAAGCTTTACCGACTCGTTGACAGAGCGTATGCCGCCATCGGGGTAAGAAGAAACGGCGGCGGCGCCGTCGGGACGAGGAGCAGACACAATCAGGGACACGCGCGCGACGAGAGGAGAAACAATCGGAGCCGTTATCGAAGGGTCGAAGGACGACGGAGTTAGACCGGAGATGTGTTCCTACGGGTGCGACGGAGACGAGAACGTTCGGGCTAACCTAACCTAACCGCGCACGACGACTGGAACACACGACGGAATCGACTGGAGAACGTCGCTGACGAAGAAAAGCCGCCGGACAAGAGAGAGAGAACAGACCGAGACACGGTTTTTCTGGCAGAGGAAACCGCCGCAGAGACGGTCAGAGCGCGGTCGTGAACGAGTAGAGAATGGCCGAAAAAGTGTTTGTACTGGGGTAACGTTGGAAAATCGTTGTGTGTCGCAATAGTTTTTTGTGTTAGGGTAAACGGCAGCCCCAGCAGACCCCGAACGGTCCGGAGGAAGGCCGAGAGGAGAAGAAGATGCAGCATCGTAGCGGACAGTGGCGGCGCTAGGCGAAGTGGGCCATTGCCCACGACCTCGCACCTCAAAGGGACTAAACCATAGAAAAATATGGCCAAAAAAGGGCCTCTTTAAGTCTACTTCGCCCACTTTTACCTCGCGCCGCCACTGATAGCGGAAGAAAATGAAAAAGCGACCGCGATTTTCGTATTTTCCGTGCGCCAGCGAGGAATGTATTTTACACGATGATGTTGTTTTGCGTCTGTGCAAACACTTTTTTGGGTGTAAGGAACGCTCCGATTTTTACGTTCGACGCCTGTAACGACGAGAGGTCTTGGCATCCGTCTACAGTCGTTACGTTGAAGGGTGTGAAGTTTGAATAAATTGACAAAGTTATAATCGGTCGACCAAAAAAACGTTACAAAGTCACACGGCAAACGTGTTTTTTTCTATATCGATTTAGTTTTTTTTGGCCCTTCCAAAATAACAGATGGAACTAGCTCTTGCACGATGCTTGGTTTCAAATGATTTCGGATATTTTTCAGCTGGGACTTGAAAATTTTCTTTTTCCATTTTCTTTGTGTCCGATGACGGATTTATCGTCCGCGTCGACCGCGATAATATATGCACGCGCCACACACACGAAATTTCGGTCAATTTACTACACGACACAACAATATACTATTACGCGTATTATTATGTATTCGTATCTATATTATTTATTATTATTGTAGTATTACGCGTTCTAAACAGCTCTTAATAGACGCCGTACACCGTTTGTCGGTACACCGGACAGGAACGGTGAGGTGGCGGCGGCGGTGTCGGGTGTCGGCAGCTCCGCACGCAACCGGCGCCATCCTAATGAGTAAAGCGCCGCATGAGGTGTCGAGAAATAAATCAGTCTCGTCGTCGTCAGCCATCGTTCCCATCGGCCAACTATAAATAATATGTTATGTGTGTGAACGCGTTATATTATTGTATGATATTATCGCGCGTATTATTGTAAATTGGATGTAAAAAAATTCAGCGACGGCCGTGATCGAGTTTTGTAATTAATCGAGTACGATCGTTTCCAGTGATATTATCTCGTTTGTTTTTAAAACGAAACGTGCGTTACATCGAGAACGAATAGAACGGTGTTCGCGGAACATTTAAGAGGTGAATACAATACGTATTTCTCGCCGCCGATCGAAGACCGAGAACGTAGGTTTTATTCGAAAAGTTCCGTCTCGAGCCACCGGTCTCGGCAGCTAATTACCGATTTCGACGGTTCCCATCGTTGGCTAATTATTATTCTGTTATTTTGATCGAGTGAGGACCCACCATCTATCGATTACCCAATGTTTCGATTGATGATGTTCGATGATGCAACTGTAAAATAATAACTGTTTGACACGCAGCGAAATCGTTTTACAGCGGAATGATGTTTGTTTTGACGAAATTTCTACCGGGAATCCGATATCCGCGCGGTAAAAACTGCATTTCGTCGAGACAACGGCGCGTAGTTAATACTATCTCGAATAATCGATTTTAGACTTTACACGTACAACTTCAAAAAAATGTTCGAAAAGTCTCATTTGATTTACGGCCGGCTATATTTATAGCCATTTTTAGATTTTGAGGTTTTTCATTCGTGAACGGGTTTGGGGTTTTCGACTTGAAACATTCGAGCACAACGTCAGACGCGTACGTTACCGACAGTTTTGAAAATCGCAAGATTTTTCGATCCGTCAACGTCGGTTTCAAGATTTTTGACGACATTTCGTATAGTTATTTCTCCGCGATTTCGAAAAAATTCATCTTTGTACTGTACAAACAAATTTTCAAAAACTTTCATTCGATTTTTATTGTTAAATTCGGGCTTCACCGGGACGTTTACTCGATAACCGAGCTCGCTCGGAATCGTTTTTTCGACGGTCCATCGTTGCTTTCAGATATTAAACAACGGAACCACGACTTCCTCCAAACCAGTGACCCACACCCAAAGCGTAGTCGTTACTAGCCGTCAAACTACGCACGCGACCGGCTAGAGCGATCGTAGAAGCGATTGGTTTTTATATACATAGTACAACTAAAGGAATAATTAATATTTCTATAGTAAAGTTGTATCGAAAACCATTTTATGGGAGTTACTTACTTGGAAAATCTGCCTACTCTTTATTGATATGAATACACACGGATAATTTAAAAACAAGATTTATAAACTGTAGGCTCAATGGGTGAATTTTTAGCTAGATTTCTGATACGTCCTCGTGGGTTACCAAAACAGACGATGAAAAACTGCGGAACGATAGATTATAGTGAAAATAATGTGCCTTTGATTCGTATTTTCCGAGGCGATAATCCGCGGTTTAAATCGTCCGAATCAAATAGTGACCCGCATGAGTCTGAGATTCGCGAGAACGTTCTTGTTTGACACGGTGAGCCAACTAACAAATCAACAAAGTGAAAATAGTTCTTTACACGAATTTGAAAATATAACTTTTTATCTGTATTGATATTGTAGGTACCTAACGGTAATAGCCGTGTTATAGGTATTTAGTTAGCCGAGTCGATATGCCCTTCAAAAGTGTAAACGAACTCGGCAATAATCGCTCCGGAAACGGGTTTTTTTATTGTTTTTTTTAATCATTAGGATAACGTTTCGCAAATTCGCACTTTAAAAAACGTGCCGATTCGGGTACATTAGTGCACCTATAACGTTAATTGGCCGTAATACCACAAATCGTATTATTATTGTTTTGTTTTTAATTAAACAGTGTCCGACCTCGACCGGCGCTCACTGTATTGCCCAAATTATACGTATAGTTCTGAATACAAAATGTCTAAATTATTATTTTAAACTAGATGGAAATAGTAATTATACCTCGCGCGTCATGCTATTCCGTTATAGAGTCACAATGTGAGCCGTATATATTGTGTTAGGAGTAATAAATTTTTTCTTTACACATTAGTTCTTTGTAATATGTAATTAATAAAAAAATAAAAAAGAACAAATATAATAGTATAATATACAATGACCTCTGGAAACACGACGAAACGTAGTTTTGTATACGTAATTTTAATTATCGCATCGAAAACTTCAAACGGTTTTACATGAAATCGAGCGTATACTTTTATACGTATTATTATATATATATATTATTATTTTGTAATTAAGAAACAAAAGTTATGAGTTAGTTTTGTCATCAGTTTTCCATACCTCGTTTAAATAGTATTAATAAGTATTGTAATGTATAATAGTATAATATTTAACAACATGTTGTTCCATAACGAACGTAGGTACCATTTACGTTTTGCGCATATCAAACCTGTAAAAACGATAGTATAATATTGAACGAGAGTAATAAATTTTACTTGAAATTTTTCACCGATTTATCTATCACAGTGATATTGATTTCAAAACAAATTTTAAAAAAATATCAAACAAAAATCGCACGCGACAAACGTATTAAAATATGTGTATATATGTAACAATGATGTTTTTCTCTTTTTTTTTTTTTGGTGAACAACTTTAAGGGTATAAGAAATTTAATGCTTCGATTTTTTAAAGTCAGTACCTCTAATCGGAAAGGTCTCTAAACTCTGGTGGTTTTTTGAGGGGTCTCGAATTTAAACGTTCAAAATTGAAAAAGTCACAGTCATAAAACTAAGGAGTTACTTGAATTACGGCAATCGTGTTTTACGGCATATCGATTTAGTTTTTTGACCATAACATCCAAAATTATGATTGGAACAAGCTAAAACTTTTACAAAATATTAAAACAGGTAAGATACGGGTTTGGTGAAAGATTCAAGTGATGTACCAACGCATACATAAGTATTACTATTTAGAAAACAACATAAGAAACTCCATTGAAAATATATTAAAAAACAATATTAATTGTGAACACAGTATTGTATTTAAAAAATATAAATCAACGCTCAGCATGCTAAAATATTTTTTTTTCTTTTTAATTGAACAAAATTTTAAGCATTATACCTAACATATACTACATTAGTCTTAATTAATTACGTTCCAACGTAATATTATTGCAACCGTGGCCTTCGGATGTGAGCTAACCCGTGGTTAATGTTCTAGAAATTTTGAATCCTTTAATAAACGAGTGTTACTAAATTTTTTGTTCACTCAAATATACTCGATTCAGTTTGTACAATTATCGCTTTACTATTACTTACTATCGTCCATTTCATGCATTTTTGTCCGCTTACAGAATAGTGAAAAAAATGTGTATGTTTTTTTTTTTTTGTAAATTTTACAATTCAACTTTCGTATTATATAAAGCGATCACAACTATGTCGTATGACTCAATACATTACATCAGATCAAATAAGTATCCGGCAAAAATTTAGGTTATACTTTGCTGTTTATTTTTCACATTTTTTCGGTTTCTGAGAAAAATTAACGAACTATAAGACATGAAATTTTCGTCCACTGTGTTTTCAGACGATCTCGAAGTTTATAAACATAACCATCGGTGCAGCCACAATTCGCAATCACGGTAAGATAGTTTTTTCGTTGTTTTTGAAATTTACTATAAGCTCGTGTTTTAAAATGTCGTGTTTTAAATGTTTTGCCAAAAATCCTTTAAAACGCTCCCATAATTCCATTACTCATGTTTAAAGTATCTAAACGTTTCTACGCGTTTGTTGAAACACCTATTTAATTGAAAACCACGTGGATGTTTCATTAAATCACCCTCCATTCGTAGATATTGTTTTTCTAAACGACCCGAAACGACCATTCCATCCGTTATTATACTTACCTACACACTCCTGGAAATCAACACCGAGTAAAACGAAACCGAGTTTTAACACGTGTTTTCGACCAAATATACTCAAACGCATATGTTTGTGAGTAAATTCGTTTGGCATATTCGTGTAAAACACGTTTACACGAGACCGAATCGCGTTAGTTTTCTTCAACCCGTTTTACTAGGTACATCAAAAAGATGTACGGAACCGGTTGCGTTCATAAAAACCAATCTAATCCAAAAATGGATCGTAATAAATAATTATTGGTCGGTAAGTAGGTATTTAATACCTCGATGAACGCATAACCTGAAAATAAAACTGTTGCGACGTAGGTATTTTATTATTTTTATTTTTTCAAGTCCAAATCATTGTACCTAATAACGACTGACTGAGAAATTATTAATGTACGACCCGCACATCACATTAAAATGTTATTATACTTATTAGGTATCAGTGGCGTGACTAAGGGTCTTGTGATTGATGCAATATTGAAATAAAACGAACATTTATAATGAATTCTATTAAATTTTTTACATCAGATCTTAAATCTTAATCATTTTTGGACAACACTTTTACCTCGCTGAACGACGGAAGTATTTCATCCACCGCACAAGAGAACTTTTTCTTTATAGGTACATACATAAAAACCGTACAAAAACATTATAAAAATTCTACAATGTCGGAGAACCGATTACACGGTAAATTGAAACAAAAATAAAACTTATTAAAAATTATGTTGTTAATTTGATTCTTGCCTGCTGCCTTTGATAACTATAAGTAATGGAATTGTTTAGCGTCCTAATCAACAATCCCGGGTCACTGGTCCTGGTTTCTACACTGAAAACAGCCACGATTCATATGACAATGATTATCTTTCAAGTTTCAAAAAAAAAACTCGACTTGATGTGTTTTAAATCATGTCAATATAAGGATCTTTTTTCGTGAGATATTTTTCCCGAGTAGAAAGAACGGTCCAATGTTTACACTTTCGTCTTGAGTAATGATCCAAAAATCAAATGATTTCTACGAATCACTTGAAAATAATGTTCTCACATTATTGGAACGGATTAAATTAGAATGTATCACAACAGTTTCGAGAAAGTACGAGCCAAATGTATATGAAAGATTGAAATCCAGAACTTATCATTCCATATATCAATCCGTTGCTAACAAATTTAATATACGTTTGAACAACAAACTATAGTTAGGTACCCACCCCAAAGCTGTGTCCTACTCCAAAATGATGTTGCCACTCTAAGAAACTTCACGAACTTCTCACTCGATCGGTACTAGTGCGCTGTGCTATATGGTAGTTATAATTATTTTTCTGTTAATTTCATATCGAGAAGTGATTACCATAGTAGACAAATTTTATAACGATGTCGGTTTTATATTATACAAAAACAAGTGGTTTTTTTTTCCTCTGTAAAGATTTTGCAACGACATGATTTGTTTGGTATGATAATTTGTATAGTAATATTGAAAATCCGCGTTTCAATCATCTCAGTGCCGTATTTTCTACAATATTTTGCACACCGATTGCGAACCCACGGTTGTCTTATTTTGTTGTTTCATATATATATATATATTGTTAAAAAATCGTAGTAGAGAAACAAAGAAAGTCTAATCAATGCAGTATGTAATACTTGTACTATTGCGTATACATCCTCCTTTGGAAACAGACGTGTTTTCGGCGAGCGCTCGCGTTCGGCTCATAATTGGTATTCATAGATAATGGAAGAAAAAGTTTACTGTTACACAGTATAAATCGGTACCTCTACCGTACATATTTAATACCTAATAATTAATTGAAATCCTTTTCAATCTTTCTATAGACTAGTATTATAGTTCAGTGAACAGCTAGTAGACCTGATCGCATTGTTTTACGAGGCGTATCTACGGTCAACCGTCAGACGATACCGTGGTTACCTATACAGTACCTATTATACTTAAGTAATTTAACCTAAAGGGGCATGAGTGCGGGCTTTTTCCATACGTCCCACCACCCAGACCAGCGAAAAAACCACGGATCATAGACAGGTGTAAAACAATTATTTTTAGATTCTGAGCGAACGTATTGTTCTTACAACGGTGTTAATTTTAATTTTTTTTCATCCTGTGAACACTTCGACGGCCGGAGGGTGCGTCCAATCGAAAAATTGCACAGCGCACAACAAGAGTTTGGAAAGCGGACTCGGAAGATTGAAATTTGTCGTTGTTTTTTGAATTATGTCGAAAAAACCGAAAATTTTTTTTGAAAATGGGGTTCAACATGTTATACATCGATCGGCGCCGTATACCGCCGGGTCTGGAGACTTGAAATCACAGCGATGTTCCTTGTACGACGAGCACCGAGAAAGGGTTTTTCAGAATTCCACCCCCAAAGCTTTTCTTAAAATTCTTCGGTGAAACGGGGTTTCCAAATTTCTATGCAACTCCGGTGCACTCATTTTTAAAATTTGATTCGATTTACTTACTAGCTTCGGCCGACTAAAAATATCCCGGCGGTACAGCTATAACAGCAATAACACGAAACAATCGCGAGCGATTCGTAAACGGATCGGGGAGGATTAATATTTCGTTAGTTCTTTATAATGTCATTATTGTTGTTGTTATTATTGTGCTGCGGTTGTCGCGGTCGTCGTGCGCAGGATGTGAGCTTGGGTTTCCTTCCGGTACCGCGGTGACACACGCCTATAATATTATATATATTATATTTATTATGCGAGCGCGCGTCCCCTTACTCGTCCTGCTCCAGTTTTTCCAAAATCGTACAAAAGACGCGGTTCGGAAAACGCGTCACGGCGCACACTTTAATAGCAGCAGCAGCAGTGTGTCCCAAAATCCCTTCAAACCTCGACAAATCGGACGTCGAAACTTCGGACGACGGCTCGACGGATTCCGGGACGCTTTGTATTGTGGAAAACTAGCCGTCCGGACCCGGCGCCGTTGTCCGGGACTCAGTCGGTCAAAGCACGGTAAATCGATTCCAAATTGAATTTAAAAAGTCACGAGTACCTACACCGAGTCACGCAAATTATTAGGAAACCCTGTGTCACCACCTTAAGGAATGAATTAAAAAAAAAAAAAGCTTCAGGGGTCGAATTTTTAATAACGCTTTCTTCTTTCGCTTTCTTTCTTCTGTCTTCGTTGTACGAGGAACCTCTGCTGTGTGTGCTAAGTTTCATGGTCTCTAGACCCGGCGGTTTGGGCTGTGCGTTGATCGATACACCAATACCTGAACCTTTTCAACCCCTTCAGGGATTAAACATTGAAAAACATTTTTTAGGGGTACCTTGTATAAGGAACTTCTTGTGCTAAATTTCAAGTCTCTAGACACAGCGGTATGAGCTGTGCATCGATCGATGTACGAAATGTTGAACCCCATTTCCACCCCCTTAGAGGTCGAATTTTGAAAAATCCTTTCTCAGTGAGCCGCTACGTTTCTTAAGGTACAAAATTTCAAGTCTCCAGACCCAGCGGTTTGGTCTGAGCGTTGATGAGTGAATAGGGGCGGTCTCCTATATGTGTATAGAATATGTGGATAGATGTTTCGGAAATTCGGTTGGGTAATTGGAAGTTGCGGTTCAAACGCATTACTCAATATCTGAATGCAACGATTCACCTTTGATTTATATAGTAAACAATTTCTTTTAAAATTATTGCTTCTCAATAGCTAATTGTAAGCATTATATCCATAAAACTTAGTAACGCTTTAAACTATACTATTGGTTGATCCTTAAACGTATCACGCTCTTTCACGAATTTTATAATTATTGTTTCCGTTTATGTCGGAGTTTCCTTAAAAGGCAATTTTTTTGGATTCTGAACGTCAGCTGTATGTATTCATTGGTTTTACAATGATTTTTTTTTTTTTTTATATTTCTGTAATCAAAAGTTATAGTAGAAAGACTGCTCCGTTTTTAACGTACCTTAAAAGATAGACAGTTGATCCGAGATGGTACTTTTTTTTAAGAGTTTTTTGAAATCTTCATTATTTTTAAAGTTATGTGGAAAAAACGAAATTCCAGGCTCCGTTCGACTCGATGTCATTAAGAAGGATTTTACGAGTTTACCGCTGAAATTTCAATCGATCATTTTTGAGGGAGTGATGTTTGTTTGAGTGATTTTTGTTATTCCGGGCGGCCATGTATTTCATAACATAAATAACTACGGGAAGCGTGTTTTTTAGATCTTTTTGATCATAAATAAAGATCGGACCTAAAACTTTTACATCATACTAAAATATGACAGATTCGACGAAATTTTTCATCGTTAAATGTGTTTTTACCAGGACGTTTTCAAAATGAAAATTCGTTTTTCCCAAGAAGACTCTCAGTTTTGTCGGACGTTTAAAATCCATTTATTTTGTTACGACTGCAGCAGCCCCCTTGAGTTTAAAGAAAACAAAAAAAAAACCATTCGCTTCGTCGTCACTGCGAGTTCGTTTCTCCCTGGTGGCACGGCCGCGGACTGCACAGAGCACGCGAAGATTTATTCCGCTATCGATTATTTCCACGCCGTGTTTTCGAATCGAAAGTTTTTCCCCCGCATAAATTACCGACGAATTACGGTCGTTTGCCGACGAATACAGCATTTTATTTTATAAACGGGAGTTTTTTTTTTCTCTTTTTCCGAAAACGCCGATGTACACGCTCGCGTTTAATACATACACATTAATGCGTTTATACAGTGGCGGCGTGTACAGAGCACGTGTGTGCGATGTCGACGACCCATTGCACATGGCCTGACTAATTGATGTGCAGCTCTCTTTATCGATTCGGCGAGGGCGACACAATATATTCCGAATTATGTTCCCCTTTTTCGACGGAGTTTAATGAAGTGTTATTACCCTAATTCACACTTATTCCGGCCGCCCGCGGTCCCGATGTACGCGGTGTAGTGTCGAGCTGCAGCGTTGTCGTACAGGGTGTTCGGCGACCCCGCCATCCGCGATCTCGAACTTGGAGGGTATTTGGCTGTCGTTTCGGTCGACAAACTGTCGGAGGAGAGTACACTGCTTTGACGTGTGTTGTTACGTGTTCGCGATCAAAAACTATATCGTACAGCTTATTGTACGATTTAACGGTTATCCTAGCAATATGTACAGTTTCTGCATATGGATCTGTCCACTCTGTCCGACGCCGTTGGCCGCGCCGTGCGAGTTCGTAGATGAGTTTTTCGTAGACAATAGTATCATCGGGTGATGGTTATTGACCCAAAAATATAAAGATTACACTTGCAGTGCGTAAGAATTTGGTTTACTTATATTACACTACACTCGTTCATAGTAATGCGACCACGCTCTGCGCTTTCGATTGCGGTCGGGTTTGTCGTATTCTAAGATAACCCGTAACGAAACGTGATAACGTCAAGCTCTTACCGCGGCCGGGCGAAAAATGAAAATGTTCCGTTATTATTTTTCTACGACGAATCTCGTTATGATTTTGTGATTCGCCGATACTTGTAAAGACGCGTTACGAGAACCGTACGAGACTAATAACGTATGACTTCTTAATTCGCTTTGTGCATATTCGGCCGCCATAAACGAATACAGCCAAAACGTCGCGATCCTTTTACGATTCGGTCGTTACGGTTTTTTCTCAATCTTTTCGACCGTTTTGGACGCGACAACACGAGCTTAAACGGTCAAATTCTTCGGTACACGAGTGCGACACGAAACCGTATTATATTTTTGGTGTCTTTCAGAATAACGACTGTGATTGTAATCCAGTGTTATCCCCCCGAGTCCGACGCGAATCGCTATGGTCGCAAAACAACCAATATATGACCATAAACATTAACACGCCCGTTATAATGTGAAAACACTGCATACAACGTTCGAAATTAAAATCTCCTATATTGTTGTGGTACGACTTGTAAGTTTACAGAAATTACAAATACCGTCTGTGTTGTATAGTTACCGCGCAAATTTTTATGTTTAAAAAAAAATTGTCGTAATAATATCGTACACAGCAAACACGCGTTTTCTGATAAAAACGTGACCTTGTTCGCGCGTGCAAACGAAACATAGCTGATATTGCTAACACGCGCGTTGGCCGCGATGAAAAATTTCTTTGATTCTTTTGTTCCGTACCGGTCGAAATGTAAAAACACGAATTCGCTCTGGTCGAGGACGCACCACGGTAACGGCGGTGGATAACACGATAAAAACACATCGTTTTTACATCAAAACGAGTCGTAAACTACGTAGTACGTATAATTTTCGTTATATTGAAATAATCATCGCGACGTATCGATAAAACAGAACACCCTGTGAACGAGTGTACTCGACAACGATATCGGCCTAAACCACCCTCTTGTTTGCGGTCTCGTTTTATCCGCCGCCGCCCATCGAAATCTGACCGTCGTACAACAACATAATATCGTTATAACATCATTCCGTACGAGTAAATGTTATTATTATTTTTCGAATATTCTATTATTTTCATTTCACTCCGACGGACGTGCCTCCCGGGCGTCTTTACGACAATATTACATTAGCTGGTACGTATAAACGGGCGCACTTTTATCGCGCTGTAATCCTCCTCGGGCGGCGGCGGCGCATCGAACCGGTAATAAATTGTCACCGCCGGGACGCAGAACAATCGCGTTAAATTTACGTGGATTTTTCTCTCTCTCTGAAAATCGCAACTCGTAAAGGAAATTCGCATGCGATTCCCCGCCGTACGTTAATCGACAAACATAATACACGTTATGACAATATTGTATCTTCCGACTATCATAAAACGCGCGCCTTGCTTTTCGACCGTGCACCAGCTCCGACGACGTGTTTGCATAAAACGTATAAATCGCGGATGATTGAATACGGGCATCAATCACACGATTGATAAGCCAAAAAACGAAATATGAATCCGGGCAGAACTCCGATTCGGGATCGTCAACTTCGAAAAACGAAAACTCCCAAAAGGTTTTTAGGTTTAGACCAAGTCGCGTAAAGTGTTCGGACGCAATCGGCTATTATATTGTTAGCCGAGCGAAACACGCGGTATATCTGCTCGGTTACATCATTTGTTTTGGTCTTCTGGTTCGGTAAAAATGAAATTCCGTCGAAGAAGATAATACAATATACCGAGTCGGTATTCTTAAATTTCTTTCGACGTTATGGCTGTCCCCGATGAAATTCGTTCTATTATTTCTCCCGTCACCGGGAAGAACCATCCCGATTAGAGAACGGATCAGTGTTTCAAGAGGATTTTGTGCTGTAGAAAAAAGCTTACGTTGCTTTCCCTCTTAGACCGCAGCTGCCCACAATACAACATGATAAGCGTTGGCCTAACCATACTTTTAATATCTACGTACAATTCACGAAGTATAAGAGTGTATAGACATTCAGGTATTATCCAGTGGAGTCGTCGTATGAAGCAGGAAAACGGGCGAGACCACAGTACGAAAATAAACACTTTTGAGTTGTTATTATTTTCTGTACTTTTCGTTGTAAATATAATTTATAACGCCACAATCGTTAGATTAAATATCAAATAATTTTCTTTCAATAGCTTGACAAAAATTACCGAGCGTACGAAAACAGTCTATGCCGTCGCAAAATATCGTATTTTTTGTGCACGAGATACGGGCGAAAAACGCGGTACAGAAACGTGTGTCGCGCGTTTCAATAATAATACGGCTTGTTTTAGAGCGGATAATGAAAAAATTGTGGAAAACAACATTTTGAAGAGGAGGTCGAGTGGCGGACGCGTTTCGAATTCCGCCAGGAAACCGAACAACGTAACAAATTGTTTGTGGTGAAAACCGTTTGGCGCGGGACAGCTTTTCTCGCGTCGTAAAATCGCGAAAAATTTCGCTACACGGCGAAACTTAATCTGTGAGCGTTTTTAATCTTTCGACTATACGTTTCAACGAGTGTTCGAAGAATACAAATGCGCTAAAAAACACAATCGTTCTGAAAACGCTACGGCGCGGATAACGTTATTCTGCGCGCGTGTCGCGAGATTTTGGTTAATTTTACCTATAGTAGGCGCGAATCGCGAGCGGCGCAGCTTCCACGTGAGAGCTGCAGCAGCAGTTTCCGGACCGTTCAAACGCCTCATCTGCGCGAACGACGGATCTGTTCACGACGATCGCAAAAACACACCACCTGCTGCATCGACAAGATCGTAAAATTAAATAATCCAACACGTGTGTGAAGTTACTTAACGTCTCTCGGCGAGTATCGGAGTCGTTCGCTGGGGTTAAACGGATCGATGTGTTCGGCCGTCATTACTTTTTTCGATTCGTGACGGATCACACGCGTGGATCGACCGCGGCGACGTGGTCACGAGCGCAAAAATTGTTCTGCGGCACACTCCGCGGGAGAATAACGAGGCAGACGTCAAACAAAAAGTATTATACCTCGGTCGCCGTGAAAAAAAAGAAAGAAAACTCAAAAAGATAACGATTTCGTCGTCGCACTTAACAACAACGTTACATTACACTCGCCATTTCTGGCGGTCGTCGTCGGTAATATCACTCGGTCGCTCATTACAGTAACAGATGATTCGATACACTCAACGCACGTAGCAGCACGTAGTCGAAGGAAATTTTAGGCTGATCGCACGTAAACACCGAAAACCGTGTAAGACAATATAATAAAACGCGGTTTCTTCTTTGTCCCCCCGCAATCGCTCTAATCTCCCCCCCGTGATCTTTTGTCCAGACAAGTTTAAAGTGCATCGGTGTCAAACCAACTGTGACGGGGAAAACGCGCGCGTGTGTACCGAACAAAAACGTGGACACAATAATAATAATTTATTGTAAAAAATAGAAAAGAAGTGTATAAAAATACTGAAAAGGCGCGCGCGTCTCGTGATGATTTTTGACGACGCGCGAGCCAGTTTGTTATTGTCGTCGTAACCAGGCCGTCTGTCACGTCCCCTGTAATTGTATCGACGACGACAACCGTCCGTCTCGTCCTACTGCAGTCCTACACGTTTACGGCACGCGTCGAAAACGGCCGACGATTCTCGTCAAAACCATAGATCGTCATCACCGATGTTTAACTCGAATGTTAGTATTAATCGAACGATCAAAACAACAGAAACGTTCGTAGATAGATTTAAGACGACGATCATAACGAAATATGTATAACAAAATAGTTAAAATAAAAGAACGCGCGCGGGACAGAGCGCAGTAAGGAATCGCACGACGAGCAACCGTTATGATACCGCGGGCTGGCGGTGTTATCCGGGGGTGTGCAGTGCGTCGAACATTATGAATTAGCAAAACAATCGCTCGAAACCGAGTTTTCGTATAAAACCTGTGCTCA
>CM029359.1:2074955-2085731 GCA_017140985.1 Hormaphis cornu | reverse complement strand
TGAATAAGTCGAGAACAAAAATAATTAACTTTTTAACTTAAACTTTTTTCCTTTGAACATAATAATAATGTCCAACGCACAAAAACAACACCGTCTACCCGTATATTATTATAATATTATGTACCGCCTACTAAACAGCACAAAAACGCCGTAATTCAACTTTTCTAAATACATAATTCGACGGTGTCTTGTTAAAAGGGCGTTTACCAAATTTTAATTTTTTTCGGGAAACAAAAAAAAAAAGTTATAAAAATCAATTTTTAAGAGATAGTACATTCATTTATACAAAATATCAGATACGGAGCTCAGATCGCTTATCGCACCAACTTAGTTTGTGTTACATTTTTTATATTAGTTTAAAAAAACAATAATGTGATTTACAGGCCATTTTAACAAAATTTAAATTTCTACAAACGCCCATTCGGACGAATCGTAATAATTGGTACGGCCTACGGCTTTTCAACAATTATTTTGTGTAGATTATAATTTTTTTTAAAAAAAAAGAGCGTCTGAATATTTTACATTGAGTATGGTCATCGATTCATAGTTACGCACGGCCTTTTTATCGGCTCACCATACTTTTGATTTTTCTGAATTTTTCGAATAGTCCGTTTTGATTTTCAGCGGCACACGTCCTTTTAACGAAACGCCGCGTCGTATGCGCTTTGCCCGTTCGATATAATTAGATAATGACCAAAGGATGTGTAACGTACACTCAAAGGGGGGTTTTTTTAAATTTTTTTCGTCCACAAAAGAATATACGACATGCGTATAATGTTTGTTTTTCGTATCTCCGGGCTAGGTCATTTTCGCAACTTCCTTCGCAACAACGTATTTGGCGACTAATATTTATTTCGCAGGCTAACAATACAATATTGTCTGTTGTACCTACGTTACAATATAGCCCACTCGGCGTTTAATATCGTATTCAACAAAAGACGTGTGTATATTCTCGGCCAGTGCCGCAGTTATTGAATAATAATAATAATATGACGAATCGTAAATAGCGACAACCTCAAGAACGTTTCAAGGTTTAACCGGCTATTTACGCAGAAGGTTTAACGCGGAGCAAACCGTTTTTTATTTTGTCGCACAGATATTTGTATACAGTGTTTTTGTATTTGTATCCTCTCAACACAAACACCCATGAGATCAACATTGAACCATTTGAAATTGATGCTGGATCGTTTCAAATGCAATTGCTGGATTTAAAAAACAAAGACCTGTGGAGTGACAAGTTCATAGAACTCAAGAGTAAGTTGGAAGAATTGGAGGTTCAGAAATGCATGCACGTCGCACAGAAAAAGTGGACAGCTCTAAAAGAAATGCCGAGAGTAGAGGAATTTATATTCGACGCATGGAATAGTCTTCTAGAATGCTACAGTGAAGTGAAAAAGTTGGCATTTGGAGTGCTTGCAATTTTTGGGTCAACATATTCGTGTGAGCAAGCGTTCTCTTGCATGAATACAATAAAAAATAAAGTAAGAAGCCAACTAACAAATAAAAATCTAGAGTCGTGCTTGAAACTTAAAACAACAAGTTATGAGCCAAATTTAAAAGACCTTTCAAAAGACATGCAAAGCCATTGCTCCCATTGATGTGTTTCTCTATTATTAAAAACTGTTTTTTTTATTATAAATGTATTATATTATAATAATTAATTTTGTTATTATTATGTCTATTAAAATTTAAAAATAAAATTATATTTAAAAAATTACGAACATTTTTAGTGGCTCTTTAAAATCTGAAAAATTTTGTATATTGTAACTTTTGGCTCTTCCATCAAAAAAGATTGCCGACCCCTGGTATACACTATACGACTGGCGTCCGATGAAATGGCAGTTAATCCACTCGATGGTTATTTTAGATTCTGAGCGTGTGCGAAGAACGTATCGTTTTTACGATGATGTTTTTTATTTATTTTTTTTCTCTGTGTTATACAAACCGCCCCGCCATTAACGTATGATACGTTAAAAGATCGATCCGAATGACGGTGGTGAAGTTTATTTTTTTTTTTCGTATACTTTGTAAATTTGTCAAAAACCTCGGAAATCCGATTGCGTGGATTACATAGAAAGTACTAAAAAAATAGTCTCCAATTTCATTTGGTCGTTTTTACGCGAATATCGTACCGCGGTCATTTTCGCTCGCTATTAAACGTTTAAAACGATTTTTTTTTTTTTTTTCAATACCAATTTGGTCCTATTTTTTCGAGTGGCAAATTTCAAAATCGTTGTAATTCGGAACCGCACATAAACCGTCGATATACAGTCACACTCATGTTTTCGGCTCCGTCGAATTTGTTTTTTTACTCAAACGTCGCGTAATCGATCGAGTTAAATCGAATTTCGACAACACTCTATATAGGTTTGTTAGTAGTATTTTATGATGTAGGCAGGCAGACTACAGATCTCGTACATCTCTTTCACTATCGCGGTTCTCGCTCTTCTCCACTCGACCGTGCACACGCAATAATTCGAACGTTATTATATTGTTCGATACGAACATATTAAATTCGTCTATCTACACGCCCGTCATAAAACATCATCATTAGCGCACCTGTGCGCGCGTGATCCGACGGCTCATTGTAACGACACTTCATAATAATACATACCTTGTGGATATTTTTTTCCCATATTTTATTTTTCTTCATCTCTCGCATACCTACATGTGAATGTACACAAAATTAAATTAAATACACCGGACACCCCGCAGAATCCCGTTCGAAGCGATCGCGATATTAACAGATAATGCGGATTGATTACGCCGCCGATGCCACACGGACGCGGCGGTATAAAAGTCTCCGTGATAGCTGTGTTCCAGTTTGCGCGTACAGGATGGTCGGACTTATCGTTGTGATTGATATAGAATATTTTTTCAAACGTTTCTTTTCGCGTTAAACAATTATATTTATACGACAACAGTTGGTCGATGCGAAATGCTCAAGATGGGACGATTTTTCACACGTTTTTAGAACGCGTAGGACCATGAATCGACCGTGAAACACGAAGCGTCGCAACCGTTATTATTGTCTCGTTGAACGCATATTTGATTTTGAGCGTGTCCGTTGAGATAAAATCTAACTCCTCGTGAAGTTGTTAAGTTTCCAAATACCAGACGTATTCGATTTTTGATTTCCGTACAACCGCGTCAAACTGCCGTGACCCATTGCTGCGCCATGTCGCATTGTCATACGTTTTAAGAACGTTTTTCAAAAAATTCTATTTTTTCACAACGAGTGTAAAATGTTGAGATCGTTGCCGCGGCGGGTTCGTTTCCCTCTGAACACATGGCTGTAACCTCTTCTACTGAAGAAGAAGAAAAAATAACCGTGTACTCATCCTATACAACGTGCAGGCAAACAAACGAACAATTATACGCGCACACACAATCGGCGGTATAATGATAATACGAATATGCGATGAGAGCTGACGCGCCTAACCTGCAACAGTGGTCGTTTCAACATTGCCGTTGTTGCCATGATTTCGATTGTACAGCAATATACGAGACCGGCGGAGAGATTAACGTGACTTAAAAATTAAACGTAATAATAATAGAAAAAAAACGCACTTATAATGGACGCGATCGGCCGCGATTAATAACGACGAGCGTAATGCGCGCTGCGTATAATATTGTGTTTTCGGACCGTTCCCATGGCACCATCGGTGTACACTCCTCGTATGATGATAATAATAATATTATGTGATACTCCTCGTCTCCGTCGAATCACCACCCCGTTAGAACGGCTAAAAACGGAAAACGTTGTTTTGGGGTAAAAGCGGCGAATATTTTTTGATTGTTTCAAAAAAAATTTAAAACGGGGAGAAAAAAAAACGCTGTAGGTCGCGTGGGGTTTGACGGACTGTACACGCTTTGGGCGGCTTTGGGTTCGGAAGTCGTGATTTAAAAACGCGTGTTCGAGAGCAACCTTCGAAAATACGATTTTCGTCCGGAACGAGATCGTGAAATCGATCTAAATTCTTTGAATCTATGATTCGGTTTGAAAGAAAAACCACATCCAGCTCTCCGCGGTTAACTGTCGCGTTCACACGGGTAAAAACCAAATCTCACGACGGGCGATCGTCTGCTGCGTTTTCGTGAACGGTTACGTTACGTTGTATATCGTACGATTTATCAGTAACGAGAGTCGATGAAATCCGAGTGGGCCCGGCTGCGTTTCTAGTTAAGTATATTAATATATATGTATATATTATACTGCAGCACTGCGAAAACCAATATTCCGGGAATAATGAGAAACGCGTAACAAAAAACATAAAAAAATCGCTTAAAGTTATATTACGACGCGCCGTGAGAATCGTTATTTTACTGCGATCGAACTAGTAGGAAAAAGAGTCGATCCTTTCAAATCTACTATTCGTTATAGGTGAACACTATCGGTTCGCGAAAATCGATAACCGTCATGGGGGGGGCGAGATCTTGTTATTTGATGCGTCAATGCGAAATGTCACTAGTTTTTTTTTTGGATTTAAAAAGAATATTTATCGTACCTAATAAATTTCATCGGCGTTTTCTTCTTTCGGTAATTTTGTATTGTTTTTTACGTTCAGCGAAGAATGTGCGGTTTTTACAGCGTGGTTTCTTTTTTTTTCCGTGATCACTTTTTCTACTAACGTACGACACCCCAAAACGATAGATAATTCGAGATGGTACTTTATTTGAAGCGTTATTTTTAAATTTCGATTATTTTCGGAGTTATATAAAACACAAAAACGTCAAAATTTTCGAAATCGCTCTTAAAATTCATACACGTTATTCAGAAAGGTTTAACGAGTTTACCGCTAAAATTTCAATCGATTTTCGTCATTTTTAACGCAGTTATGGAACTTTTGAATTTTACCCAGTTATTATTCCGTAAAACCTCTTGTTTTTATGTTCTCGAAACGTTAATACAAAACAAGATTGATTCACGTATGTGGTTAAAAAATTTTAAAAATTGGTCGACGCGATTTCGGTTTATAACCGATTTCACGTTGTTGTTAAACTCGTCATTCCGGGCGGCCGTGCATTTCGGTGAGTTAAATAGTTTGGCCCCCTTCGTTTGAAATAGCTCGCGCCACTGTTTTCGACGTATTTTACAAAATCGTTCTCATCCAAAACCGTCTACAAAATAAAATGAACACATCACTTCGTAGACATAAAAATGTACGAGATTTTCACCATACATTGTATAAAACTATACAAAAAATATCTTAAACAGACTTTTCGATAAAATCTCCGTCGGCGTTCGGTTCGTACGTCTTCTAAACAACGCGTCGTCGAATAAATATTGTAGACACGAGCGAGATTTCGGATCATTCCTTCGAAAAACAAAAAGTTTGTTCACAATTCCAATTATTAGGAGTACAGTCCTAGAGTCGAACGCAAAAAATACTGCGATTCACGGTGCAGGCATCGCGTTAATTATATTTTCGTATCGTAGATTTCCGCGTTTCTTAATAACTCCAAGAGCTAATTTCTTCGATCCAAACACGGAAAATTATGATTTTTTTCCCCACACGGTTTTTTTTTTGTCAAACTGCCGCGCGCCAACAGGTTTTGTGCAGTATACGTAGATACCAACTAAACAATATGTCGATCCACACTGTTTTCCAATCGACACGAAAAAAAAAAAATTAAAATATCCTTCATGATAACTTACTTTACTCTACTCGGATTGACGGTGTTTTTAAAACATTTTTTGCACGTATAGTTTTAATAATAACTGTTAACGTCCTGTTACTGCAGCTCGTGTGTGTGTACAGTGGCGTGCGCAGGGGAGGGAGGTTAGGGGTTATATCCTCCCCGTTGTGATTTTTTTTTTTAGGCAAACTTGTAGATTTATAACGATCTCGTAAGAAAAAAAAAAACCGATCGTAAAATAGGGTAAACATGAAAAAACGCAAATTACAATGAATTTCAGCGGCGTTCTAGATCGTACATATGTACAATCACGCGTAACATCTAAAATTTTCTGTATTTTTAATGTTTCCTATAGTATAGTGCTCTTATTACGCCTTAAAATACGTCTGCTGAACGATATCGGCGCGACTTGAGTCGACCGTTCAGGGCGGCGGAGGGATGTTAAAGCCAGACGGTTTTATGACGAAAAGCTATTTCTTTAAATTAAATTTTCGGGCTGTATGCGTTGTTGTTTTAGGAGGTGTTGGGCTAAGTCTCTCCGATTGTGTACACTTTCCGATTCCGAGTTCGGTGCGGTCGTAAAAAGGTACCTCCATCCATTAAAAAAATGAATCCTTTTTCCCCCGTAACAATTACGTCCTTAGTGAATTTCCGGGCACGACGCTGTGCGGTTATAAGTATGAAGATCACGCGGGCTGTACGGAAGTCGTGTATGCTCGCGACGTAATATTATGTTTTCCATTATAAACACCCTTATTAAAAACAATAGTATTATTGTTTGCGATTCGTACGAAACGTCGCGTTATTTTATCGTCGTATTATATCCGTCAAGCGCGTATAGTTTACACACTATTACTATACGTTACAGTATTATTGTTACAGTAATGCGCGGTCGGGCTAATTTTTTTCCGAATGGGGGCGAAGAAAGGACAAAAAAGAAAGCAACAGTCTGTTGACAAAACACGCCCCGTGCACGCGTACCTACTCATCGTGCCTACGAACTCCCCTGCTTTACCGCGATAACAAACGCGGATCGTGAAGCTCCATACGTGGCTTTCCGTTATTTTTGCTCGGGAAACGAATAATAAAGACCCGGCGAAAAATAAGAATAACCGCACAATACACGTAGTTACTTACCCGGTGTAATTATTATACTACTCGCGCGCACAATCCGAAAACAAACAGCGCACACAAATAACCGCGGCCGGGGGATCCATCGTGGGCGGGTGGGTGCACATAATTACAACACTGCCCCGTGGGTACTTAATGCGTACGCGATATCATTGTTGTTACAGCACGGGTCTTAGAGCATTCACAGAAACTCATAAAGTCCTGGTAGCCGTTTGTTAAATACGGATGTGATAATAAATTGTCAATGGTTTTCGTCGGTAGCGAAAAATCTTAGCAAAAAAACCACCGTAAATTCTCCATCAGCGTATCGTACCCTGTTTTATGCGATGACGTATTGCGAAAACTAACCGTTCGGGAAGGGTTGGTTGGTTTTTTTATTATTTTAACACAAATTATTTTTCCTTATATTAGGAATGCGTGATTATCATTCGTTTGTCCGGAGCAGCGTATTTTATTAGCTACAAACACGCGTATGCTTAAATCACCGGGAAAAATGAGTGTCGGCAGCAGCACCGGATTTACTTGAAAGATCTATAATCCTATAATACGGAATGACAATATTTTATCCACTGGTTCGCGACAGTCAATATGGGACGCGAGAACACTTCGACATCCCCGCGGGTTCGATAAATCGTGAGTTTATATCTTTCGAACGTCTTTCGAACGCCGTCTAAGAGAGAAATAGAACACGGCTGATAGAAACGCAGTGCAGCGTTGGTACACACGTCGTACCCTAGACGGGTATGTTCTTTTCAGAAATCGTCGATTATTTTCTAGGTGGACAAATTTTCTGAAACGAAGAACGCACAAGCGAACGTATCGTGCACAACGGTTTCAAGTCGCTTTTTGTGCGATCGCGCGTAACGCGAAACGGTAATCGGCGAACTTGTGAGAACGTCCGTTAGTCGCGTGAACGTGGAAAGTCTTAGGAGAAAAAAAGAAAAAACTGATGTAAAAATAGAGAGATCTAAATTAAATCCGGTAGAAAAACGCCCTTTCAAATAGCTCGTTTAAAGCGTTATCATAATGGTAGCCGCCTCTACGAGAACATTAAAAAAAATATAGTGACTGCGCACTTATTACGATGCTGTGCGGAATGAATAATACGATATTGTGTCGTGTGCTGGCGCGTTCGTGCGTGACGTAATATTTATTAGCAGCAGTTTTTACTAATTTAATTTGCAAAACATTTTAATAGTTTCACGCTGCCCGAGAAATTATGTCCTACTTAATGTCCAGTTAAACACGCGTTGTTATAAATAGTAAAACGAATTTCGTAATGACGGCTGTGTATACGCCGTGAAATGTAGCAGTAAGAATCATTGCCGTGTCTACAATAATATTATATCGACGACGAGAGCACTTAGAAGGCACTGAAAAGTCGGAATCACTCTGGGTCGCATATACGGGTTGTTCGATGCTGTTTCGAAAGATTCACACAAGAGTCGTATATTAAATCTGTAAGCGATTGCCTACGAAAATAACGATTCTGAGTGAGCAGTGAACACTGTAGTGATACAAATAGAGAAATAAAGATGTAAAGTCACAAATTTTAGTTTATCGATTTACACAACGCGTGAACGTTTCATACCGTTTGGACCGTTATTTAATGCTTTTAGTATCGATTGCACAACGGCTGAGCGTGACTTTATTGTTATCATCAAAACGACACGGTTTTTCAGTACTTTTTTTTGTACAAATCTATTGGGCGGATTTTTTCGAAATTTTTTTTCCACTCATAGAAAATTTTGTTTTACATAACATGTGTAACTATCAAGTCTTAAATAACAAATTAGTGTGAGAATTTTTTTCCGAAAACGGTCGACGACCAATTCTCAAAAATTTTCCAACTTTAAACAACTAAATATGAAAAATTGTGACGACGGATTTTCGAATTTTTTTTAGAAGCACAGAGTATGCATTTACATGTCGGAAACCTTGCGTTACATTTTCAAAATTGTTTGTGAAAAATTGAATTACGAAAAAATGACAATTTTTTGAAAATTTCAAAATTCTATATTTTGCTCAAAATTTTTCCAAACGTCTTGAAATTTGTATCAGACCTGTATCGTACAATCCGATCATTACTGTGGAAGTTATATGGTCAAAAATCACGTAACGCGTCACGTGGAAACCAGTACATTCTTCGTTGCACTCGGAATCAAAAAGTTATTAGAGCACTTGTGGCTTATAGTCGAATTAACGAATCACCCTGTCACAAAAAAATTAACCATTTTATTCGAGTGAACACGTATTTCGATAACGACGTTTCCATCATCAAACACAAACTAAAACGTCGGTCGTCCTTCATTATATCGTATACTTTTGCATAGTACAGTACTAAACGATATCGTTGGCATCGAGATACGTATATTTACTTAAATAAAAGTTAAATTTTTTGTGGCTGGATGATATACGCATAGCTTAGACGGTTTAAAACTTTTAACAAAGTAAAAGTGGGTAATCACTGATACCGGACTCGGCCGCAAAAAAAAAAAAAAAGCCATTATTATTATTATTATAATACTACGAGAATGTGTATACGAATCGCAAAATATTAAATTTAAAAAGAGTTGAACCGTCAGAAATGTATTTCATACGATTACCGACCGCAATAATAAGAGTAAATTACTTTGTGATACACGACGTACTGTTTAACAATACTATCGCAAATACAACGACTTGTTCTATTTTTTATTGATCAATTTTAAAAAATAAATATGTTTTATACTAGTTCCTAATAAAAAATGTACACTCTGTTGTGTGTGTAGTAATTATACACGCTGCCGCAATTTAAAAGTATCCAACCGTCAATGAATAATTAAAAAAGGCGTGTTCGTATACATGAAAACCCACAAAACTGAGTATTATGTTTCACTTGAGAAAAAAAAAAATTCAATAAATAAATAATAATAGACGCTTATTGTATTATTAATTTCTTACAGGGTTTTTTTATTATTTTTTTTTTTTTTTTTCCATTAGACTATCGAGTATCGACCTTAATAATATGCCATGATAAAATAACACACAAATAACATCATAAACATATTATAATACTACAAACTAAACTAAACAATGAAATACGCAACAACATTAATTGTGTAAATGAACGAAATTTTATAAACAATAATATGCGCGTTATTGTGGTCTTACAGTGATTATTATTTTGCTCAGATAAATAGCCAAAAGGGAAATTAAAATAGTTTTTAACTAGCACGATATAAAAGAACGAACGGCTTGCTTATTTTGTACGGTATTTTTTTCAAAACAAATTTAGTAACTTTAAAGTCTATAATATGTAGGTACGTATTATAATAATTATTGTAACCAGCTTATAATGATCAAGTATGGTATGAAACATCGTCGCGTGGCGTTTTTTGTTGTACACGATATGTCGGATTGAACAATGTATTTTATTTGAGTTAAAAAAAAAAAAAGCGATTTTAAAAAACGCGCAAGACTGACCAAAATCACCGCGAGGTGGATCACACTGCAGGAAATATTTTTAACGTTAAACACTTTAATTTTTACGAAAATTTCCAAAATAAAAATACAACAAAACTGTGAAAATTCTTTTTAATGATTAGTAAAGTTCATACTTGAGATGTACTGGCTACTTTATCAATAGTATCGCATCAATAACACATAATTTTCAGCGGCCATCGACGTAATAAATGCTTTTAGTTTACTCTTGAAAAGTCAATTTTTTTACGTATTTTAGTGTTAAAAATGCGCAACCTAAAGGACAGGCCCATTATACATTTTTTAATGTATGAATTATTTTCGAGTTACAGATCAAATAAATAAATATACTGTTTATGTTTTATAAATGATCCGGAATCAAAGCAAATTTTGTGCATCCAGAAATAAAATATATATTTTAAAGGCACGAAAAATAGTTTTTGAAATTTCAACAAATCCATACTACAATAGTTTGCGAATATTTCGAAAGAGGTCAAGAGCTATTTCAAATATTCTTCGGTAAAGAAATGCCGTTATGATTTT
>CM029359.1:2041550-2074555 GCA_017140985.1 Hormaphis cornu | reverse complement strand
AGAGCTATTTCAAATATTCTTCGGTAAAGAAATGCCGTTATGATTTTAGATTATTTTAAGAAATCTGTTTTTAAACGTTTTGCTCTGAATTGAAACTATAGCATTTTTTTATTTTATATAATAATATCATTACGAAAACATTCGTTCTTAACATTCTCGGCGTTCTGAGCGTCCAAAGGTTGCTTATTAACCTCAACAAAATAATAACTTTTCTTATATCAATTAATATGTATAATTCAATTTAAAAACTATTTTTTTTCAACTTGTTCTAATTAATAATTGTCTAAGCTAATAACCTTGTTGTTGAAGCTGTATCACAAAAAAAAAAGAAAAAGGTGTCTAACAATTTACAAGCGATCTTGGCCCATAAATAGAGGTACTTAATACGGTGTAAGTGCCTGACTGTACTATACATACTATACATTTTCAGAAGAAAAGTTTAAACTCGGTTGCGCCGAGTTTTCGCGATGTATTTTGTTCTCGTACAAAATCCTATTCATGAATTTGAAAAACATTTGAATTTATACACGTGAAAACGAGACTGCAGCGTCTTTCATCGAAAACGGACGAGACGATACGTATGGTAAAAATAGATTTATGAACCTATTCATTTTTACCATCGTCGAGTCGTTTTCCAGGCTGCAAGTATAACGTATTGATCGTATACAGTACATATTATTTACCATAGTTAATTACAAATAAAAAATGTAGACCTATTATTGTTTTCGGGCATTATTATCACGTTGTTTCTTCATTGTCAGTAAATATTTATCATATTGTAATACACGATTGCACGATATCCGCGGCACTTCGACCGCAGGGTTTTTCGTTTGTACATAATTCAATTTCATTATACGACCTATTTTTTTTTTCTTTTAATTAATACGGCCGCGTTAGGATTATTGTTGTTTTTTTTTTTTAATTCTTTACAAAATGTCTCAATATATATACATGTCGTGTATGGATAATGCCAAATGAACATATAATATTGAATGTACGTTACGCGTTTATTATACCGCGGCTGCAACTTGTAAGGTTGTAGTTAGTGGCAAATACAATACTGTGTGCTTTAGCCATGAGCCATATACGTTGTGAATCACGCAGAACTCGCAACAAGTAAAATCTAAAAGTAAAAATTATTATACTACGAATGATATCAACAAAGTCGGAATCGACTTTCCGACTTCGATCGGATCGGGATTGCTTGTACTAATTGTTTTTAGCTCGAAGACGGGGTGTAAGAGTGGCGCTAAAAAATGTAACACAATTTTTCATTTCGGCTGATACCGTGACAGAATTTGAAAACGGAGAGAAATATTGTACCAGTTCGTAAGACAATGGAAAGAAAAAAAACCCGATCTGAATGAAGAGGGTTCTGATTTTAAATGTGTTGTCATTTAGTTAAAGGCCAGAAAGCCGTTCTGTTCGTTTGGTTATTTTAAATACATTTTGAAACAACACTTCGTACAATTCTGTAGAGATTTATAGAATGTATTGGAAATTCAATGAGGGAAACATAAATTAGATACCTACGTTTTATTGAAACCTGAGGGTCGGATTGAAAAAAGACGCTGAGAAAGTTTAGTCGATCGGTATGTATTTTACAACACCAACTATACTGTTTTCCCAGTGTATATCAACGAGAATTGTTAAAGGTTCGTAAAATATATAAAGGCAACGATATAACCTGTAAGAGTTTTAAACTAAAAACAAAAAATGTAATACGATCGTTCAGATTCGTTTAAATACATATATATATATATTAAATGCTGTAAAACGCGTTTATGATTTTTATTCAAAGAGACGACGTCAAAACGTTTTGAAAAAGTTATGAAAAATCGGAAAAATTCACCAAACAAAAATTATACGAAATAAACTTTCTCTATCGTTTGAGGATTAACGTTTAACATTTTTACTGTGATCTTAAAAGTATATAGTTCGTTTGGTTGGGTAAGATAAAAAAAAAAAGAAACAAAGAGAAAGTGGATACTATAATATTGCCGCGGTAAAACGAGAGGAAAATTGTTTTTTAAGTAAATCACAAATCAACTTATTCCGTCGAGTTTGTTCCGGCATAACGTTTTGATACTCAACGATCCTACCGTTCAAATTTACCAAAAATAAACACTTTTGATTAGTCCACACAATTTTAATTCATCAAAGTATTTGTTTTTTGTTAATTCGCCATACAATATTGTTAACCGCGTTGTTTTTCCGAACATTTCTTCTGCGGTTTAGATTAATACGTTTTCTGAACGCTGTCAAATTTAAATTTTATAAAATAAGTTTATATCATTTCTCTCAGAAGAACATCGTAGCGATAATAGGAGATTTTAGTTAAGTTTTTTTCCAGAACGTATACTAGAGACAACTGAGCCGGCTCAGAATCGTATTTTCGATGGCAACGATTGTGACCCACCCAAACCGTAGTCGCTACTCCGTCAAACTGCCCACACGACCTATATAGTGATCCCGGCTTTTTTAGATGCTGAGCGTTAGCGAAGAATGTATTGTTTTTTTTTTTCTGTGTACACGTTTTCTAGTAGAAAAGTTGCGCCGATTTAAACGTATGATACCTCAAAAGATAGAAGATCGATCCGAGATGGTACTAGATGGTTAAAGCGTTTTTTGAAACTATTTTTGGAGTTAAGAGCGAAAAACGAAAACGGTCAAATTTTCGAAAGTTCGACATTGAATTCAGATACGTCATTAAAAAGAGCTTACCGCAGAAATTTCTATCGATTTCGATCATTTTTAAGACGGAACTTTGAAATTTTTGAATTCTTTATTTTACGGCAATTCGTATTATTCCACGAAACCTAATCTAATCTTTATGTTCGATTCCCGAAACTTTGTCGTACAATCTAAGCGAGATAGTTTTACGCGCGTGGTTAAGCAATGTAGAAAATCGGTCAACACAATTTTGGTTTAACCTGACCTAACCGATTTCACGTTGTTATTTCGTCCAAAATAAATATCTGAAACTTTTACACAATGTACAACACTAAAACGGGAACGATACGTGCGGGATATAAGTTTTCATCGTTGTATGAAATGTTTTCACAGGGACTATACAGACAAACTGGGCCGGCTCAGAATCGTATTTTCGATGGCGACATCGTCGCTTTCGCATAAAACGATGCGTTTGAAACTGCGGACCACAACTTCTGGACTACTTCTTCTAAACTAACACGACCTGCGCCCAAAGCGTGGTCGCTACCCCGGCTTCTTTAATTCTTTTCTTTTTTTCGTAAACGCGTTTACGGCAATCGCCGCGATTTCGGTCGACCCGAATCGAGAGAGCGCCGCGGAACCGTATGGGAACACGGGTTATTATTACAACGCGAGTCTCGTCCGCGTTTCGTTTATTATTTAAAAGTTATTCGCCGCGATCGCATTAGGCGGAATGACCGGAAGGTTTACGACGTGCGTTGATAATAATCGCGCGAGCACCGACGACGGCGCGGACCTGCACAGCACAATGGAGCTGCCGTCCGGGAAAAAGAAATCATCGTCGTAATAACAATAATAATAACAATATTGTATACGGTTGTAAACGCCGTGCTCGGAAATTATGAATTAAAAAAAAAAAAAGTCAAAAAAAAATCCGACGTTATCCGCGGCGAAGGAGCTGCTGCTGCTGTTGGGATCGATTAAAATGTCGTTAAGTGCAAGATCCGGAGGAGGCTCGGACTGCACTGTAGTTTCGGACCGCGGTGGTCCGATTCATAGGTATGGATATTGTTTTTTACTACGCGCGATAACCGATTAATCATTCCGAATCGGTTTTGTTCTTCTAGCCGGCGATAATTACTAGTGAACCCCATACGGCGTACACCGTACAGGGTGAATTGTTTTCAGACTTTGGAGACGGCGCACTGTAACGAACCGTAAACTACGTATTGGGCTGGCCACGACAACGTGGGATGGATCGTGTGAAAGACGAGATGAAAAAAAGAAGCTGCGGAATCACTATCCGTAGGTAGTTTGACGGTGCAGCGACTGGCTTAGGAGTCGTGGTCTGAACGCTGCACCGTTCGTATGATGTCTGAGAGCGACGACGAATCCGCCGCCTTCGAAGATACGATTCTGAGCCGATTCTTGTTTTCAAGTGAGCGCCCTGGTGAAACCCAAATCCAGCAATAAGCATTGCATTGGAACTTTTTGAAAAACCGTTTGTAGTTTTCGCAGATTTTCGTCCAAAACAATTCCAAGACGGTAGAACTTTCGAAATTACTGATACAGTACAGTTGTACGCGCGATTTCAACGAGACGTCGTCGAAAATCTTAAAACCGACATCGAAAAATTGTGGGGGCTTATCAAAACTGTCGGTGTACGCGGTTACAGTACGGGGCTGATGTTGAGTACGAAATGCAAGTCGGAACGCCCAAAATTGTCCAAATTCGCAAACGGAAAACCTCAAAACTTAAAAACGGCCGTATAAATAGCGTAAACGAAACATTTTGAAAATCGTTTCGAAGTAGTACGTAAACAGATGTTGTCTAAAGTTTCAAGACTCCTCGACGATTATTATCGTCGGCCGTACGCGTTGTCGACAGAATGCGTGTTCTCGGCGGTTTTTTCCGTCGCGTCGTTAAACCGTTGAGAAAATTTGAAAAATCAGACCTCTCTACACCACCCCGGTCTTGATGTATCCGGATTCGCTAAAAGAAGAGGCGCACCGCGCGCAGATAAATCTGTAAAAAACAAAACAAACCTCTCCGTAAGCCTCCTCGCTAATCCAAAATTGGTACCTACCGGTCGCTGTTGAAAATATCATCCTGTACACGCGATCAGCCGCCGCGGGAGATCCACGACGACGACGGCCGGTCATCATCGCACAGTAACGAAAATAATAATAATTGACCTTTTACGAAACATTATCGGAACAACTGTTATGGCCAGGTTGGGTACCACACGGGCGTGGTAATAATTCATGGTTTTAATATGACGTCGGCCGCGCGTTTTACGGTCGCTTCGTCAACGAGCGTTTCCGGTCGCGTTTCGATGACGGACGGACGGCTACCTGTAATCAGTCTCTTGCGCGCGGGTCCGACCGTTGGAATAAAATCGGCGGGCGGTTCAAAAAAAAAACGTCGTCACGAGAAGAGAAATCAGCATCCGCGACGTCGATTTTATGACGAATACGCTATGGGTAGTAAGTAGGAGGAAAGAGACGGAGACGACAGGACCTTCGCCGAGACGTGCGAATCCGATACGATCGACTCGAAAAAAAAATCGTAAGATCGTCGATGAGGGAATGAAAAAGAAAGAAAAAAAATTTCAAAATGCCGGGATAGGTCGCGCGGTGGGTCACTGTTTCGGAAGGTTTGTACGTTGAATCTCCGTAAGCAATTGAAAACGAAAACAACGATTCCGCTGTGATTTCTGCTCAGCGGACTCAAATAGAGAGAGCAGACAAGTGAAGAAACTAGTCGCAAAGTTCGGTACGTTAACTATTTAAATAACGTGTGTGGATTCCAAACCATTATTTGAGGAGTTACGAATTTTTTTTCCAGACGTACGACCAACTTTTGAAAATTTTCCAACTTTAAACGACTAAACACGAGAATTGCGACTACGGGTCTCGAAAACTGTATCTTACTAATTCATTAGCAGTATGTGAAAATTGCAGCCGATTCCGATCGTCATATTGTGGAAGTTACGACCGAAAATCTGTGTCAAAAACACGTTTGCCGTGATTTTTAACGTTTAATTTCTTAATTTTCGTTTAGTTTTTTTCCTGCAACTTTTTAACTCTACGGACGCTTGAGTCCATCAAAGTACCTGCATCCGTGTCCGTGATATCGTTAAGGGTACTGACGTTAAAAATCGGAGCATCGTTGAAGATAAAAAAAAAAGCACACAATATCGTAAAAACCATCAATCAATTTTCAATTCGTTTCACTCGGAATCTAAAAAGTTAATATAATCAAATCAAAGTGACCGCCCGTGACACGAGTGATCGTCCACGCGACGGACAAGACACGCACCGTCGTGTACAGGCGACATATTGCAGGACGAGCGCAGACTCCAACGATTGCATTCTTGGCGGGTAAATCTTACGGACGGACTTTTTTTTTTTAGCCGAAAAAAAAATCCAGAGACGGCGAGATTTCACTCGAAAAAACGTGTGTAGGCAGGAAAAAAAATAAGAATCGCGTGTATAAATTCCAGGTCGTTTGTTAAACAGGTACGTAGTAGTCGAATCCAGAATGTCGTACTTGAGCATCAAATGGGTTTTTCGGCACGATAGTACTCGAATCGAATGAATATTTTTGACGTAGGTCTAATGTTCCGATCAGCAGACACGACCAATCGAGTGAAATAATTACTGACGTTCCGTCTTTTGTCTAAACTGTGATAATACGTATTATCAAAACAGACAACAATTGTACAACCCGAACGTTTTATTTTTATTAGTCACCTGCACTTACTGCTTACGCGGTCCGTATAGTCACGTTTAATTTTAAAAGAAACGGTCTGGAACTCCGGAACAATACGGTCCGGACGACTCGGTGCATTTTTTTTTTTCAAATTTCAACTCGAGAGCCTTTGTGCTCCAACTGTTGAGGTTTACAACATAGTAAGGTCATCTTATTTTCTAGTTTTTATTCTTATATTATACGTCAACTTGTTTACCAATTTCAGTTTCGTTTGTTTTCGCACACAGACACGTCTGGGTAACCAGACTTTTACAATGCATTATTTTTTTATACGGTATTGTTGCGCGAACATTTTCCAAGTTGAAACTGTACGCTTTTGTTCTACGGCGTCATTTGTGACACCGACATTGGGGCCGTTTAGTTTGTTGGTCGCGTATGATAATGATAACGTAAGTACGATCTACGTTTTCGATCGTATTTCGGAGAAAAAAATTCTCGTAAGCTAACGCGAAATCCTGTTTGATATAAAGAGTATAAAGGTACACTCCGGCGGTCAGTTTTTTGCCGGTCCGTATCGCGTGTCCTTCTTTTCTCCTGGTTCGCTGTTTTTTTTCTCTCCTCTCCGAGGGCCGAGACAAGCTTTTGTTTGCTCGCAGAAACGAGTGCGTACGTATATATATACACGTATACTAACGTAATGGCACGAGCCGGCGAAGGGGTAAGTGAATAATCTCGTGGGTGTACGTCGTAACGTTTTGTTTCGAGCGTGTAATTAACGGTGAAAGGCTCAAATCGAATTAGCCATTCGGCCATTTTGTCGGAGCGAGTGGACTCGGACGGGACCTACCGAAGTCTGAGTGTGTGTATCATTCGGGCGTGTGTAACAATTACGTTTCCTTTTAACACGAAGCGTGTGGACGAATCGTGTCTGCACGGACCATATTATGCTGTATTTGAGACGGCAAACCGAAGAGAAAAATTTTTCTTTCAAACAAAAAACACGCCCCGTACCCCGATATCGTACGCGGGTTCGTCGACGTGCGTGAAACCGTGATGCGCTCGTTACATCAAACGACGATCGTACGACGCACACTAAGGGCCGATTTCACCAACTATCGCGGTTAACTAACCTTAATCACGAGATTAATATTGATAACCAGAGATTTCACTAAACCCGGTTAAGCGAAACCGCTGCGTAATCACGATTAACCGCCCAATTTCGTTGTTAATCACGGTTAGAAGTTTCCATATCAGTTGTTTGTCAAATGTTTTTGATTAGCATAAGAAACTCGTTTTAATTTAAAAAAAATTTTATACAAGTCGTAGTGTCATTCTCAGAGATCGAAATATTCAGCTGTGTTGTAGTGTCTCTATCGTGTGCAGTTATTATTTTAAATAAAATGCATCGTGCTAGGCAACGAGTTATTGATACAATTGCTTTTGAAGATGATGATGACGAACATAACGAAGACCACATCATCTTCGCAATTCGTCGTCCTAGATTGATTCGAGAGAGGGCTGAAGACTTTGACAATCTTGACGACATCGATTTTGTCACCAGATAGCAAGTCAACAGTTTTGTCGATCCTAGAGAAAATAGAGGATGCGCTCGAATTTGAAACTGATTGGTTAGTAAACGTGTTGTTGGAAGATACCTGTGCAAAAAATACAGATACTAGTACCAACTTTTTTCTTGTAACCAGTCGATTTTGTAAAACGACGGGATCTCGGTTTTCGATGAACATTTCGCATCCTACTTTTCGGGTCGTCGAAAATGAAAACAATAATTTGTTTGACGTCTGTTTGATCGAAAAATTCGTTCGACGACACTCCAGTCTTAACAACTCTTCTTCGGGGGGGGCAGCCGCATAAAACGTTTCCCCCGGAACCAACCGAACTGCGTCAAAAATAAATACTTTTACCACGAATACGTGGAGGAGGCTAATTCGTTTGTCGAGATGTGTTTGCCGACGGAAACCAGGTTTAGAACAGTCTCGCAAACGGGATCGTTTTTATCGCACTTTGCGTGGCCCGTCCGCGTTGAAAAACATTTCACCGAGCAGCGTCCGGATCTCGGCGGCAGCAGCACGACGTGAGTGTGTCGAAATTCAAAAATTCGCGCGCAATCTCAAAAGTATTCAACGCCAGGTTAGGTTAGGTTAGGTAGCAGCAGAGAGAACGACGTTGAACGCTTTCGGGGAAGAGACGTTTCCGAAAAACAACAAAAATGCCGTTTTTAACCAATTATCGTCGCGCGCGTTCGCGAGGCCCAGTTATTAGCGTGATTTATCGGCCGCCAACTCGGCGTTATCTCTCGGGGGTTCGTTAAAACCGCGTTGTGTACACCGTGCGACTTATTATTATTATTATTAAATACCCCCAACGTTCGAGAAACGAAAAATAAACAAACGGATTTTCTCTAAACGAACGCGTCTAATTAGGCGTTACACCCCGAATACCGTAGGTTACGACTGCGCGACGTTTAACACGTGTCCGGATCGGCGGCTGCGGCGTATAACATTTCACGGCACCCGGTAAATCATCATTTTTTTTGGTATTTTTCCTCTCCGTCGGAATCGACAGCGCTAATACAACTAATGTCCTTGGGCACACACAACACACAGAAACGCTGTGCGAGGCGAGTAATTTAAAACTATTATTGTGTGTATTTTTTTATATACCGTCTAGTGTAACATTGTGTACGTGGGTACCCCCGCGTTTTTCCTTCCCCCCGGGGAAAAACACAATGGAGGAGAGACACATAGCCGTGAAATCGATAGAAGAGAGTTATTATTATTTCATACGTTTATAATGTGAAAGAAAAAAAATCCCCCTGTAATAACGTACGCACGGTGTACGCACGTCGCATGTTTGTGATACGTGTGTGGTGGTGGTGCTCTGCTGTCCAAGAGCCTCCGGACTAATCTAGTTAACAATGGACAGCGCAAAACAACCGAGACTGATACGTATATACACTATTATCGTCGTCGTCATGACCGCCGCGGCATTTTTCACCTCAGTCAACTTCGGGTAAACATTGTTATCGTACTATAGGTTTTGAAGGTCGCGATAAAAATTTATTGTGTTGTACGCCTGCTATGGAGCACACAAACTCGGTGGTGTTTCGAAGCGGCGTAAAAGAATGGGAATTTTTTTTTTTTTAGCGTCGGAATTTATTGTTTTTTCGATTCTCTTTAGCGTACGACACAGCGAAAGGTCTGATGGGATTGAAGCGTTTTTCGACGTATTGATTTTCGAAGCCGAAAAGCGTCGAAACTATCGACTCGAACGTTGAGAAGGGCTTAACGTCGTTTTTAACGGAACCTCACGCAGTAACACCTCGAGTTTTTACTCTTGAGTCTCGAAACTCTGATACGATCTAAACGAGATAGCGTTTTACACACGAAAAACCTAACAAATCGGATTTCACGTTGTCGTTTTGTCGTTCCGGGCGGTCGTGTGTCGCTCGTGTAGAATGGGGGACAAAATATGATTACGTCGATCTAAAACAGAAAAGATTTGATACAAGTTTCGAGTGATTTCGAAAGTCGTCGAACTACGCACAGAACTTTGAAATTCCCGAAACGTTTAACAGGACGCACTCTGGACAACTGAGCTCGCTCAGAATCGTTTTTCCGAAGGAAACGGATGTTAAATAATACCTGTAACCCAACCACAACTTCGAAACCCACCCGAAGCGCTACTCCGTCAAACTACCCGCGCGACCTAGAGTGATCCCGGTTTTTTTTTAAAAATAATTCATATTACACTGTCATAATATTAGTAGTAAGATTTTAAATTGTGTTTCAAAATGTTTGTGTCCAGAGGTGAGTGTGAAACGATTCGGTCATCCGATTTTGGTAAAAAAAGCTTTAATCTTTAAAAAAAAAAAAGAAATTTCCACTATTCGGCACCAATTGCCAATCTGGAAAGGGCTTTCTGGACAAGATCAGAGCAATTTCACTGCCGGAAGAATCAACGAAAAATTCCTTTGTGCGGAGATTAACAACCAAAACCACTCCCTGGCTACGCCACCGGGTGTACCAGCTATTATTTTTACGAATTTGAGTAAACCGTGTCAAAAAAAAAAAATATATATATATATATATATTTACTTACAACCACGGAATAACGCACAAAAATTTCGAAAGTGGACCTACCTATTTTGATTACTAAATGATCCAAAAACACGTCATGCACTTATACGTTTTTCATAACAACACTCGCTGAATATATGGTGAGAAAACAATTTACTGCTCTTTCACCGTGCCGTTAATTTTAAACACACCTATTATTGTATACGTCACGATGTACTTTTGTGCAACGGAATTACAGTATAATTTTTATCCGGTTCATCCGGAATTCTTAAGGTAAAATTGAAATTTCGCCACATTTTCGGAACGGATCTAGTGTGAAAGTAACGTTTTCGATAACACAATATTAACTTATATTAGCGACCCGAGGGAGCGGTGGCATTATGAAACATTTATGTGGGTAAGTTTAGCGAGCAAAGCGATCAAATTTGTTTGTAGTTATTTCAGTAAACGAAGCGTATACCCTAGAAAAAAGTTGCGAAAACATCGCTGGGTATAACGATACGCGGTATTGTGGAATGCGAGGACACGTTATACACCAGCAGCTGTTCTAAATGAGACCGTAATATTATTTTCCGACCTCGATGACTCAGGACTCAGCCTTGAAATGTATTCCATTTGCCTACGAAGTTCTTGTACAGGGCAGGGTAGAATATATCGGTTGTTCACACTTTTCTGCGTTGAAAATACGTTTATTCCGCCAAAATCTATAAAAATATCGCGCGAGAAAAATATTCTGAAAAGGTTTTCTGGTCGTGAATTTTATAGTTTGAGAAATAAAATAGTTTCGTTTTGAACTCCAATCAATAGCGAGTGAATTTTCAATAATCTGCTTAACGAGCACTCCTCTATAGTAGACTACTTTTTCTTCCTAATAAAAAAAAAAAAAATTGTTAAAATCCGTTCGTTGCGGTAACTTATAAGAACGCGTCGTGACGTTTTGATGTCCTATCGCGTAATTTAAAGCCATCCCCGTGTTTTTCTTGAAATGAATATTTAATCTTAAAAATATTATTTTGTTTTCAATCGTTTATACGATTATTAATTTACGACCATCGTTCTCGGAAACTACGGTTTAACGATCACCGAATCGAAATTCTATGAAATTACATTTTACGCTTAAATAATTGTTTTAAAACATTTCGTCCGAACCACATTTACCCGTACTCAAAGCTAAAATCGTGCGAAAGATGTTTTAATTACACTTGAAGTTAGCCAAACTGGTGAGTATTTAGAAAATTACCGAATACTCTCCATATCTGAGAATAATCTCCGGAAAATATGGTGTTACCGTAATTTTACATCACTATAGTTAAATACAGGTACGTATAATACGAGCAGGTATGTATCGCGTCGGAAAGGTTCAGTTTTTTTTTTACCGAGCAAATTATTTTTTATTGTTAAAAACCCTTTCTCGGTGCTCGTCTTCGTCGTATACTGAGGAACCTCTGTGTGCACGAAATTTCATGTCTCTAGACCCATGGGCTGTGCGTTGATCGATACATCAATACTTGAATACCCCTTAAAGAGTTGAAATTTAAAAATAATTTTTTAGAGGTTTGCCTACCTTATATCATGAGTAACTTCTGTGCTAAATTTCAAGTCCCTGCGGTATACGGGCTGTGCACTGATCGATGTATAGAATGTTGAACCCCATTTTCACCCCCTTAGAGGGCGAATTTTGAAAAATCCTTTCTCGTCTTCGTCGTATATCTGCGCGTATGCAAAATTTTGCGTCTCCAGCGGTTCGGTCTGGGCGTTGATGAGTGAATAGGGGCGGTCTCCTGTATAATGTATAGATTATGGCCGAGAAATGTTTTGACTCGAACAAATTGAAAATCGTAAACAATAATAATGACATTATACGACGCCCTTATCGCGCAGCACGCTTAAATAGAAAACGAAAATGATTTTTAACGTCACACACACTGTCGTTTGAATCAACAATGCGACGAGTTTTACACCACGCGCGGTTGACGAACACAGAAATTAATTTTGTCAAACAACCATCGTAGTGTCACGTTATGCGTATACTATACGTGTCGAGTTACGTAAAAAATTTTTATTTTCCCGTCAAACATTTTTGTTCGGTCTTACACGTGGCCCGTACGACGAAAAAACGCATTATTAATACTCGGATATGATATTAATAATATGTAGTACGCTGCATACTGTATTTATAGATGTTATGAACGGATGATCCGTTGACAACCTCTTGGATTTATGAGCGACGAACGTACAAAAAACGATTTACTTTTTTATAACTAACAATAATTGTTCGTCTTCTTAAGGATGATATCATGACGTACGTACGTACAACAGAAATGTGAAACTCGTTGTTGCTATACGCCCGAGAGTGTAAGGGCCGCGAAAGTTTATGAGAATCATTAACTGTACGGTATATTTTAGAATCATCAACTGTACGGTATATTTTACAAAAAAAAACAGTCGACTTTGTAAACAAGGTCGAGTATATATTAACAGCTATAGTATAATTCGATCATCTAGTTTTTTTTGTTAATCTAGTAAAAGCCGTTTAACTTTATCAATTTACAGCGAACATATATTGTTATTTGCCGCGGAATAGACCGGAAAAGAGAATTTTCGAAATGGTTTGGTAAATTGTGAAGTATGAAAACTAACTCTTACGCCCAACGGTCGAGAATAGAATGTACCGATTTTTTGATGGAAAGTTGGTAAAATTTTAAATCGACGTTACGTTAGAAACGAAAATACAAGGACAGTACACCATAAGTTACGGCTAAAAAATTTGATTGACAAGTCGATATAGTTATACAAAATGACAAAATTCTAACTCGGATTACTGAACCATTGAAACTCCGTTATTACGTATGCCTTTTCAACCAGAATTAAACTGTTAATAACCAAATCCAATAAGCGAACAGGCGTAGGTATATGCTCAATTCTGCAGTACACGGGTGCGATATTTTTTAAAATCAATTCCTATGTTTTTGACGTTTAAAAATTTTCAAATAATGGTCATTATCACGTTCTTTACACCGATCGTAGTAATAATACTGTATAATACACGGCGCTATTAAACTGTTTGTAAAACACGTTCTAGTTCTATTGCTAAAACACGAAAAGTATTATCTCAAGATATCAAACTTAGTACACGTTTTACGGTTTGTGAATATTGATTATTTTTAATTCGATTCCGCGATTGCCAATAACAACGTGGATACACTTACTATTTGTTGAAACTTTATATTTTGTACGCTATACGATTAGTATGATATTCGAAAACGTAGAAGATATTTATGGGAAAAAAAAAAACCGTTTCACATTGATTATAATACGTAACAATAATAATATAATAGCCGTTTGCTATGTTAGTAAAAAATTATTAATTACCCCGGTAGTAATCAAGCCACTATGTATACCACTGAACGTATAGTTGACTGCAAAAAAAAACGAAGGGAAATAAAACTCTATAATCCGTGACGAAAACATTGAGTTACTGTTTTATCAAATTCTTTATTACATATTTTTTTTGCTGCTTTTTTTTTTTTCATAACAAAATAACTAATTTAATTTATGAAAGCGTTATATACACACATCTGTTGTTATGGATAAAATATAACGAGTACCTATTATAATAATTTATAAGTGACCGACAGCAGCTGATCAGTAGTTTCACGAGTATAGCTATATACGTGTTTGACTACAACAGTTTTGAGCGGACATAATTTAACTACACACACACACAAATTTTGACATTAAAATAATTTTCAAACTATACCCGGCTCTTAATTAAAAGTGCTTCGCTACGGGGGATCGTTATAGTCATGAAAAATTGAATAAAAATTGAAAAATAATTAATAGATTACCGAATTCGATTATACAGCCACCGCGACTTAAAGAAACGTCTCCGGAAGTATTCGCAATCAAGCACCATCAATACGTTATTACAAAATTTGTCGAATTTTCCATTTAAATGTTATTGTGTGGCTTACGTAGTATAGTTGTTTCAAAGAATAAAACGTAGTAAATACGCCTGTAAGTAGAGTTTTCGTTAAATCGTTCGCTTGAGTAAATCGCTTCAGGTTAGGAAATCAAGTTTTAACAGCGAAACTTTTAACTCTGGCCCACGTGTCAAAAAAGGTATGGTACACTGAGGCGGGTGTCTGTTTTTTTTTTTACACTTTTCGGCAATACGAGATTTATCTCGGGAAATTCGTTTTCGTCCGCGGCGCCATCAACATCGGCTAGGTATCCAAAACGATATAATATCGTGTTTGACCAATATCGGCAGTACCATACCGTAATATTATGCCTGTGTAACATTATATGTTCTTCTCGCGGAAAATTACTCGATTGACTCGTACCACGATATATTTTATTGTCGCTGCTAATAGCCGTATCGTCTGCTATAGTGTGAAATGAAAATATTACTTTATATACTGAAACATCGACATTTTTTTTTTTTCCCCGTTTTTTTTCGCCCTGGGGCTAAACGGGCAGGCTGCAGTTAATTCGTGACGGTTTATTAACGATTATCGTGGATTTTCTGTGACGACAAAAGGGAACCGATAGTGCGGTACTATACGTATGTATATATTACAGTCTTTTACGGCTCGGTTGCACGCATGTTCTCCAGTTTAAAACGCGTTGAATACAAAGCATTTCACGGTGAACGCGACGTATCCACACACACAGTATTATTACAATATTACCTATATTATAATACACGCGTGTTGTACACTCTATATACGACGCCATCGATCGTCGTCTACTGTATACGTGTGTGTACAGTTTTCACGATGATAATAATAATAATACAATATAATGTCCGTGTTTTATAATATGTAATAATAACACGAGGCGAAAGCACGAATTAAATAGTAAAACGTGTTATGATATAGTAACAGTAGACGTGCATCCGTCGTATATCATAAGGCAGTTTTAAGACGTTTTTAGAAGCGCATAATATTATTATGTCACTATAGTCCGGCACAACTCGAATGATGGTACTGTCGATAACGAGGGGTAAAAATGTCTAAAGACTAAAAAAAAGTCTAACGCCTTACAGTAAAACACTACGTTTTCATAGTGATTGTTTGAACTGAAATTGTCTTTTTTTAAATCAAAATAATAATGATTACGATAAATACTGTCTGGCGCCGGTCGAAAAATATCGATCAGTGCTATAAAGTAGGATTTGCACACGGGTATACATCGCTTTGATAAATGGTCGGAACTACCAGATCGAAAGACTTTAAAACTATATAGGTACCTATACTCAATTGAGCATTTTTCAATCACAATATCACCACGACTTATCTACTTGAAATGTTTTTTTTTATAAAAGACACGAGACCTTTCGTTAGGAAAACGTCGTATGTGCATCTTTATTTCGAGACCGTACAAAACGTGTCAAAAAGCACGTTCGAATGAGCGTTTTCCGTTCTGTGCACACCAGCAGCGGCGGATACAAGACGATCACTTTCCGCTTTAAACTAAATTTTTTCATACTTAAAACGTCATATTCGTTCGATGTGTTCGATTTGTGTTACGAATTCGCGTGCTCCCCGAGAATATCCTCAACATCCGCCACGGTTACGTCTCACCAGCAGAAGTTGTGCACGTATCTCGCGAACGCAAATACATTCAACACTATCGACTTTAAAAAAACGCTTTTGGAAAAAGGGACCAAACGGAAAACCACACGAAAGCAAAATATTATGCCGAAGGGATCTTCATTTAAATGCAGTCACGGCCGCGGGGTTCGAGTGCGATGTTAATATAGATATTATGTTATTACGCGTAGACGTAAAACGAAATTTTTGCAAATAACAATCATAAAATAATACTATTGTGTCAGCATGCTAAATTTTGACTGTAGTGAAAAGATTGTCTTCCGTAACCGTCGACGTATTATTATTGTGTTCGTCATCTTTACAAATTTGTTTTTTTCGTAATAAAAAATATATGCTCACCTGCAGTCGCTATTAAACGCTATAACGATACATAACGATATACCTACTGCAGCTGCCGAATTAAAATTTTAAAAACTCGCGCATCATCTGCCCCGTTATGCCGATTCAAGTGTGAAAAGGTTATATAAAAACGTAGGTAATTAAAAAGTTTATTGCTACCGTGTATACCGAAAAACACCATACAGCGCACTTGCAATAACATTGTATTATTATCTCAATAGACAACAATACATACGGTTACGGTAATGGAAATATCTAAAACAAATATCTTATAAAACAAAATTCTCATCGACAACACGTCTCTTTAATACCAGTTGCACAACGATAATAGCAGCCGTGTACTGTATGACGTGTAGAAATAAGTCATTCTTTTTTTTAATTATGTTAATAAAAGATTTCAAAGAAGTTCAAACCGAGTAGACGTAAAAGTAATCAAATAATTTATATCTAAGAACGTACACTTAAAAACAATTTTAACGTAAAGTGTTACATCGTACATCACTGTTGGAGAAATTATTGCTAAACAAACAAAACCTGAAAGTCGAAATTTAGGGAGGGTTTCATGATAGAAAAATTCAACGGTAGAAACTCATATGCAAACTAGTGGATTGAAAATTTTAACGACGAATGTGGACGCTTCCGAATCAACAGTGACAAAAAGAAAATTAAAATTTTAAAACATTTTTTTTTTTGGAATCCTCCGGTATAAAATTAGCGCGCTAATAAAACTAATCGAAATGGAACACACGGGAGACCAATTTTCGTAACACGTTTGCAAACAAACGATGGTCTTGACTTTAAACATCGAGCGGGTTCAAAATTTGAGTAGGCATTGAAAAATAAAAAACTATTGTTGGAAGTAAGGAAATCAATCGATACGCTTATAATATAGGCTTATATATACTATTTTTTTTTTTATGTGCAGTGTTGCCGGATGAAAATTATTAAAATCCTCTATTTCGGACCAAAAAAAAATCCCTATGGATATTCTCTTGTCTTCAAAAAGTGTTCAGATCTACTCGAGAAATCCTCGGATTTCTCACCGGATAGTCAAAAAGTCTTCGGCCTGTTCGAAAGTACTTAAAAATCCTTTTTTTTTTTGGCCTTTTTAGACGTCGAGAATCCTCCCAGAAAAGGGAAGAATCCCTGGCAACGTGTACACATTCATCGTGAATAATCGTATAACATTATGTTGTGTTTGTACGAGTCCGGCCGGCGACGCGCAATGACGGGAACATACACACGAAAAAAAAATGTTCGATCAAAAACGTTTTGCGCCGTAGTAATTCATTACTACTTTTTTTTTTCATTTTTCATTTTTTTTTCCCCCCGAACAATCGTAATAGTACGTTGTATTATTTTTATTGTTGTTGTACGACAATTTACGGGGAATTAATTAACTAAAATCAGTGGGGACCTGGCCGGAAGTGCGTGTCACGCTGCAGTGTTACCACCGGTAGAACAATTAAAAATATGTTACGGTTCGCGGAGCACATCTGTTCGATGTTTCCTACGCGTGTGTTAACCTACCTATACCGTACGATACAGGTCGTAACTATACACGTTTTAACGTAAACGCTCGAGTCATTAATATAATTCGACCGCTAGGAAGGAAAGCAATATCGTAACAATAACCAACAAACAAACAATAGTAGTGATAAACAAATAATAACACGTAGGGAACACGAACAAAACTTAATCGTATTGCCCCGTACTTCAATCGTCGTGCCCGCCCTAATAAAAGTCGCCGAACGCCGCCCCGAAAGATTTTGAAAGTCCGCGACGTGCAGCAGTGCTGGAAACGATTAATGAAAAGCCGAGCAGCCGAGCAAATACTCACGAAATACGTCGTTCCGATGTCCAGAAATTAAAATTTTCATTTTTTCCGTACGTACTTTTTCGTACTATCGACACGGTCTGTCATTTTGGACGTTGAAATGAAAATTGTTTTCTGTGATCGGCCGGGAGGGCGACAAAAATGATTTTCACAAAAGTGGTGCCAAAAATTCAAGACTACATCATAGGCTCGTATAGTACTACCTAATAAAATGATTAAAATTGTTTTTATTGGAAATCGTGTTTGGTCTTTTAGTTGTGACCGACAGTTTTTTTTTTGGAAGCAAAATAAAACTTGAAACCCGTTTAAAACGCTTTTTGTTTGGTTTTGTTTTGTTTTTACGACGAATCCTCTAAAAACTTCTGAAGTTTCTACACTTTCTACAACATCGAAACAAGTAAACTTACAAATGAAATGTGCAAAGGTAACAATTTAAAACGATTTTTACGATTTCATTCCTATTTCAACCGGCTAAAAAATGTGTGAGCTAAAAACTGAATTAAAAATTAAATAAGGAAACATAAAACAGTACCTACTACAGTTCCATCCCGTCCTCCCTAAATTTGAACGCTGATGAGCACTTGAGCAGGCCTGTGTTTTTTCAGATTTATGAAAAACGTTTTTGGTCAATATATTGTTTTAAGTAGACATCACGTTTTCCGGCCTTCAGGATGTCTTACGAAGGCCGTCTAAATTCAATACGTTCAAACGCTAATAAACGAAAATCGTGAACATTTCCAAGCAAAATTCAAAACAATTTTCATCTATTATACTATAACAAGCTGCCACTTATGGTAAAGAAAACAGTGAGTTCATCGCGCTCTTTTACACTATTTGTTTTCGCGTGTATTTTATAATAATATAATGAACATAGAGTTTATGTGAATATTATAAAATAAATCGACAATAATCAATGAGTCACAACATTTGTAAATGATAATATTATGTACAATTGTACTACCTATATATATATATATATATATAGCATACTTCACGTAGGAAAGTCTAAAAGCGGAGGCTTACGTTATTTCAACTCGCTAACTACTATAATTTTTATTGCGAAATAATCGTTTCAAATGATAAATAATCGTAGAGTTGACGAAAATCACACAAAACTCAATGGGTAAAAAAAAAAAAATATACCAATTCGTCGTTTCAAAAATTATCGCCGAGTCGAAATAATATTTAGTACGAGTTTAAAATGTTCGTAGAAAATTCTTATAAAACGTTCGTTTTATGGTGAATTTTCAACGAGCATAAAAACATAAAAGTATAACGATTGTTTAAAACAACTTTAAATTTAATAACTAAGTCAATAGTTTAAAATATTATTAACTCTAAAATATCTATAATTATTACCGTCGCGTATAAAATACCGTAATAAAAAACAACAAATGCGAAATCGATTCATCCTTTAATCTGCTCAGGATCGTCAAATTACAATATACAAGCCACGAGTCTCTTTAAAATTCGAGTACTTCAGAAGATTCCAGTTTAATGACTGATCTGTACCATTAATATACGCGTGTACTTACAGTTTTTTTTTTTTTTTTTTAAATAAACGAGTCTCTTTTTTATTTATTAAGAAGCTTAAAATATTTGAAACCTTTGTACGGCTGTGAAAGTCTGCGGGTATTTTAGTTATTTGTAACGTATAATTTATTATAGGCGTCGCAGTTTTTTTAACTGTACGAATTTCAAAATACAAAACGTTTGTGTTTTCATTCAGTAGTATTTTTAATGCAAACATATGATTCATCATCATGTTTCGTGCTTCGTCCTAACGGTACCAATAATCACATGTTACTGTTGTGTAACCATCACCGAAATCTGCGTGCGTATAATATGCATAATATGTGAAATAGAAATCTCGGCTTAAAATTACCCGCTTTATGTAATTCAGTAGATTTAAAACGGTATAAAACTAAAAACGATTCGCTTTTTATCGCAATTACATCATTGAAAGGTATAAGTAAATATTATTATACACGCGTTACACAATGAGATATCATCATCACACGAGATGATGGTATTATGTATGATGGTTATATGTGCCAATTGTTTTTTTTTTACAACAGTATAATATATTGTCGGTTTGTTAAAATCGTTTTCTACGCATTGCTGTGTACTTATCAGAGAATGCAGAACGTTACTGATTTGTTGAAATAACTCCTGTATGAAATTTTAATTAAAGCGAGATTTAGTTGCCGGTACGACGGGAAGAAAACGTAGAAAATACTTGTACTCGGTGGAGCAATCCGTAGTTTTCCGTAGTTCGCATTTGGCCCCAGAAAGTTAAAATTCTGCAAACATCACTAAAGTAGGTACCTGTGTTAATTATTTTTATAAATCGTGTGTCTGAGCCAAGGTGATAGGTGTATATACTTGGCCTTAAGCATACTTAGATAAAAATATCATCCGTTTTAAGTATATCAAACAATCGTGTTAAAAGTATTTATGAGACGGTACGGTTAATTTGAAGTACGTAAATTTAATCACCGTAACGAACTATTGATGGGCTCGTTATTGACATATTTGTTATTACTGATCGCGGACGAATTTTCGGGTAAAACAGTTATGCTTTTAACAAAAAAAAATTTGCGAAAAAAAAAAACAAACGGCGTTCAAAAATGTTACGCCGAAATGTAAAATTTCAAAATGTGAAAACCGAGTAAATACCCGTTATTTTTTCACAAAATATCGCGAATTCCTGAGGTAAAAATTTCTCTCTTCAAAAAGTATACGTAGTTGTAGATAATAAAAATAGCGTACAGTTTTCAAACTATTTCAAAATTTTTACATTTTCGAATACGTAAGAGATGCCAATCCCCAAAACCACTGCAGTTATCGCGTACCCGACGGAATAGTGTACCCGTGATAGCATAAAAATCAAACATTAAAAACACAAAAGTGTTCGAAAAACAATACGATAGTTTTGAAAAAAAAAATCATTGCCAGCGCGATGTGTGCACAATATACTCGTGTTACCTAATTAAGTGAAAGCATCGCGGCGGTTGTCGGCGGCGCCTAGCCGTAAAAATTATAAAAATTATGGTATTGTTAAATTATTTCCGGTCTCGCTCGCGGGTCTGAGCGCAACAATTTTATTTTTAAACGGACAAAACACGAGACGAATGTATATTTAACTAGGCACCTAAGTATTTTTTAAGGATTTTTTCGATTCCGCGAAAACGTTTAACAGTGCCTACGTGTTTTTGTCGAACACGTGTGCTCTGATAACGGAATGAATGACAAATGAAAAATCAAAACACGTTTTTTAAAGTTACGCGATACTACGTTTCTGCGTTAAGATCGGCAAACCGAATCGATCGGTGCGTAGAATAGCCGAGAAAACACACTTAGTCGGACGTTTAATACCTCGTCCACCGCACAACGGCAGCCGCCGCATCGTCACCTCCCGAGTGAAATCGTTTAACAATTTTACGATTGCTCTCGAGTGTCTAGCGGGAAAAAAACTACGCGATATCTAAACGTCTGTAATACGATTCTCAGATTGTTCCGAAGTTATGGTCGAAAATCTCAATCGATTATGCGTCGAAAACGCGTTCGCCCCCGTCGCATATAATGAGGTACCTATCGTTAGTAGTGTGTACTGCAGACGTTGGGACGATCGGAGCGTTATCGAAGAAGCGTTGTGGTTAGAAAAATATATGTAAAAAACACACGCCGTACTGTGAAAGTTCACCGCGTTACACTCGGAATCTAAAATTATCAGCAACGCGTGTTCAACTGCTGTGAAAAACATAATAATACTATTACAAACGTCATCTTGTACATCCGTACACTGGCACACGGCACTTCGGATGTAATAATTTGTCGTCGAAAGAAACACGCGTCGCGCGCGAGCCAAATAATAGTATCGGACAGCTAGCGACTAATTAACCGCCGAAAACGCTAAACAGATTTTTTTGAACGATGTTTGAATTTGTTCGCCGTGTTCGTTATTTTTACGCCACTCGTTTCGGACGAATCGCCGGGAATGATTGCGCGTAAAATAATCGCGCAACGTAATAAAATTTCGTGAAAAATTCCGTTTCGATAAAAATAGAAACCGGCTGTTGTTTCGATGAAAAATACGAAAAACGTTTTGAAAATAATTATTCGTTTACTATAGCATGCAGTAGTAACTCGCGGGCGTCGACTGTGTTATATTTAACGAAGCCATAACGAAATGCGGATTTAAAATCAAAATACATAATATCGTTAGTATTACGTAGTGTAGAAGCGACGAAAGATTAACAAAACTAAAACGGACCGCAATACGAGAACCGATTGAGTGGTTGGAGTATCCGAAAGAGTTATGACACAATATGTACGATATTTCCGTAGCAGTAATCTCAGCTGAAACGACTAATTATTGTTTTGGAAGATTCAGATTACGATACCTGACGTTGAAGTTTTTGGTTTTTTAGAATTTCGGTTATTAAAAAAAAATATTCACGAAATTCGACAACCAATTTAAACCCTATAATAATAATACGAGTGCTGTAATAGATTGGAAAAAAGTTTGATATTTAAAAATTGGGCACATCATACAATATGTAGATGTGTGTAGATTGAACAAAGTCACGGACTACAAGACTTGTGAGAAAGAACGTAAAATGCAAAATTTTGATTTTAAAACCGTTGTTACCGAATAAAAAAAAAAATTTGAATTATTAAAATTATTCCTAATCATTTTTAGCGACATCGTAAGCCTTGTGTTAACTATAGGCGGTACACTCAACCAAATCATTTAAGCAAAAAAAAAAAAGATGGGATAAATAGATTTGAAAACATTTTTGACAATCGCGCTATAAAAAACATGGGATAAAAAAGTTTTTCGATATTCGTGATTGAAATACTTCGAAACACGTGAAATTTTAAATTCGTTTCAAAACCCTTATGCTATCCACACCCGAAACTGGGCATTTAAGAGAGCGCGTGTGGAAAATCGTGGAGCGGAGCGATGAGGAACGTTTTAATTTTGCAACGGTGCGGTTTACTATAGTTTTCTTTACAATTTTTCTAGAAACAACTTCTCGGGTAGGTAATTGAATTACTCCAGTTTTAAAATAAGTACCTCGAAAGATCGCCCCGAGATGGTTATTTTTTGATGGTCGAAAATAGAAGAAATTAAAAACGCACATAAATCCTTCAATAAACTTGACATCTTTACACGCAGTACATGATTTAACAAAAAACGGGACCGATTTTAACTATTTCAAAGCAACTCACTGAATTTTCGAATCTATAAGAATTTGTTTATTTTTGCAATCATTTACTCATAAAAAACTTTAATTTTTAGTTTAAACTGTTAAAACATAATTATAAAATTTAAACAACATATTTATCCATGTGTATAAGCGCTAGTTCACAATCAGTGATATAAAAAAATAAAAACACAGAGAAAACAAATTGACAATTTAGCAGAAAAATAGAGTAACGAGTCTAGGGTTAAGTGAAAGTCGCCGTTTTATTTTGGAAGGTGTGAGGCAAACGATTTATATTAAATTTGTTAGCAAGTATAATAAATAATGCCTCACGAAAATAACTCATTTATGTGTTCTGATCGCGCAAAAATGTATACGTTAATGAAGTGTGAATTTTGCCGATAGTTAATTGGTGAAACTATTCTAATAGACCTTTCAACAAGTTCAAATAATTGTAGGGGGAGTTACTATAGATAACTATATAAAGGTCGTAACGATTTATAAACGCTTAAAAACAAATATTTTTTAACCGATTTTTGAATTATTTTAACTACGTATTGAAAAATCTGTTATTCAGTATATTTAAAAATGTCAAAGTTTTACTCGAAATCGGTCAAAATCTATAAAACATTTTCACGTGGTTCACTGGTTGTTTTCCGATAATGTGTGCATACGTCAAGTCATTTGAATCACTTTTTTAACTTATATAACTTTGAGTCATAACCAAAAAAACCGTACAACGTTTCAAAAGAGTACTTTCTCGGTCCAATCAATTATCTTTGGAGTGATTATAATATGTTCAGATTGGAACAGTTATACTCAGTCTATGTACGTCCTTTGCTACAAATTCAGAATCTAAAACAACACTGTCAAAACAATTCTTCACAATCTTCGCTTCGTTCAGAGTTTTAAAACTAAATTGACATATTTTATATATTTTTTTTTTTTATCTTTAGTAAGATTTAGGTATTTTTAACACGTTCGCGGACGCGAAAAAAAAAACGCGATGTGTTCTAAAACCTATTTATAATTTTTATTATTACATATATATTTTTTTTTTATTGCATTTTTTCGTTGTTTCGTCACAACTTTATAACTCAGCGTACATAATATATTGTAAAGCGTGTTTAGGAAGGCACAAAAAACAAAATGGGAATTTTTGGAATGCGTCGCTTACATTAAATGAGTGCGTAAAAAAAAAAAAAAAAACATGTCCCACAAAAACTATTTTACTAATTAGACAAGTAAAACAAAAAAAAAAAAAAACACACATTCATAAGTCACACATTAATTATACAACAGTAGACCGAATAACGAATACTACGCTTACACAATATCACAGTGATATATTATTTCGTTTTAGATTGGTAAACTTAAATAGTTTTTTTATCAACCTCGTGGACGGCATTTTGTCATCGAAGTAATGGAAATTAAACATTAATGTGTGTAAGTAATAGATGACGTTATAACTATAAATTTTCGACCATTTCAACATTTGTTAAGTAAATTATTATGCATTTGTAAACACATTTTCAATAATTACAAACTATACTGTACACCCAAATCGTATGTTAATATTTTATGTAAAAAAGTTGATGTGATCAAAGTATATTTTTTAAAACCAATAAAACCGTGAGAAAGTATCTCTCTGTACATTTTTAAAATGTAATTATGAATGTATACGGGCAAACTACTAAAAATAAAATCTCCTGTGAAATCAATACAGTTGACGCGTATTATTGCAGTCACTTGGTACCCGTGGACCAATTAAAAATTGTGAACAATATAGTATTTAAACACTATTACAAAATATTTTTTTTTGATTTTTTAAATTTCTTTACATCAGTATACGATAATAATCGTCTCGAAAAAAATTTTCCAAACACGATTTCCCTTTTGGTTAAAAATAGTGTACAACACCACACGGACATTCGTTTTGTTTTAGATTTTTATCTTGAACTTGGCCTGGATCAAGTCTACTTGAATCTCACCTTGTCTAAAATAGATCGGACGTTTTTCGTCTATATCTAGACACAGGTACTCTTAAGCCTAACCTGTGTATAATGTACACCATCGTTTTTTGCTCAAACGGTTTGATTCAGTATACTGATATTAAACTACTACAATCTCACGATGTGCCTAAAAAATATTTTTAAAAATTTTAATTTATTTTTTAGTCAGTTTAACAATGAAAGTTTCGCATTCGAAGTACAACATTGATATTGTGTTGTTACTGTCGCGCATATTATTTCTTTTCAAACTGATGTTGTGTGGATCGTACGACGGAAACGATCTAAACTTGACCGAGATGATTAGTGGCAGTCCGCCGGACGCGTGTGCGCCACGATGTCATAACCCGCGAGCTCTCGGTGGCATCTATATAGTATATTTTATTTTATTCGTCGTCGTCGTCCCCGTGTTTATCACCGTCATGGTCGTTTTTCTTATTCCGGGGTCCCTTATTACCGTGAGTTATAGCCATGTGCGTCGCGTTGAAAAATAAATTATGACCCTAAGAGAGAAGTTTCTGCTGTTAGTGAAGTGTGTGTGTGTGTGTGTAATATTGTAGTGATATTACAACGGAGGGGTATCGTATGGAAACGACACTCATCGCGCGAGATAATGAGCCACGGTTCTTCTGACTTTACGTTATTCAAAACGACGAGACGACTGCAGCAGTTTAAGACACTTAAAATTAAAAGAGAAATACAATGTTGGGTACACACGGAACGGTTGGATTGGATTTTTTTTACACAGAAAGATAATACGGTTTCAACGACGATGTATTATTATTATGTGTTTTACCGACTATGCGTGAAACCGAAAGAAAACGGCAAATTTTACATTAGAAAACGCACGTCGTTATAATAAAAGTACGCATCGTGATTTTGGAAAATACGAAACAACACCACCATTGACATATCGTCAAAAATTTATAACGAAAAAAAGCCGAGATCAGTCTAAGTCGCGTGGGTGGTATATAGTTTGACGGGGTACCGACTACGCTTCGGGAGCGGGTCACTATTGTTAAGAACTGGTGGTTTGAACGCATTTTTCGATTTCTGAAAACCACGAGACTAAAATATAATTGCAACGGAATAGGAGGAAAAAATCCAGGATCGTTACTGTGTATATTGAAGAAGAAGAAAAAACACCTCTGATTAATTTTGTACTTGAAAAACTTCAAATAGCTGTATACAGGTACATAATAACATTGTGTTAAAGTAAAATGTTAATTTTAGACACGTTTTTGACCAAATATTCGACTATCGCGGAGGGTAATTATCATTATGGGAACGTTTACACACAAAGTTCATTCGAATAAATATAATTACTCGTCTGAAATCTGAAACGATCGGGGGCGACATTTCGAAACGTAAATGTATCTCGGACGAATCTTGAACTGTCGCGAATTATACGCGACAGTTGTTATTATTATTATTATTAGGGGAAAAATTACGAGAAATCTGACGGCTTGTCGAATCGTATGAAAACGAGCTATTTTTCACGTTCGATTGCGTTTCAAAACTATTTCCAAATGACATTCAAACGCGTTATATCCCATGTTAAATCGCAGTGTTTGGGATCTCAAAATGCGTCGAAATTCGCTAGTACAACCAACATTACCGCACGCATTACTCGTGACATTATAATAAATTATTATTGTTTGGTCATTCGAGTTACGAAAATTGACGACATTTTAGTGTTTAAAACTAATACAATAGCCACATACATTGCGTATTTTACAAATTTGAACATCGAAAACCATACGTAGGCCTAACAACAGGTTATAAATGACCTGTTACGTTATTGATACAAACTTTTTTCAAAGAAAACTGTTATAATATTTTAATGAACCGTTTCATCAAAATTACAGAAGAAGCAAAACTGTTATAAATTTTTTTTATTATATCTGTTAAAGATATTTAAACACATACGATTTATAAGGTAATGCATTTATGTGTAGTGTTACAAATAAGTTTTGATCAGGGAAATCGTATAAATATAACATGTTTTTATTAAGAGAACCAAATTTTAACAAAAAATATGGTCCAAAAATTACAAATATCCACGTACCCACGTATAGAGAATAATAATTTAAATAACGTGTGAAAATTTCTAACCATTATTTGAAGAGATACCACGATTTTAGTATCAATTGCACGATAGTGCGCGTAATTTCATTGTTTTAACGACGTTTTTCAACACTTTTTTTGTACGCGTTCGGAATCTATTGGGCAGATTGTTTTGTATTTAGATAGAACATTTTTTTACATAACACGTCTTCATTTCAACTCTTAAAGAACAAATTTGTGTGGGATACAAATTTTTTTCTACAAATAAGTCAAGGGTATGACCAATTTTTTATCATTTTCCAACTTTAAACGACTGAAAAATCGCCACTATAGATTTTCGAAATTTTTTTGGTATCTTATGTATATTATACTTGTTGTTAGCCTTGTGTTAAGGTTTCAAAATTTTCTCGAAAATTAATGTCTTTCATCGGACAAAAACCACAAAGGAAATGGAGATTTTCGAAAATTTTATAGTTCTACGCTTAGCTCCAAAAAAAACTCCTCGAAACGTGGACCGAACCTGTATTCTGTCTATTTGAATATTTTTTCAGAGTTTCGGCTAGTTCCGTCTATTATTTTGGAAGTTACGAAAAACTAAATCGTCAAACTAAATCGTTTGCCGTGATTTTCAACGTTTTTCGTCAAATTTAACGTGCTCTTTCGATTACGACTTTTTGAAATCTAGACCCCCCCCCCTCAAAGAGAGCCACGGCCTTTCGTTAGAGGCGTTGAACGTAAAAATCGGAGCGTAATCCCTTAAAAGTGCGCACAGGGAGGAAAAGAAAAAAACGTCAATGACATCGCTGACGCACTCGGTGTCTAAAAACGGCAAACAGCATTTTATAGGCCACCCACCATTCGCGTAACAGTCAAAAAAAAAAAAAAAGGGTACAGGGATAACAGCCGTTAATAAATAATAATACTCAAAGGACCCATCCTCCGTTTTACACGGTCCACACGATAAACATAAGTTTCGGTGGCGCTTGCACTGCCTCGCCTTGAACCCTTCACGAAAACGGCTATTATGTACGATTTTATTTTAAACGTCACTGCGACGTAACACCACCACCGCCACCGCAACGTACTGCGCGACACCGCGTAATTAAAATTGTACGTACTAATAATATACGTAAAAAAAAAAAAATGACAATAAAAATAAACTGCTCGTAAGTAGTCGGTCGGCTGTTTAGTGTTTTCGTATTACATTATTATTGTCACGGTTAAAACAACATTTGGCTGAATTATTAATGGCAACACGAGACGCGTCTTCTTCCGTTCGACGACGACGCGTTCCAGAATAGCTTGCGATAAAACCTCGACGTGTGTGCGCAGAAGAAGAAAACGCTTCTCGTTACCGGACACCGGCAGCTGAAGAAGTGGCGTATCTGGTGTCGAATCGGCCGAGGTGGTAGACAGCGCGATAGAAGCATCTCAGATCAGAAAATTCTCGTTCCTCAGAATTAATCGTTTTTTATTTTTTCTTGTTTCGTCTAATCGCACGATATACTTAAGGGTAACGGGTGCGGGTGAAATTTGTGTGGAAAAAAAAAACCGCAAACTGGCTTCAAAAATTATGTAATTAATTAAAAAAAATTTTTTTTCTGAAGATTTTGTAGCGATACGATTTCGATTTGTAGGGGTTAGGTTACGTACAAACTACAATATACATTCGGATAAATTTGTACGGTATACGTCAGGTATATACATAGTCGAAAAGCCGGCAAAACCTTCGAGATATTTTTTATCCAATCAACGGAAAAAACAAAAAAAAATACACGGTTGACTCGGAAAATGAATTTTATTAAATTGCAATTCATCGGCGGTTTTGACTGTACACAGAAACACACGGCCGGATTACACTGTAGTTTCGCCAGCTGAGAGACGAGCCAAAAATAAAATTCTATTATTTTCCACGAAACCCTAAAAGTCGACGAGACCGTACGATCGAAATTGTTTCTAAACACTTTAGAAAAATTCAGATCGCCCGTCAGCGTGCCCGTATCAACACAAAACCACAGAGGACAGAAATCGAAAACTTCGCCTCTTGATACGGCCCGTTCCCAATTTTCGTTCAGAAAATCTAGGCTTAAGGGTGGTTACGTTTGTTTAGATTTTTTTCAATACTTATTATCGTACTTACGTGTATAATACGATACGCGTTACGCGTATATTTTTTGAGAGGAAAACGGTTTTCTGGATGTGAAATAAAGTGAACTCGTAGTACAGTTTTAATTGAATTTAATAACACTACGCAGGTGTTCTACGGACTATTCGTATAACCTATTAGTTATACACTCTATAGTTGCACCAATACATCTGTTTTCGTTCAAAGTCTGTTAAACATTTTGTGTGTTCAATGTTTCAAATTGTATTTTGAAATTATTTTCGGAGACGGCTCAAGACCTCGATATTCTGGTTTCGGGTGATGTGCAATGAGTTTTTAAACAATTTATCGTAGGCCACCTTTGCCAGTCGTCGGTGGAAAATATTTCTGCCCTCTAATTTAGACCGACGCCACTGGAAACGCCGCTGCCGTCATCTTCCGCTGCACCTATGATGTCTGGTGTCGAATTTTCCGTTTTATAAATAATCCGAATTAAAACGCGTGCGTACGCTTTCGTCGTACCGATCAAAAGACTCGAGTTAGGTACACAAATAGTCATTATTCGTTCGTCCCTGACTGTTTCGAATCATTATTACATTGTTCGCGCGGTTCGATCGCAAGCTGTGCAGTCATCGACGTGAAATAATAATAATACTCCTCTTCGGGCAGCCTTATAACGTGATAATACATATAACATAATATTATGTATATTACTGTGTAAAAGTGTACCCACCTCTACCTATAACATTGTAACACGCATACGTGATTGAATTCATTCGATAAAACAACGCTACCGGCCTGCGGTGGCATTCCCGGCTCATTGTAGTGACGCATTACAATTAAAATAATTCTGCTTGACGTATTATACACATATACGTATATAATAGGTATAACTACGATTTTGTCTCGGTGGACAACTATACTATAGGGTGTTCTGACGGCGCGTGTGTCCCCGGAAAAAAGTTTTACAGCGACGTTATTACACGTTCGTTTTATCTCCGGAGAAAAAAAAATCAGATTTTCAATGCGATTTCTCTCGTTAAGACACGCGCGATTTTAATGCGATATTCGGACGGAAAAACTGTTTTCAATAATCGCAGGTAGCTCTAACACGCAGCTATAATAACAGCGGCGGAGTGGATCTGTAATAAAATAGGTTCGGCCCTTCTCTCGGACCCTTGGAAAAAAAATATCGATACAAACGTATTTCAGTAGAAATATGTTTTAAATGTGTGTTCCGAGCTAAAAAAAAAATATTCTCCAGTCGAGTCATCGCGTAATACTTTTAAATAAAGCTTCACCAGCTATTTCGGAAGCAAACTTCCGTTCAATAATTTATATCGTCGACTCAAATATCGTTTTTTTTTTACTACTAAATCTTTTACAAGAAATTAATACAAATACAACATCGAAATTTTGACCGTTTTCGAAATTTTTGCTCATAACTACAAAACTAATCAAAATTTCAAAAAACGCTTCGAATAAAGTATTATCTCGGATCTATCTTTTGAGGCGGCGGCATCACACGTTAAAATCGGAGCATTCTTTCTACTAGAAAAAGTGATTACAAAAAAAAAAAAAAAAAAAAAAACGGGATCTAGGTCGCGTGGGTAGTTTAACGGGGTAGCGATTACGCTTTGGGTAGGTCTCTAGTTTAGAAGTTGTGGTTTAATCGCATTATTTTATATCTTAAAGGAACGATAAAAACAAATTTAACAATAAAAACTTTCATCACAGATCTTTCCTATTTTAGTATAATGTAAAAGTTTCAGCTTGGCCCGGTCTTTATTTTGGATGTTACGATCAAAATCGAAAATCTAAATCGACGTGTAAAAAACACGTTTCCCGTAATTATTTGTTCCCCTCGTGAGAAATACACGGCCGTCCGGTATGACGAGTTTAACGACAAAATAACAACGTGAAATCGGCTGTAAACCGAAATTGTAAAAACCAATTTTATAAATTTTTTAACCACACTATCCCATGTTTAGTTTGTGTTTCGAGACTTAAACACGAAAACTAGAGGTTTTATGGAATAATAACTGCCGTAGGTAAAATAACAAATTCACAATTTTCAAAGATCCATAACTCCCTCAAAAACGATCGAAATCGATTAAAATTTCAGCGGTACACTCATAAAAACCCTTCTAAATGACATACGTACATAAATTTCAAGTCGAACACTTTCGAAAATTTGACCGTTTTCGTTTTTCCTCTGAACTTAAAAAATAATCGAAATTTCAAAAAACGCTTCAAATAAAGTACCGTCTCGGATCTGTCTTTTGAGGTGTCGTACGTCAAAATCGGAGCAGTAGTTTTTCTACTAGAAAACGTGTCCACAGAAGAAAAAAAACATCATTGTAAAAACAATACATCGGGAGCTAACGCTCAGAATCTAAAAAAAATGTAGCATTATATTTTACAATAGCAGGGGCCCCCATTCGTTTCCATACAATTACCGGCCCATCTGGAATCGCGTCCAGATTTCCAGAAGGACCACTCCGTCCCTGGGCACACACTAAACGTGTAATAACCGGCGTCTGCCTGTGTATTTACGAAACTAATACACAATTTGAAATCAGCACACTCGAGTAGAAATCGTAGCTGTACAGACACCAGTAGTGATCAAAATACGTTTAGCGCGACCGCAGAAATAAATATTGGGTAATTCAATGAGAAACGCCAGTACAGTTATAAGTGCATGCAGATGTGTTTTGAATATTTTGATAAAAATAGATATTTCTGAAATTTTTGAAAAAAAGATATTTCTAAAATATTTCAACGTTTCGGAATACGATAAAATCAGTACCTAAATATAATAATATTTGTTTTTGGTCCGTTTGCGCCTAGTTAAAATTGATTTTGTATCCACTGTGCGTCTACATGTTATCTACCTATAGGTCGTCTTGAATTTTTCTGCCGTCGATTTATGTTTTCGCTCGAAACCGATGTTATTTAACTACCGAAACGGGTTTAAAAAAGCCCGACCGCAAAAACGATTCGGAATTTTCACGAGGAAAAAAACACACACATTATACGAAAACGATTTTTCGTTCATCGATACGGACACCCGATGGGTCCACCGTGTTATTATACAACACCTAGTGTTATCGCGCTCCGCAGCCACTATAATATAACCTATACAATATACTAATGGAAAACGCTTAACAAAGTACCGATCCGACGACTACCTTAAAGCTATCAGAAATTTCGATTATTATTATTATTATCGTTTTCATTATTAATATCGTTATTGTTGTTAGTACATTACACACACACATAGGTGTGTGTATCCTTGGCGAGGAAAAGACACACGGGACACGGGTGTGATGAG
>CM029359.1:2015008-2036550 GCA_017140985.1 Hormaphis cornu | reverse complement strand
ACACGTATACAAAGATACAACGTCGCGGACCATAGAAAATTTAAATTGTCCGTACAAAACACAGCCGATTACACTCGTAAAAAAAACAAAAAAACAAAAAAAATTTGAATAAATAAACTCCCGTCGGTGGCGTGACCCGATTTCTTACGCACTCTCTCGCGGCAATCACCGCTAATCACCGGGCAATATTTGTCTTCGTGCAGGCCATTATTAAATATAAGTGGCGACGCCGGACGTGCGAAATCAGATACTGTTGCGACATCGAACCGCGCGCGATCACAATTATTGCACAAGTATTATTATTGTTATCGTTTAAACGCGCAGAACCAAAACAGTAATTTCTCCTAGCGACCTTTCCTTCCGTCCCCGCGTAAAGTCGCATGAAATTACAAAGTAAAAAATTTTTTGAAAAAAAAACTCTCGGCCTCACAAAAAGACAAAAAACGTCTGTGCTCGAGTTTTTACAAAATATTTTAACGTACCCCGTCTCTAAATGTACTCTCCCTGCGATTCGAGCACTGTCGACGGAACCCCGCGTTATCATAGCGACGCGACACCCACATCGAGGGCGCAATCTTAACTTCAAAAATACGTAAGACGCTTGTTTAAAATTCCGTAATAAATCACGATCTTTAAGTTCAAACTGCCATAGGCTTAAGCAGCAATGGGGCAGCGAGGGGTAGCGACAATTACTATTTACATAAAACACATTTTTCAAATGGCGCCGAAGTTTAGTCGTGGATGGGCTTTTTTTCCCCAGCTCCGAAGTCACCAAGAGAAGGGTTCCTCCCCAAAATTTAATCCTGCGTTCACCTCCGGACAAACCAAACGTCAAAACATTTTCTATTTAACGAGACGATCGTGAGCGATTTTCTTTAAAAAATCACGCGCAACGGCCTGCTCCTTCAACTACTATATACTGTACGCAGCGGGTAATTCCAAACCGAATTTCCTTTTGTTTTACATACATACACGCGTATAATATACACGACGATTGTTGTACTGCTAACCAGTATTACATGAATTATCATCGATCCAGTTGAGGAATTAACAACACGGTCTTCGAACAATATATTACAAGACGTATGAAATACACGACGGCGCTTTTGTTTCGGTACAAGAAACGATATCATTAACAACCGCGGGAGGATTAAACGCTCTTTAACACACACCACCACCCCGCGTTATTTTATCGTCGTCGTATTGTTGTTGTTGTTGTTCACATTTCTTTTTTTTTCTCTCGATCTTTTTTAATTTTTTCCATCCAACGGCGCTAGTGTAATTCCCGCGCGGAAATTCTCCCCGTTGAGGACACCACAGGAGGAATACGATGATCAACGATTCTCACACGCGTTTCCAACACGTGGGTATCAAACACAACAGCGAAACACATTTCATAATATTATTGTTATTTCATATCGTATGCCGTATATATATATTAATTTATCATCCCTCGGGCGGTAACAAAATAACAACACGTACGGGGTGTGAAGAGATCGCGCACACGGTTCGTTCTCGTGGCGCGGGTTTCGCCGGCGTTTCTGCAGCGGCGCTAATCATCGAAAAGCAATAATCGTTATAAACACCTACACAGAGATCGGGGTAAGTCATTTTTACGCGCCGTCGATACTTGGCGATCCGGGTGTAATTAATACTTTCGCACCGAGATCGTAAATCGATCCATTGGCATTTTACATTGGCTTTTACTAGTAGTGCCTCAACGACTACGTAGTAGTACACATGCCTCCGCTATCTATCTTTCTTCCGCATTTACACTCCCGACATCTTCAAGTCTCATTTTACTCTACGTCTCCGTCCATCTCTGTTCCACTTGGTCTCCTCTTCGCGTACGGTTTCCCAACGGTCCGATCGGTCCTTTTGACAGCTCCGTCACACGCGGCCCAAACTCTATTCGCACGCTTTTCGAGGTCCTAACCGACAATGGGGTGGGCATTGAGAAAAGCTGAAGAACAGAGACTAGGGGTTTTTGAGAGGAAAGTTTTAAGAAAAATTTATGGACCGGTCTTTAAAACAAATGAATGGAGAAAGTTATATAACGGTGAACTCAAAAGACAGTTTCAGAGACCTGACATAGTTAAGGAGATCGCAAAAAGAAGACTCAGTTGGGGGGGGGGCCATGCCTGGCGTAAACAAGGATCCCTAGTTAGACAGATAATAGAGATGGAACCAATAGGAAAAAGACCTCTGGGAAGACCCAGACTGAGGTGGGAAGACTGTGTTAAAAAGGACTTCAAAATGATAGATCCAGGAATCAAATGGAGAGAAGCTGCAGAGGATAGGGACAGATGGCAAGATTAGCGGTATGGTCTTAAAGGCCGGAACCAAAGAAAGAAGAAGAACCGACAATGGGGTGGGCCTAACCTCGTTATTACTTCTCTAGAAAAACACATATTTTTTTACGCGCGATTATTCTTCAAAACACCATCCGCGAACTCGTTTTCGACCGTTTTACCACCGAGGAGGAAACGGTACGTATTTTTTTTTTGGAGGCATCTCGTCGCACAACGTTTTATTATTAGCCGTCGACAGTAACAATAACGATATAGTGTACGACGGTTAACAAAAATACAATATCGGATCGCCACCACCACCACCACCCGAACCATTTTTCAAATCATTACGACACAATTGATGACGATGATGATGATGATGATAATAAGTGAGGCAGCAGTTAATAAAACGCGTCTATATATATATTTTTCTATCTGTGTACACGTGCAACAATGATGATATACGAGTGTATAATGTGTATCAAGTTTTACGCACAATGGCCGCGATGTCGAGCGACGGTGTCGTCAAACAAAAGGGTGTGATGCGGCGATAATGACGATGAAAGGATATTTTTGTCTGCGGACGGGAGCTGCGACCGATAAACACAGGACCGACGGGTGGGCCGATAGAGACTGCCTACGGGAGAACCCCTGCAGCTACCAGAATTTAAAAAAAAAAAAACCTTTCCTATCCCCGTGTTTTGTTTTCAAATTTTTAATTTTATTTCGTAGTACAATAATATCCTCATCTTAAACAATGAGATTACGCGCGCGTTGTTCGATTACTATCGTGTGTTATGATACATGTATACTATATCATCGGCGGTGTGTGCGCGCGTCGAGAAATTAAACGCGAGTTTTTAAAAAATACAGTGTCGACCGAAACGAATCTCTCTGTACCGGCGGCGGGATAGGTGAGTAGGGTGCGAGGGGGTAGTGCGCGTTATAGAAATTCAGAAAATATTTTAAACGCATTTTTCGAGAAAAAAAAAAATGTTGAACCACGAGATTAAATTTTTACCCAATAGGTTAACTCGGAACATTATTTTTGTTATGAAATAATACGTGATAGGTAGTAGTCGATGAGCCGAGAATATAAAATCGTAGACAGTTATTTCGTCCGAAACGTCTCGTACATATTTTGTTCGTACAAAATATTTTTCGACCGAATTATTTTTCTGCTACAACACGTTCCGCGGACAAAGTGATTTTCTGCTGACATTTTCGAATAGAACAATTTCGTCTATTTCATACTATACAACACTGTTCTAGTATAGAATATTTTTCTACTCGATTATTAATTTTCCGATGAAATGTTTTTCGCGCAAAACGCTTTCGACTGTAATATTTTCGACCATTTTATAGGACACGCCGGTGACGTCGAGAAAATATCACCCTTTTGTATCGCTGCGCGAAAAAAACCCGATCGCGGAGGCGCTAATAATTGTTATTATACATAGTATTTTTGCTGCGTCGTTGAAAATTTGCCGACATTTTACCCATAACAAAATACGAGGAAAAAATTAATTCAACCGGCAAATGGATTTGTCCAGTTTTTAACCTCGGATATACAGTCGTGGCGGCGCGCCGAGAGCCTTTTTTTAGAGGAAATAGTAATGTCTCTAGTCCAGAGGTTCCCAAACTGTGGGTCGCGACCCAAAAGTGGGTCGCGATTATACTTTTGGTGGGTCGCGCTATTTTTTTAAATAATACAAAAATATAATCAAAAAAAAAAAAAAAAAAAAAGGTCATTCATTAATGTTGTGGGTCGCCATATTTTAAAAAATTTTCAAAATGGGTCGTACAATAAAAAGTTTGGGAACCTCTGCTCTATTCTATACTTAAAAATGGGTTTTGAGTGTTTGCAATATACATATATAATACGTAAAACGAAGACAATACGGACGGTTTTGACGAATCTCGCCATGGTTTAGGAGGTACGTGACGTTCTAACTTTCAAAGTGTAATAAAATTTTTTTTTTTTCATAAATATCATATATTATAGCGAAATAAAGAAAAAAAAATTCAAATTTATAGTTATTTTGATCTCGAAAATTTGCCAACTGCCGAGTTCATGACGTAGATGGAAAATGCCGACTTCTTATGCGACGCCTCGACGGGGGCAATCACGACCTCCAAAACCCTCCACCCTCACTACAACTGCAGTGGTCCGAAACGTGATTTTAGCCGGACAAACTTATTATTTTTTGTCAAATTTTTTCGAGCATTTTTGGACAAATTAAGTATGTACATTCAAAATACGTATATATATTGCAAACGATAATCGTGCAAAATCACGAAACTATTCAATCGCGCAAGAGCTATATTAATCAATTGTAATATTTAGTGCGAAAATCATCAGAAATTTTTAAAAACCATGCAACGAAAAAAAAAAAATTTGTTTTTTTCAATTTTGATGTTCCTCGGGTACTATATCGGTAGAGTACGACGTATACATATTATGTTGTATTGGATTTTTAAACAATAATTGAATTTTGTCCGGCTAAATTCGCGTTTCGGACCACTGTGCCTCCGGGAAAAATGTCGATTTTTTTTCTAAGAAAATTTTGTCGTAAAACTAGTGCGAAATATCGTTTTCAACGACGATTTCTCGATCAAATATTACGGAGGAATGTATTATGGCTTTCGAGGGGACGAGAAAACGCTGCAAACATTACCTACAACAACAGCCGTTCACCTCTTTGTGCTCGCAATACGAAAGGGTCGTCCGACATAATATACCCTGCATCCTTCTATTCTATACAGCCCGAACGGTTTTTTTCTTTTTTTTACGTTCTCCCGTCATTTTCATCGGTTCCCGCCGATCTCCTATAATGTTAATTACACGCCACTATATTTACCGCATCATGATATCACGTCGTTTTGCAGTATTATACATATATATTGTACCTTCTGATGCTGTTTATTACCTGATGAGTTGGAAAAAAAAACTATCGCAGGTATGTATAGAGTTCGTATGTTTGAAATCATTTTGGATATGAAAATCCAACTTTTAAGTCCTTCGAAACATGTTTTTATGCTTACACGATTGGAGCGTATTTGAATCTATTCTATAATCACGTGTGTTTAAAAACACTAGAAAAAAATTACATCTTTTTTATACGGCCGCGTATTACAACAAACCGACAATGCGACAGGCTATTTTGTACAGTAAAAAATGTTAAACCGTTTGGCGCGAGTATGGTATACTGTACGCATAACATTAACAATATTCCGTAGGATACGCGCAAAATGAACAAACCACGATAAATTATTGTAGTTTAAGCGAACAGAACGAGTAGTACCGATTTTCTCGATGTAGTACGAATTAATTCAAAAAAAACTGCATGATTTATACAAACCGTGCTAGCTCCTCGCTGGTCGAACGATACTACAATATTATTCTATAATAAAACCGAGCGTTGGTACACATAAACTGCAGAAAAAACGCTCGCAAATCACGCGGACGAGGAGAAAAGATCTCGCGAAGAAACGCGGGTCGGTGAAAATTAACAAGGGAAATTAACGGCGATATAGTACGAAAACAAGATAAAGTATAATACACACTTTAACCGCGGGTCGCTGTGATTTTGCCAAGAATCGTTATTACTATAATATTGTCGTCTCGCATTAAACGAAACGCGTTCCGAAAGATTAATAATCGCGCTTTTGGACGCTGTACAAACGATGATTATTTAACTTAAAAAAAACATTTATAATAATTATTATATTATTGTCCCCGGCTGGATGTAGCTGGTGTGTACTGCTGCACGAATAAAATGCATCGTATTACACATAATAAATAAACGGGTATACCTAGAATATTAAATATTACGATTTTGGCGTGAACGCAATTTTGGAAAAGCTTCATAAGAAACTATATTAGGTATATATACCTAATATGGGAGAAACTATTTAGGCACACACGCTGAACGCGCCCGATGAAAATATACATATAACACGAGAACACTTCTTAATTTGAAAAAATAACATAAAAATCATAATATTATTACATGTTCGAACCATTTGAAAGAAATTGAAAACCGGTGTTTTGCTGCACGCGTGTACAACGTAAAAAAACATTGAACGAGAAATTTAAAAAAAGCCGGAATCAGTGAAGTTAGCGTGCAGGGTAGTAGATTAACGGAGTAACGACTACGGTTCGGGTTGCAGGTTTGTGAGTTGTGGTTTCAACGTACGTGTAATTTAATATCTGAAAGCGGTGCTGATAAATCATTTTTCTGTCGAAAAAACGATTCTGAGCCAGTGTTCAGCAATCCCCCAGGAAAAATCATCCAACCGATTTTGAAAATCCTATCACCAATAGAAAGCTACATATTATTCCTGAGTGACATAGACTGCTTTTTATTCGAAAATTCGATTATTTTTTTGCTTATATTTTATGGTTGCCGCGTGTCATATTTTAGTTGTTTATATATTTTGTTTATTTTACCGTTTTTCGGGTATAACTTTTATGCAGTTGAATACTTGACGAATCGTCGAGTACCAAGGATTCGCACCAAGTTGGGCTTTCAGAAAACGTTTTGACCGTCAAAATCGGAACAATATCCTATAGGCTCTATGCGTGTCACAGACAAAAAAAAAAAAATTTTTAAAACACATCTTTGTGAAATCAATAGCGGCTATCGCTCGGAATCTAAAATAAAATTGTTCGTGGTTGGTTATTGAGCGCGTATACGTAACACAACAACGCACATAATATTATAAACATGACGTATATTGTTGCTGATATAAGTAAACATCGTGATCTTTTATTTGTTTCGATATAATAACCAGAGACTGCATTCTTTTATATAATTGCATTTAATTGTGAAGAACTTCATAAAACACACACGGGTCGTATGTCCACACTTAGGTTCGTTATATACACATATAAAATACTTGAAATACTTTTTACACTAAAACAACGGCTTGGTCCAAAAACAAAACCATTAATTTTTTCACGTGCACCTACGACGACAGAGGATTAAAATGTCTTAGGGATTCTTCGATGTAGGTATCTTTTTTAGGTGCGGATATTTCGTATTAATTCGAGTACACGGATCCGTGTATACGACGGATTACAGCACGGTATACATACACTACGCTTTGTGTTTCAACTATACATATGTGTACACAAAATGTAAATTTATTGTACGTTACCCCATCCTCGTCGATATTATATAGGATTATAATAACACGACGGGTATTAAATTACGAGAACCACGATCACTCATTAAAATTATTACAAAATCTAATAATATATTTAGGTGTATGCTCTTTTAAAACTTAATTTAATAAAAATCACCGGGATTACTCCATATATACATATAGTATGTGTCGCGTGTGTAGTATGACGGAGTAGCGACGCTTTGGATGGGTCACTGGTTTGAAAGTCATGGTTCAAACGTATCATATTTAATATCTGAGAGCAACCATTGCCTTCGAAAAACGATTTTGAACGAGCTCAGTTATCTATACAAGTCCTGGTAAAAACCATATTTCGCAAAAAATATACTTGGAAAATTATTTTAGAAAAATACCTAGCAAAAACTTTTTGCAATCTTTTATAACGTATTAAATTAATACATAAAAGTTTGAAAACGACATGCGGAATAATATGCTAGTTTCACAGGTTAGAGCCTTTGTGACGCGGCGATTTCGCCATTTTCGGCACATAACTTAGAAAATAATCAAAATATCAAAAAATGCTTATTAAATATAATAAAATTTACAGCCGAAAATCCAATGTGATATTCAACGTAACGATTGGAGCACAGTTTTTTTTTTTTTTTTTGTTTTTGGGGTAAAACTCAAAAAGTATGCGAGATTTCAACAAAAAAAACTTCAAACCGAGTACCACCAGAGTTTATAGACCTTTCGTTAGAAGTACTTGTTTTGAAAATCGGAGCATTTCTCCTATACGAAAAGTTCTAGACAGATAAAAATAAAAAAAACATCATTGTAAAAACAATACATTACTCGCGCTGCCGCTCATAACCTAATAAATTATCGACGTTTATTTTCGTCGGAGTGAGAATTCGACAATTACGCAACGTTTAAATTGTATAAAAAAAAAAAAACGTGTAACTTCCAACGTATCCCTATTTATATATATCATATATAAACACCAGCTATTTACATAAGATAGAGGTAGGTACACTTAAGTGCTAAAACGCGGCTCTAGCAACAGAAAAAATAGTTTTCGCGACCAAATTTAAAAACTTTTTTTCAATAAGTATTTTACATATTCAAAAATAAATAAATCAATGCTGTAATATTTTGTATATTACTGCGCGAAAATCGACAAAATTCAAAGTTCTATAAATCGCTCGAAAGACGTGTTCGAAATCGGTTCCGGTTTCGTTGGTATGCTGATTTTACCCGTCCCATCGACTGCACGTGTGGATACATCAAGTCATACTTGGGGCGCATTTTCGCACATTATATATCGTTTTCGTATTATTTGGACATTCAAAATAAACAAAACTTCAAAAAAATATTCAACCAAAACTGCCGATACCGTTACAACTCAAAAAAGTGTTTACAGAAGAAAAAAAAACACATCATTGTAAAACCAAGATGCATTTCTCGCTACTCTCTCTCTCTCTCTCTATACGGAATCTAAAACACAAAAATATTAGCCAAAAGTGTTCAATGAAGGGCCGGGCTGAGGAAACAAGGGTTCAAACGACAATCTACGTACAATAATAATTAATAAACCCCATCTATACGCCGTGGTACTTTAATCAGTAAATGATTGACAATAAGTGAGGACAACGGCCTGCACGAGTTAATAGACTGACGATCATTACAAACACACGGTCAAGCTTGTGTAGAACGTCAGCAGAAGCATACGTCCATTACCGCTCAAACAGTTGCCAAAGGTCTGTATAGAGGGGAAACGGCAGATCAAAGGATTAGGGTGAGAGTCACTTTAACGTCAACAGTCCTTCCTTTACAGCTCATTTACGCCAAAAACGTATGCAACTAATGTGTACAAACTACAAACATGGTAAAAGCTCGAAGACGACGGAAAACAAACGCGTTATAAAGAACATTAAAATATAATAGTGTTGTTTTTTTGTTTCACTGTTACGCGTGTGTTTAAAAACACACCACCAGCTACGTTACGAGGAATTTCAGCATAAAAATACAGGAACCAACCGCGGTAAACAGAATTTGAAAGATGTTCTTTATGAAAGACCAGTGGGGCACTACGTATCACGGGCATTAAGACGACAAGGAAAAACGGTCTAGAAACTGTAAATTGGTCAAATCTCAAAACGAAACACAAGAACGTATAAAAAAACATTTCATTAACACACATTGCAGTTTTATCAAATGCCATTGCTTTGATCATAACGTTACGATATTGACACTTGTAAGTACATTTTTTTCAAACGGTAGAGGCAGTTGACAAGCGTATTGAGCTTGCACGAAAAATCCTTGACGGCACACCGTCTCGACGTTTCGCAATGATGGTTAAATAATTTTAAAAAAATGGAAGTTTTCGTTGCATTTTTCTGTGCCGAAACGATCGAAAACGTGTTTGCGGAACTATTTTAAAAACCGACGGCTGCAGATAAACGACACAAAGTTATAAAAAGTGGAATATACGAGCAGTGGCATTCCAAAAGGGGAAGAAAAAACGAAAAAAAAAAACCCCGACTTCTCTTCCGTTAAAACACATCGTCTACTCCCCAAGTTCGAACTGCTGCAACAACAGAATATCGAACAGAGTTTTGACACTGCAGAAAGTTACGAAAAAAACGGACACGCTATAACTCCGTTCGAGGGCGTCATTTTCGGAAAAGCTTCAACTACGTCGTGGTCTCGCCACGGAACCGAACGAAAACGGCTCTAAAACGGGTGTACAAGGAAAATTTGTCACGCGGTTCGTTATTTCCACACGTTGTTATTATAATAAAACATTTTAGGAATTGTGTGCGTACATATTTCGTTTAAATCTCGCCCAGACACACGCGACTCGTCGTATCGTATATTGTTGTTACACCGCGCATGTTTGGACGCGGAAAAAAGGACACGAAAAAAACGTTGTTCCAATCGTCCTTGAACATTATGTGGCGCATACACGCGGTTACACAAAACTCAAGGCGCACGTCCAATCGGTAATTGGTCCAAATAATTGGATATCTCTCATTGTTGTTTACCCTTCCCTTTTTCGCCGTACATAAATATACGTACGCCAACGGTGAGCCTGCAGAGGCCCGATTTTCCAGCTGAACCGCTCCGACAGTAACACAATTATTGACCTGTAACCAAAATCTATTCAAGTACGCCCATTGTACGTACTATACCTACTACGATGTACACCGACAAACTCAGTCTCTAATAACAAAAAATGAAAAAACGATCGCGGTACTTTTACTAGGTATCGTTATAATATTTAGTCATGACTGTAGGCGAACTATAGAGATAACTCGGACCTTGTAGTATTATAAAACTACGCGTTTCAACAAGTGGAAAACACCTCGCGGCGGAGCAAACGCATAAATCAACACGCGCAACGAAACTAAACCGAGGATATATCGGCCGCTAATAAGGGTTACTATGCTATATGCTTCGGGAAAAACTGTTCCAAGTCAAAGCTCCTCTCTAGACGACGATCAAAGGAACGCCTGTATACGGCCAGTTCTCGCGTAATATACGAAACGTGGTCGACTGCCAAAACGAGACGAGGAAAAAATGAAAGAAGAGTTCTTAGACGGAAGAACCTATATTGGAAAACGAAGTGTACGGAAGAAGAACTAAACACGTAGGAGTACATACAACAAATTTATCATAAACCCAGGTTTATCAACGCGTGGGCAGCAACTCGTGAGTAAACGAATTGAGGGGGGACAGGCCACGTGTGGAGAATGGAATTCTAAAGAAAACTCTGGAAGGAAGAATCAACGGAAAAAGGGGTCGCTGGATAAACGGGGTTGATGACGATTCAAACGAGCGCACACACGGGGGTTTAACAATAGAAGACAGCGTTGACCGAGTTGGAAAAAAGTAGTAGACACAGCGAAAGTCCTTCAAGGACCGTAAAAGCTCAAGAAGAAGAAGAAGAGGTGTTGTTATGATATATACTTAAGTTCTTGCGACGAAGACGCACAATCTATAAAGGATAGTGTTTCATCTGACGGCCGGAAAATTATTAGAAATAATAATAACAATAATAAAAATCACTCGGTTTTTTTTTTTTTAATATAATAGTGTATAATATAATATTATTATTATACGTCACACGTCATTACAACGATAAAAAAAACCTGCAGTTAACGCGGCGTCTTTTTTTATACGTTTCTTTTTTGTCTTTACAAAATACGATGCCGCTTGATTTCCAATCGTTACAATAACTAAACACCTCTCACTCGTCTTAAGAGACGAGTTGCAAATCGCGATAAATCAGATTAACCTACGGGCGATTAATAAACATTTTTTTTTTTTCCTATTATTACGTGCGTATATTTTTAACATCATAAACTATCTCGGTCATCTATCACGATGTTTAATAAAATGTCTTTGTTTCATAAAGTAATAAAATAACAAACATCGCATATGTACATGTAAAAATAAAAAATCTTACGTTGTATAGTTACTAAGTGTCCTTTGGGGCTTTCATCACTTATAAAAACATGACAAATTCATGGGATTCCGATGATTTATAAGGCAATCGTGTAAGATTAAAAAATTTGTTTTCAGCGTTTATTCCAAATTCAGTTTCAAATCGAATAAACCGTAATAACTATTACATTTATTTTTTTTAAATTTCCAAAGTATAGACTTCTGATTTTCATATTTAAAAGGAAAATTACTTGTCGTACGATTTATTTTTGTTTTAAATCAAAATCAGAATTTCTATGATTTCGATTTTGATGATTCGAATGAGTAATTTTTTTTAAATCCACTCAGAAATCGTATCTTATGAAATAGATAACTAATTAAATCGCGTCTTCTACAATATAACTAATATTAATATTTGTAAGGAAAATATTGTCGTGTTAAACAATTTCATACGTTGATTGTACATTAAACAAATAACCAGACACATGGTTGCAATATAAATGAATTCCTATGGTTATGATACTGCAAATTAACGACTAATTTAAAAAAATTATTATTTCTTTAAATATGACAATGTTTTACTTTTTAGACGTCAAAAAGTACGAGAACATAAGTTGTGATACTAAAATAATGTTTGAATGAATTAAACTATTCACTTGAGAACATTTTGAATGGTCATCGTATTATAATATTTGCTGACTCTTGCCATAATGGAAATGTTTTTGTACATTAAACTCATAAGGGCAGGGAACTGAAGAACAATGATTCAAACATTTGTGTTCCTACTTAAAGTAATAACACGAAATAGATAGAACAATATTATAATAGTTGTAGGATCGATACGAAAAAAATTCTGTTGCTTAGTTTGTATTAAAATTAAATTGACTACTTATTCATTTGAAAAAAAAAAAAACATTGCCAGCGGCACATTGTGTTGCTTCCTATCCTTCGGGGAAACAAATTATGAGTAATTTTTCACTAAGCTGAACACAATAATCGTACACCGCCATCATTTACACAATGGAAAGTGGATTGTTCGGAAGAAAACCGTTCCATTTTCACACTTTTGCTATCTTCCTTTGTTGTTCAAAAATCGATTATCACACAGTACGAAACAATTGGGCACTTAAAAGAGTCAAGAGAAAAACGGTGCGAATCTTCCGTGCAGAAAAATGAATGTTTGTTAACACTTCCAGTTCGATTTCAAGTCAAACAGCAATTTAAAACCATAAACCCATCGGACCGCGGCACACCGTGAAGATTTAGATTGTTGACATCCTCCTCTTACCTTTCTTGGTATACACTATATATTTTATTTGAAAATACTAAATAGTGAGTTACAGAAACACTCAAGCCAAAAAAAAAAAAAGAAAATAATAGCGAGATAATAATAAGTACCAATTTATAGTAGACCATAATGTATCCTAGTATTTATTGAAACAATAGATAGTTACTGTAATTCACCACACAAATGAAAAATTTAAATAATTACAAACCCGCTCGACTAAAAATTAATTGTTCAAGATAAATTCTATTACCTTCTTACATGGACATTTTACTTTTTACTCATTTTAAAATACGACGTTTGACATACATTCGACTTGATTGATTTTGCATACTAAATCTAAAATTACCGGTCCACGACTACTAGCTAAATTCTTTCATTTTTCAGATTAAATGTTTGTTATAGGCATATTGGATACTTAAATACGCCCAAGGTCTAATCACTTATTATGCTTAATTTGTTGCTAAACACATGAAACATACTTATTTATTACAAATATTTAAGTACTGCAATTTGATCACCTTGAATATAGTATGACATAACAAACGGTAATCTATAATGAAACGTTTTAAGGCCAAAAACAGTTTCACTTAACGTTTACAACACTAACAATTGTATCTTATGAATCAATTACCCAAAAAAAAAGTAAAAAATAATGTATAAAAAAAAACTTAAGAGTTGTGTTTTCAATAACAATTTTCCACTCCACCAGACCTTAACAGTATTACGTCTCTAACTGGACATACTATGAGTAGTTGTGAAAAATCAATTGTAATTGTGTAAAAAGTCTGTTACAAACAAATTATTTACCGTTGCCCAAAAATTTCCAAAAAGTAGAGGATAAGGATTAAACATAAGACGAGTAATAATACAATTTAATTTACAGTTGTATCTTAACATTTATTTTGAAAAAATTGGATAGACTGTAGGTGAAATTCTCTAACACTGGGTAAGAAAATTAAAGAAATCAAAAATTTTGAGATGTAATTTTTTCAAATGACCTAAACAAAAGTTACATGATGCTAAAGTTCTAAATATAATGCTGCCATTAACATTCTTTCATAATTAATTCAAATTAAATGCAATGTAATGGCTAATAAGGTTTCACCACTATTTAAAATACAACTAAAAATGAGCATATCTTGCTCATTTTTGTTTTGTCTTTGACACTTTATATTTTTAATATTCAAGAGCATTATTAAGAATGATAACAAAAAGAAACACAGGGTTACTTTATTTTGTTTTAGTTGTTTAAATTTTTTATCTTGTTTTAAATAAAAGTATGAGGTTGTAAGGTTTTCTAATGTGAAATTTAGTGTAAAATAAGTTGCTGTACTTATTTTTGCCTCAAGATGACATGTTATATGGATAAAATGAGTTTTTATGCAAATTTAAATGAATGGCCCAATATACGCTTTTTCAACAAAAACTTAGGGCACCCACTAAAAAAAAAAAAATTAAAAATTGGCAATTGTATTTATTTTTACATCAATATATGAATTAAAATTGCAATTCAAGAGTAAAATTTTGATACCAAAACCAACCTCCTACAACCAATTACCCCTAAGATATTTTAAGTTAAATTTAAAAACTGCCCCAAGTATATATAGCACTTTTACGGTACCTTATCCAGCAGTTGAATTTTAGAGTTTGCTTCAACGTTATTAATAAACCTTAGATTTTCTTAAGTCTTTACACTTTAAAATAATTTAAAACTATAGACTATAGAGCGTTTTATAAAATTAGAAACTGAACTGCAGCGCAAACCGGTGATCAAAAATTTGAATTTCAGTACACTCCAAATTAGTCAAATGCGGTAGAAATTTGAAATGTGTTACGCTCATTATCCTTTTTAATTCAAAAATATTTCTGTTGGTACCAACTATTACTTCAAAATTTGTATACACAGAAATCCACTAATAATAATGCGTTACAGCACAAAACAGTCAAGTCTCTACTTTTAAGAAGAATATAGCCCAGCTGTTAACAACATTTCAAATTATGCGCGAAATTGAACGAGCATAATATTAATAAGAAGAAGCCCTATTGATTTTAGGCTACCGGTTGTGCTGCAGTCAAGTCTCTAATTTCGTGAAACCTACTATATACAATAAACTTTCAAGACTGTATTTCTTGTAACTATTAATCAATAAAAAATAAGCTAAGTTTACTAACTTCATTCTAGGATCTTTTTTTGGTTTCCCGATTCCTCCAATTATTCTTGGTGCGTCTCGTAAAGCAAAACTCTTGGCGTAGTGCCCAAGATGGCAGTCTTTAAAGTTAAAAACTTCTCGGCTATTTTTTGGATAACTTGCATACGACCTAACCCAAGACTTGAAACCTACATAAAATCAAAATTAATATATTAGAATTAAATAGGTATACTTCAATAATTATGTAAAACAATAAGTAACACAAAACATAGTCCTTAATGTTTTAAAAATATACCCCCAAATTAAAATGCTAAAATGACCATTAAACCATCAAATACTTTTTGTTGGCAATTTATGATTATTCATAATAAATAACATTACTTATGTGGATTAAAAAATTATTTTAAAGTTATCTGAACAATTAATTGTTAAAATACCTAAACACTTTTGTCTAGAAACATGTAATAAGTGTTAGTACTAAGCAATTATAAATCTTTAAAAATTTTGTTTGTAACATCTAAATTACATTGTGACATATCTGACAAAACTCTACAAACTGTAAATATTTAAATAATAAACAAAATTGAATCAAACTATTAACTTGTGATTAAATGAACAAGAGAAAGTTTAATGTAAATTACAGCTTAAAAGCTTATGATAGCACAGTATTATTTTTTAAATAAAACAAAGGGACAACTTTGGTTTTAACAAACCAAAATTGACTAAATAAAACTAAAGTTGGCCGTTGAGTCGCAGGTTACAAGAGCCATTATTCATGCCGTTGACTACAGACAATAATACCTACCTAATAAGTTAAATTTAATACACAAAAGACATTTAATATTAATTTACCAACAAAAGTTTAAAAACCCTAAAGATACAAGGATCAAAACAATAATATGTTGATTTATTTTCAATGCCACACACCATATTTCATAATAAACATAAAAACAACTACAATATGTACCTTTACACCCCAATTCATGAAGACGATCTTGTTCAACAACTGCTGTTTCAAAACGAGATTGTAAAATATTAGCCGCCATTTCCGCTGTTTTTACATATTCCTAAAAAAGACAATATGTGTTTAAAGAACAAGAAAAACAAAAAAAATATTTACCAAAATAAAATATGATTTGTAAGTATAAAATTAAAAAAGTTTTACAATAGAGTAATTTTTTTTTTTCAGTAAAAATTTAACTGGTTACAAACAACAGGTGATTATTTTAATAATTTACTTACTCCTTCAAATTCCATAGTAAGGATTGATGTTAAACATTTATCCATTTTCAATTCAGATGATCTAAAACGTATATAATAAATTATATTAGAAGAAATTATAATGTATTTTATAAGAACAATTTAATTATAACATAAAACTAAATACTATATTCTGATTACGGTCTCTGTAGCACTAATAATGAATTCACGTAAATTTTGTTTTTATTACATTGACTTCACTTATAAATGAATTTATATACTAACACAACATAATACAATAAATATGTGTTTCATAATTGATGATAAATGATTTATTAATTTATTGTATAATATTATGTACGTACAAATTAAAGTTGGAAGAATATTGGTTTTAAAATGTGAGTCGAGTAGTTAAAATCAGAGTAGTCAAAATTTCTCAACTAAATAAAGTATGGAAGTACAAAATTAAATACACTAATTATAAACTAATAAAACACACTTTTTTAAAATTTAAAAAGACAAAAAGTCAGACTTTTTCTTTATCCAAAATTTTCACATTTATCTTGGATATTTTATTCTTAGATTATTTCGAAATTATGAACAAACACAAAAATAACTAATCATTTAGAGAAAATTAAAAAATTATTAAGGTATTTATTATTTTATACTTATTACTTATAATGAAATAATGTATGTTAACTGTTAAGTTAGTACATTTATCAAAAATTATATTAAACATATGACACTGCTGATATCATTTCAATATTATTACACAACATAATAATATTTATTTTAATACAAATTATATCTTTTCTTATAATCATTATAAAACTTAATTATTAATTAAATATAACACAATGAAGTGTTTGACACAGTTTTAAAATATTTGTTCATTCATAATAACATGTAAGCCGCATTTATTTTCGGAAAAAAAATGAAATGAGCAAAAAACATGTACATGTTTCATTTTTATTTATATCTTACATAATTGAGTGATCTTGAAGTTTAGCTATGAACATCGCTTCATGTGGTGTCAAGAATAGTATTGCTTCTCCCTTCTGACCTACTCGTGCAGTTCGACCGACTCTATGAACATAATCTGTGGGCGTTATTGGAGCGTTGTACTGTATTATACGATCTACTAAGGGTAAATCTAATCCTCTAGATGCAACATCCTAGAAAAAAATGCATTTTAATTATTTAACTAATGAATATAAATGCAAGACATTTATCATAAACAGTTAATAATTAAATACATTTGTACATTTTGCCATTACACTACTTAATTACTTATAAAGTACTAGTGAACATAAAAATGTAATTATAGTTTGATTTAGAAGTAAATAACTATTATTAGCTGCTGCTCGAGCAGAAGTACGCACACAAACAAACATGTCCATTATATCAATTGTTCAAAGCCAAAATTTTATAAAAACCGTTTTTTTCTGGAAACTATATACAAATTTAAAGAAGTTACTAAGTCGCCTTCATAACGCTGTCTTCTTTACAGTAAAACCAAAAACATTAAAAAGACAATAAATTTCCCCACAAAACCAGTTTTCAGGTAGTATGTTACTGGGTTACATAATATAGATTAGATCAATTTTGAACAATAACACACAGTAAATATTCTGAATTATAAAACATACATGATGTATAAAATCAAATAATCAATACTAAACAGAAATTTAAACAGCCAAAATTGTATATGTTTCTAAACAAAAATAATGGTATCACAGATACCAGTTTTACACTTTTTTTTTGACACCAGATTTTAAAACGTTAATTTTGTAATGATTTGTGTGTTAAGCATAATCATTATTTCATAAAAAAAAAATTCAAACTAATAGTAATAAAAAATCAAACTTAACACATACTGTGCAAAATAAAACTCCATGGTTTGCAGCTTTGAATGATTTAAACACGTCCATACGTTCTACTTGAGTCATATTTCCATGAAGTTTAAACATTGTTAAACCAGTTAAAACAGTAGTTAATAGTTCTGTATAGAAATCTACCATGTCTTGAGTGGCCATAAAGACCAATGTTTTGCTTGAAGTTTGTCCTTTCTAATAAAATAAATTCAAGTTTATGGATTATGCAGTACATAAATAGTGTTGATTGAAATTCAAATCATAAATTTATATCTTACTTGAAGTTTTTGAAGCAATACACCAGAAAGGGTAACCAGTCTTAATTTAGGAGGCGCTATAACATAATACTGAGCAAGACTGTCTGGAATTGCTAAACATTCCGGATCTGTATCTCCTATAGAAGATGCATCAATGTAAACAGGATCTTTTAACGATAATCCTGCAAGACGCTGCACTCCTTCCGACAGAGTTGCTGATAACAATACAGTCTGCCGAGGTATGGCCTCATCGCGTTGTTCGTTTATAATGGTTAAAATACTAAAAAGTAATAATGACAATTGAGTGATTTGAACAATTTAGTCATAATGAAAGCTATAATTATTTTTAAACAAAATTTGTTTTCTTTACCTTGTGATATCTTTTTCATAACCGAGATCTAGCATTCTGTCAGCTTCATCAATTACCAACCATTGAAGTGTTTTAAATGATATCGACTTGGTGTTCATTGCATGGTCCAATAAGCGTCCCGGTGTACCAATAAGAATTGTAATACCTTTTCTCATACGCGCTTTTTCAGATTTTCGTTTTTCTCCGCCCGTAAACATACCCGGTACAAGCCATGTGTAAGGCTACAAAATTCAGTATAAACAATAATTATCAAACATATTATATACTACTTAATAGTAAAAACCCCCGCCTAAACATATTTTTTAATATAAAATTCTCTTACTTTTAATAATTTGACAAAATTTTCATAGGTCTGTAACGCTAATTCTCTGGTAGGTAAAACAATTAGAGCCCGTAGGCCATCTGTTCTAGATAGTTTTGGTCGAATATTATGTAGCGATTCAATAAGTGGAACAGCATAAGCAAATGTTTTACCGCTGCCCGTTTCAGATTGAACCATTGCATCTTTGCCTGATTGTAAAACAGGAATGGTTTGATCTTGAACAGTTGTCAATTTAGTCACTCCTAAGGTCTGTTCTAAATTTGCAACCTAATGACAAACAAATAATGAAAACTATCAATTATTATATTATACGGTCATTCAATATAAGTACCAAACTACCTACTTAAGTTTTATGACGTCATTAAAAACTATAACTTATGCAAAAAACACAATTACCTACTGACAACACACTTTAGTAAATTATCATTTGGTAAAACAAAATAAAAATATACATACATTTGAATAACAAATAGTAACAACTTATAAACTAGTCCCGTAAAATTAATGGGATAAAGTTTCTGAACCATAAGGTAAGTCAATTTTTGACTCAAGATAAGCAAATAGTACGCAAAAAAACTTCAATTAAATTAGGTACTTGAATTAGTACTTAAATAATCAATAAGCCACTCAACACTTTTCACTGAGACCAAGTGCATACCTCTGAATTTAAAGAATGGATCTCTAGTCAAATGAGAATATGAACCATGGCACAAATTTAAAAGTACCCAGTATGTTAACATTTCAATATTTTAGCGGTGTACCTTCTTTATATTAAATAATATTAATCATATTTTGAATAAATGTAATTCAAATTGTTCCCTATGCAATTACTTAGATCAACTCATTACGTACAAACAATAATAGCTACAGACTATTACGAAAGTCACACCAATGAAATTAGTTGTTATAAAAAATTGAATACCTACCCACATTTTATAATATAAAAATTAAAAGTTAAACATTATAAAATACTGGGGAGGTATATAGATAAAGTTAAAAGCTTAATGTTTTATAAATCAAAATTTAATATTGTTTAGTAGGTATAACGGCAATTCAATAGTTTGATTTACAGTGTTTGTACAGTGCTCGTACTGCAGGAGACGAGGAATTTTTACAAAACATTTAAGCATACTCCTTCAAATGAGCTTCTCCTTGTGGTCTGATTTAGGGAAATCAGAACGTTTGTAACTATTTATTCAACAGCGTCTCCCATTCTATTATTTTTTCAATTCGAACACTATGTAGAGTGACGACTTAGTACTTACAATTGTACAAGTAAAGAATACAACTACAGTTGTGAACACTAACCATATGCGCGTGAAGATCGGATAACTCTTTGTACGAGGACGTTGAAAACAACGAAGTCTTATTTTTGCTAACCGACTGAGCATCGACCGGTTTGCTGGGTATGACCACAGACACTTGAGGATTGTTTCGGAACATGGCGGACTTGTACCCATTATTTTTTACGTCGAATTTTCTCTTCTGAGGGTTTGCACTTTTTCCATTTTCCTATAAGAGGATTAAGTCACTGTGAATACAACAATCTTTTGCGCGCGTGGTGAAAGGGGACGACTTACTTTTTTCCCAAATTTCGATCTTCTGTTGACGCCAAACGCCTTTGAGTGTACGGGGTCCTTTTCGCGATTTATTACACAGTCGTTGTCCAGGCCGTCGCCAAACTCGTCACAATTCATGGTGAACAGCCGCCGGAACCTATTGTTGACATTATTAACGAATAATAAGAATTATTAATTTCGATAACTTTGTCGAGTTACCTACCCACCTTGGTTCGTTAATTTGAAACAAATTGGCGTAAGTAAATAGAAATCAAGGCTCGAGAGAAATATTATTGTTCATTAATAATTGTTTAACTTTTTTAATTCAATAAAAATTATGGTAAAGTAAAGTTTCATCTTCTAACTAATTGTATTTGGCATTTGTTATCAGCAACAACACGTGCGTTGATAGTCATTATCAATATCAAATTAATATCTTTTCTATGGCCATTATCATAAAACGACAAAATACCACTCCTCGACCCACTTTGCAGTCTGGCAAACGTCGAATTTTTTTTTAGAGTCTTCTTTTAGAGTTATTTATTATTTAAATGATTTGTGTAAAATAAATAAACTCTTGATAGCAGCACAGATAATATAAAACCAGATATTCCACTATTCAGATTATTGATAACAAGAACCCTCCTCAGATCAG